>OY776281.1:32729714-32849714 GCA_963675445.1 Linnaemya vulpina
CAAAGGCCCAAAAAGCTGCGCAATTCATGAAGATTTTTGGGTTGATGCCAGTCCCTTACTGCTTTTATTTTATCTTCATCTGTTGAGATTCTGTCTGTTGTAACACGATGCCCCAAATACTTTACTTCTCTCTGGAACAATGCACATTTCTTCAAGCTGAGTTTCAATCCAGCTGATGATATCCGTTGAAGAACTTCTGCCAAGTTTTTGAGGTGTTCATCAAAAGTTTTCCCCATCACGATTATGTCATCTAGATATACCAAGCATGTCTTCCACTGAAGTCTTATCAGTACCTTCTCCAATAGGCGTTCAAATGTGGCCGGAGCATTGCAGAGACCAAATGGCATGCCTTTGAACTGCCATAATCCTTTACCGACACTGCAGGCAGTTTTCTCCTTGTCTTTCTCTGCAATCTCCACTTGCTGATATCTGCTTCGCAAGTCCAGCGTAGAGAACCATTTGGTACCCACTAGCGTGTCCAAAGTGTCATCGATTCTGGGGAGCGGGTAACTGTCCTTCTTGGTTATGTCATTGAGCTTCCTGTAGTCTACGCAGAATCTAGTACTGCCATCTTTCTTTTTAATTAAGACTACAGGCGAACTCCATGGACCAGAAGATGGCTCAATTACGCCATCACGCTCCATTTCACTTACAAACTCTTTTACTTTATCTCTCTTTGCTAGGAGTACGCTTCTGGGTGGCTGTTTAATCGGCCTAGCTGCGCCTGTGTTAATTTTATATTTAACCAATGCAGTTCTATCCTGGCTTTGGCTTCCCTTGGCGAAGATACTGGCATGCCTTTTTAGTAACTGTTTGGCTTTATTTTTATCTGTCGCTGATAGACCTGCTACCCATTTCTCTACGTATTCCTCAAATTGTTCACGTTCTTTTGCGGACAAATTAGTAGGCTCTATCTTCTTCTCGAAGTTAAGCACTCTTATAGGGACTATTCCTTCTTTACTAGTTTTCACTAGAGCTTTCGCTGTTATAAGCTCTTTCTTTAGATCTGCTGGTTCTACAACCCACAACCGATGGTCCTCACAATCTCCCTTCATCCGCGCCCATATGACTGTTTCAGACTGCGGCGGTAAAGTCTGACTCTCAATAGCAAATACTTTTGTTACTTGCGGTTTGCTGTTATATCCAACATGAAGGGGTATTTCCACATTACGCCAAATCATTAGCTGTTGTCCCATATGTAGATTAATGCCATGATTAATCATAAAATCGGCTCCAATAATAACCTCATCGACAATATCGGCAACAATAAACACATGTCTCACGTTGATGTTGGCTATAGTCACCTTCACTTCAATCTTACCATAGACAGTGGCAGGCTCTCCAGTAGCTGTACGTAGCCGTATATTGCTTAACCGCTCGCATTTCCCCTTTACTATATCGGGCCTTATTATTGACTGCGATGCCCCTGTGTATATGGTAAGTACGTGCTTTTCCCCGTTGATGTGTCCGGACGCAGTGAGGTTGCTATTTTTTTGCTGCATCACTGATATGGAGATTGTGAGGCTCTCGATTGTGAGAGCTAGCTCTTGCCCCTTAGTGCTAGCTCGTTTTAGTTTAACAAGGACTCTTGTGATGTTGTTTAATTCACCAGTTTGCTGTTTCTTGGTGGCGAAACAGATCTACCTCTCTTCCTTGGTGCTTTGCAGCTGAGCTGAAAATGACCGATCTTTCCGCAGTTAAAGCACTTAGACTATTCTTTGATAGACTTTTCTGCCAGCAGTTGTCGCATTGCCTCCTTAACGCTAGCAACTAGGTTGTTCTCCTCCTCAGACAAAACCTCCACATTCCGCACTTTACATATTTGTGGCTTGAAAACCATCCTTGCAGTCTCTTGAGCCAGCGCAAATGAAACAGTTTCAGGGAAAGTGGATTTCTGCGTAGCGCACACCGCCAGTTTAACATCAGAGTCGCGAATGCCGTTAACGAAAGCCTCAGTTTTAAAGTGGTCCAGGAACGGGTGACTCTCGCCTGGATATGTGAGCTGCACTAAACGCTCGATTTCCATTGCGAAATCTTGTAGAGATTCGTTAGGCTTCTGAACTCTACAGCGCAGCTCCATTCTGTATAAATCGCGCTTGTGCTCACCACCATACTTGCGCTGCAATGCTGCCATTATTTTATTGTAGTTGTTTTTGCTGCTTACTGGCACAGTCTCAAGTACCTCTGCGGCTGTACCTTTTAAGGACAAAATAAACTCTATGGCCTTTTCTTCAGCATCCCATCCATTTCTGCTAGCAACCGTCTCGAACTGGAATTTGAAGATGCCTAATGGTACGCTGCCGTCGAAGCATGGCGCTTTTATCCGCGCAGAAACTTCCGAAACTGCTCGTACTGGCCCGCCACTACACTCCAGGTTATGCATTTTGTCCTCTAGAGCATGCAATTTCTCTTCGAACTCCTTTGCATGCTTTTCCAGGCCACCGCTTTCTAGATGTTGGACTCTATCCGCCAGCTCTGAGAATTTATTCTCAATAGAATCCACCGTCCTATTAAAGGATTCAGAAACCTCTACCAGGGTCTGGTTCATGGCATTATTTGACTCCTGTATTTCGGCTACAAGCTTTTCCCGCATCTGCTGAGAGTTCTGTTTTATTTCAGTTATTTCGGCTACAAGCTTGTCACTGCTGATCCTTGATGCCTCCTGCATCTGCTGAGAGTTTTGTTTTATTTCACTTATTTCGGCTACAAGTTTGTCACTGCTGATTTTTGATGCAGTTTGTGCATCACTGATTCCTTTTATCTGCACATCGTCTTTGTCCTTAAACTCGTATGTCCCGATGTCCATGCCGCGATTCTTAAACTCATCTATCAGCTTCTTCTGCAGTTCAGCCTTGTTACCTGCAGTTGGCAATTCCAGCTTACCGAGCTCCTTTTTAAGCTGTTCAATTTCAGCTTCTCAAATTTCATGATTATTTATTTTAATTTTTTTAATGTCCTTTTTTTTCTTAAATTGCAATGTCCTTTTAATTATTTTTTCAATCCCACTTCTGACACCAATTGTTACGTTTTTAGACCTTTTCGTAAAAACGGGTTTTTACTTATCCTTCAAGGATTCGTTTAATTGCATCAAATTAAAACACAGACAAATTAATTTTAGAAATATAATGCGGCAACACTTTATTTATTACTTTATCAACACGAGTATTTGTACTATTAAACACTTAGCGATGTTAACACGTCTATATTTGAAATCACACTCTCTCGCTGAGCTCTAGCAGCGTCTTTATATAGCAAAGTGATGTCGTCTGGTCACTTCGCGAAGCTTTTGGGCATGGTTGTTGTTGGTTGTACTTTACCTAACATGTAGCTATATACGTGTGTTTATATACATGACAACATGCGTTTAAGATCATTAAGAATAACATCTCTTAGCATTTATGTTGCTAGGTTTTTCGTTGTTGTTATTTACACTTATTATCGGCACAGCCTCGAATGATCTTGTATATTCCGGAGTATTCCATTTCCGTTAATTTGAACATTATCTATATTGTGTTGACTTAAGTTGTAACATTTTGACAACTATAGATTAATTGGCAGTGCTGCCAAGTACATATAGGCCCATTGTCGTTTTATTTAAATCTATTTCTAATCTTTGTAACAATATATATATATGTATATATATATATATATATATATATATATATATATATATATACATACATATACATTTATATATCTATATATATATATATACATATATATATATATATATACATATATATATATATATATATATATATATATATATATACATATATATATATATATATATATATATATATAAATATATATAAACATATATATATATATATATATATATATATGTACATATAAATGTATATATATATATATATATATATATATATATATATATATATATATATTTATATATATATATATATATATATATATACATATATATATATATTTATATATACATATAAATATATATATATATATATATATATATATATATATATATATGTATATAAATATATATATATATATATATATATATATATATATATATATATATATTAATATATCAATAAATAAATCGTTATTATAATATATATTATTATAATATATATATATTATATATATATATATATATATATATATATACATATTTATATATATATATATATATATATATATATATTTCAATATCTATGTATATATATATATATATATATATATATATATATATATTTATATATATATATATATATATATATATATATATATATTTATATATATATATATATATACATATATATAAAGATTAGAAATAGATTTAAATAAAACGACAATGGGCCTATATGTACTTGGCAGCACTGCCAATTAATCTCTAGTTGTCAAAATGTTACAACTTAAGTCAACACAATATAGATAATGTTCAAATTAACGGAAATAGAATACTCCGGAATATACAAGATCATTCGAGGCTGTGCCAATAATAAGTGTAAATAACAACAACGAAAAACCTAGCAACATAAATGCTAAGAGATGTTATTCTTAATGATCTTGTATGGAAGTATTCGATGCTAACAAAGCTAAACAGGTTCACAAGTATACACAGCCATATACACATAGCAGAAGAAGAAACAAAACCAAACATCACACAGAACACTCATCCATACAACAACTCATAGTTACCATAGGCAAACACACAGAACACTCATACATATAACCACACATAGTCACCATAAGAAAAACACACAAGTCAGCATTGTCAAGTATACAAACACACGTATATAGCTACATGTTAAGTAAAGTCCAACCACCAACAAATGGCTTGAAGTTTCACGAAGTTAAAAGACGACGTCATTTTTGCTATATAAAGGTGCAGCCAGAGCTAAGCGAGTCAGTGTGATTTCAAATATAGACGTGTTAACATCGCTAAGTGTTTAGTAGTACAAATACTCGTGTTGATAAAGTAATAAATAAAGTGTTGCCGCATTATATTTCTAAAATTAATTTGTCTGTGTTTTAATTTGATGCAATTAAACGAATCCTTGAAGGATAAGTAAAAACCCGTTTTTACGAAAAGGTCTAAAAACGTAACAATTGGTGTCAGAAGTGGGATTGAAAAAATAATTAAAAGGACATTGCAATTTAAGAAAAAAAAGGACATTAAAAAAATTAAAATAAATAATCATGAAATTTGAGAAGCTGAAATTGAACAGCTTAAAAAGGAGCTCGGTAAGCTGGAATTGCCAACTGCAGGTAACAAGGCTGAACTGCAGAAGAAGCTGATAGATGAGTTTAAGAATCGCGGCATGGACATCGGGACATACGAGTTTAAGGACAAAGACGATGTGCAGATAAAAGGAATCAGTGATGCACAAACTGCATCAAAAATCAGCAGTGACAAGCTTGTAGCCGAAATAAGTGAAATAAAACAAAACTCTCAGCAGATGCAGGAGGCATCAAGGATCAGCAGTGACAAGCTTGTAGCCGAAATAACTGAAATAAAACAGAACTCTCAGCAGATGCAGGAAAAGCTTGTAGCCGAAATACAGGAGTCAAATAATGCCATGAACCAGACCCTGGTAGAGGTTTCTGAATCCATTAACAGGACGGTGGATTCTATTGAGAATAAATTCTCAGAGCTGGCGGATAGAGTCCAACATCTAGAAAGCGGTGGCCTGGAAAAGCATGCAAAGGAGTTCGAAGAGAAATTGCATGCTCTAGAGGACAAAATGCATAACCTGGAGTGTAGTGGCGGGCCAGTACGAGCAGTTTCGGAAGTTTCTGCGCGGATAAAAGCGCCATGCTTCGACGGCAGCGTACCATTAGGCATCTTCAAATTCCAGTTCGAGACGGTTGCTAGCAGAAATGGATGGGATGCTGAAGAAAAGGCCATAGAGTTTATTTTGTCCTTAAAAGGTACAGCCGCAGAGGTACTTGAGACTGTGCCAGTAAGCAGCAAAAACAACTACAATAAAATAATGGCAGCATTGCAGCGCAAGTATGGTGGTGAGCACAAGCGCGATTTATACAGAATGGAACTGCGCTGTAGAGTTCAGAAGCCTAACGAATCTCTACAAGATTTCGCAATGGAAATCGAGCGTTTAGTGCAGCTCACATATCCAGGCGAGAGTCACCCGTTCCTGGACCACTTTAAAACTGAGGCTTTCGTTAACGGCAGTCGCGACTCTGATGTTAAACTGGCGGTGTGCGCTACGCAGCAATCCACTTTCGCTGAAACTGTTTCATTTGCGCTGGCTCAAGAGACTGCAAGGATGGTTTTCAAGCCACAAATATGTAAAGTTGCGGAATATGGAGGTTTTGTCTGAGGAGGAGAACAACCTAGTTGCTAGCGTTAAGGAGGCAATGCGACAACTGCTGGCAGAAAAGGCTATCAAAGAAAAGTCTAAGTGCTTTAACTGCGGAAAGATCGGTCATTTTCAGCTCAGCTGCAAAGCACCAAGGAAGAGAGGTAGATCTGTTTCGCCACCAAGAAACAGCAAACTGGTGAATCAAACAACATCACAAGAGTCCTTGTTAAACTAAAACGAGCTAGCACTAAGGGGCAAAAGCTAGCTCTCACAATCGAGGGCCTCACAATCTCCATATCAGTGATGCAGCAGCAAAATAGCAACCTCACTGCGTCCGGACACATCAACGGGGAAAAGCACGTACTTACCATATACACAGGGGCATCGCAGTCAATAATAAGGCCCGATATAGTAAAGGGGAAATGCGAGCGGTTAAGCAATATACGGCTACGTACAGCTACTGGAGAGCCTGCCACTGTCTATGGTAAGATTGAAGTGAAGTTGACTATAGCCAACATCAACGTGAGACGTGTGTTTATTTGGAGCCGATTTTATGATTAACCATGGCATTAATCTATTTATGAAACAACAGATGATGATTTGGCGTAATTTGGAAATACCCCTTGATGTTGGATATGACAGCAAACCGCAAGTAACAAAAGTATTTGCTATTGAGAGTCAGACGTTACCGCCGCAGTCTTAAACAGTCATATGGGCGCGGATGAAGGGAGATTGTGAGGACAATCGGTTGTGGGTTGTAGAGCTAGTGGATCTAAAGAGAGAGCAGAGGCAATAATAAACTTCGAGAAGAAGATAGAGCTTACTAATTTGTCCGCAAAAGAACGTGAACAATTTTAGGAATACGTAGAAAAATGGGTAGCAGGTCTATCAGCGACAGATAAAAATAAAGCCAAACAGTTACTAAAAAGGCATGCCAGTATCTTCGCCATGGGAAGCTAAAGCCAGGGGAGAACTGCATTGGTTAAACATGAAATTAACACAGGCGAAGCTAGGCCGATTAAACAGCCACCCAGAAGCGTACCCCTAGCAAAGCGAGATGAAGTAAAAAAGCTTGTAAGTGAAATGGAGCGTGATGGCGTAATTTAGCCATCTTCTGGTCCGTGGAGTTCGCCTGTAGTCTTAATTAAAAAGAAAGATGGCAGTACTAGATTCTGCGTAGACTACAGGAAGCTCAATGACATAACCAAGAAGGACAGTTACCCGCTCCCCAGAATCGATGACACTTTGGACACGCTAGTGGGTACCAAATGGTTCTCTACACTGGACTTGCGAAGCGGATATTGGCAAGTGGAGATTGCAGAAAAAGACAAGGAGAAAACTGCCTGCAGTGTCGGTAAAGGATTATGGCAGTTCAAAGGCATGCCATTTGGTCTCTGCAATGCTCCGGCCACATTTGAACGCCTAATGGAGAAGGTACTGATAAGACTTCAGTGGAAGACATGCTTGGTATATCTAGATGACATAATCGTGATGGGGAAAACTTTTGATGAACACCTCAAAAACTTGGCAGAAGTTCTTCAACGGATATCATCAGCTGGATTGAAACTCAGCTTGAAGAAATGTGCATTGTTCCAGAGAGAAGTAAAGTATTTGGGGCATCGTGTTACAACAGACGGAATCTCAACAGATGAAGATAAAATAAAAGCAGTAAGGGACTGGCATCAACCCAAAAATCTTCATGAATTGCGCAGCTTTTTGGGCCTTTGTACATACTACAGACGTTTTGTGCCGAATTTTGCCAGTGTAGCTACAAGCCTGCATGAGCTGACAAAGAAGTCGAGACCATACCATTGTGACGAGCCACAGGAAAATGCATTCCAGAAACTCAAAGAATTAATATGTACGTCACCAGTGCTAGTGTATCCCATAGCTGGAGAAAAATTTGTGCTGGATACTGATGCGAGCGGTTATGGCATAGGAGGTGTGCTATCCCAAGTAGTTAATGGCACTGAGAAGGTCATAGGGTACTATAGCCGTGTACTTTCAAAACCTGAGAGGAACTACTGTGTGACACGACGTGAGCTTCTGGCGGTATTGGAATGCATTAAACTTTACCATAAGTACCTGTATGGTCAACACTTTACATTAAGGACCGATCATTCTGCACTGAGATGGCTATTGCAGTTTAAAAATACTGAAGGGAAGCTGGCAAGATGGATTGAGCGCCTGCAGAGATACGACTTCAACATTGAGCATAGAAGGGGCACAAAGCATAACAATGCGGATGCTCTTTCGAGAAGACCCTGCTGTTTAGAGTGTAAACATTGTGTTAGAACCGAGCAAAAGGAAGTCGTTGTGGATGTTCGGCTAATGCACATCGGCCCTGATAAAGACTGGTCAGCGGCACAGAGGGACGACGGCATACTAAGGAAAATTATAGCGGCCGAAGAGGAGGACAGACGATCATCCCGGAATAAAATTTCGGCTGAAAGCCCACTCTCCAAGTCTTATTGGGCTCGGTAGAACAGCCTCAAGGTAATAAAAGGGTGTTTATACCGCGTATGGGAAAGTGTAGATGGCAAAACAACTTCAAATTTAATAGTTGTGCCATACTCCAAGATAAGTAAAGTTTTACAGGAGTTTCATAATGGACCTAGTGGCGGTCATCTTGGAGTAATAAAAACACTTGAGAAACTGAAGCAGCGTTTTTATTGGGTTGGATGTCAACAAGCCGTAGCCGACTGGATAGCAAACTGCCCACAGTGCATAGCAGCCAAAGGCCCAGTAAGAAGAAGCCGGGGACAGCTGCAACTTTCCCGTCACTGAAGCCGGAAATCGTTATGTACTTGTGGTAATGGACTATTTCAGTAAATGGCCAGAGGTATATGCTATACCTAACCAGGAAGCAAAGACAATTGTAAATGCATTCGTCAACAACTGGGTATGTCGCTATGGTGTCCCAATAGAATTACATTCCGACCAAGAAAGGAATTTCGAGTCTGCCATATTCAGGGAAATGTGCGAGTTATATGGGATAAAGAAAACCAGAACGACGCCGTTGCATCCATATTCTGATGGCATGGTAGAAAGGTTCAATCGCACTTTAGAAGAGTACCTACGAAAAGTAGTAAGCAACCATCAGAGGGATTGGGACGAGCACATTCCCAAATTTTTTATGGCATATAGGTCAGCTGTACACGACTCAACACCGAGAACCCCAGCCAAAATTATCTTCGGGACGGAATTAAAACTACCTGGTGATTTGGAATTTGGTGTTAAGCCAACTGTAGAAGAAGGAGCTATTACGTCCCAAAAGAAGGAGGACTTAAACGAACTGCATGAGTTCGTGCGTAATAGAATCAAGATGGTCAGTGACAAGATGAAGGCTAGGTATGACCGCACAGCAAATTCGGAGGGATTTATGGAAGGACAATTGGTTTTTCTTTATAACCCACAACGGAAGAAAGGATTGTCTCCAAAATTACAGACTCACTGGTATGGCCCGTATAAAGTGATTAAGAGAGTGAATGACGTTGTATACCGGATACAGAAGCATAATAGCCCAAGGTAGAAAATGAAGATAGTACATCTCGAACGATTGACGCATTATGGAAGAGGTGATTGTATGCCTATTCGGGTCGAACAGGATTAAGTGGGCGGCAGTGTTACAAAGATTAGAAATAGATTTAAATAAAACGACAATGTGGCTATATGTACTTGGCAGCACTGCCAATTAATCTTTAGTTGTCAAAATGTTACAACCCTGGTCAACACAATATAGATAATATTCAAATTAACGGAAATGGAATACTCCAGAATAAACAATATCATTCCAGGCTGTGCCAACATTAAGTGTAAACAACAACAACGAAAAACCTAGCAACATAAATGCTAAGAGATGTTATTCTTAATGATATTGTATGCAAGTATTCGCTGCTAATAAAGCTAAACAGGTTCACAAGTATACACAGCCATATTCACATAGAAGAAACAAAACCACACAGCATACAGAACACTACTCATAGTTGCCATAGACAAAACACACAGAACACTCATACATACAACCACACATAGTCACCATAAGCAAAACACACAAGTCAGCATTGTCATGTATACAAACATACGTATATAGCTTTATGTCAAGTAAAGTACAACCACCATGCCCAGAAGTTTCGCGAAGTTACCAGACGACGTCATTTTTGCTATATAAAGGCGCTGCCAGAGCTCAGTTAGTGAGTGTGATTTCAAATATAGACGTGTTAACATCGCTAAGTATGGAGTAGTACAAATACTCGTGTAAATAAAGTAATAAATAAAGTGTTGCCGCGTTATATTTCCAAAATTAATTAGTCCGTGTTTTAATTTGATGCAATAAAACGAATCCTTGAAGGATAAGTAATAAAACCGTTTTTACGAAAAGGTCTAAAACGTAACAATATATATATATATATATATATATATATATATATATATATATTTATATACATATATATATATATATATATATATATATATGTATATATATATATATATATATATATATATATATTTATACATATATATACATGTGTATATATATATATATATATATATATATATATAATATATATATATATATATATATATATATATATATACATACATACATATTTATATATATATATATATATATATATATATATATAGTTATTGCAGCGTTTTTTTGTAATACATATTAACCGTTTATTCTAACATAGTTGTTATTACTTCTAGCAGCTGCCAGTAATAAAAATAAATGAACTTTTTTCTTCAAACAGCTGTTGATGTTTTTGCAATGAGTAATGCTATATGAAACTCAAAATATCGTTCACAATTAATGGCAAAAATATGATATACCAATTTGCTCATGCTACGATGCTAGACTACTTGTTCGAGATTCTGAACTGGGCTATTGAATTCACATTACGTACGTATGCACATTTGAGGTGATGATAACATTCTATTTGCAAATTAATACATATTTTTGGGAATTGTCGTTTTTTAAAACTCGTCAATTTTAATTATGTGCTAATTCTTTTTCCCAAAATCTTACTAAAAAATTCAAATTTTTCAATTAAGGGGTTTTAGCTAGATCATCATGTTACCTTTACCCAACATTTCTTAGCATAACTAGAGATATTACTTTCAACTTCCACTTTAATAAGTGAGAAGTTTAAAATATATAAAAAAGTCATAACAAGAAAACACTGATCACTTTTCATTTTTATGTTCTTACGTTTTCTACAATTAGTTAACATTGTGCCGACTCTAATTGTAGTTGTAAGAGAATTAAAGAACAACAATAACTAAAAATGATTTTAATGTAAAACCAATTTATTTAGAGCGGTTTTTTTAATTTTAAAATAAGTAGATAGTTTTGGAAATTACCCATCAGTACTCTAAGTATGATGAACGGTTTCAACCCTTTTTGGAGATTTTGAATAGTAAAGACATATATTATACGTCAGTTTGACTTTCTCCAATTAAGGATTTAATTCTTCGTAATAAAGCTCTAGAGTAAACACCATATGGCTATCCTCCGCAATGTCGTTTAAACAAGCTTCAAACATGGGGCTTTAACATATTTTTCGAAACCGGTATTAGTAATTTTATGATGAAGTTTGATTTATATATATTTTTTCCTACAAATTAATTTACATTTAACTAAACTTTCAACAAAGTGCGGATTAAATTAAGTATAATTTAAATGTCATACATTGACGGATTTTTGTAACAGGTGACGAAATAGCAAACTAACCGACAATAGAGTGACCACAAAGTTGAGGGGAAGAAGAAGGAACACGGCTTATTTTACAAATTATATTGAGCCCAATGTGGAAAATGAAAAATAAATTTAATGTATAAGTATGTAATATAACTAAAATTGTTTATGTAAATTTTTGCACCAAAGAATGCGCTGGCCGAACAATCTTCTTATTAAAGTAAAAGTATTAAGTTACATACGCGCACGTAAGACTTGCTTTTCAATGAAAGAAACACACGCTTTATAATTAAAAATTCAACAATTTATAATTAAATGAATTAATATAATAACTATTAAATCAGCGAAACAGATTTTCTTTCCTATGACTGTCTGTGCACTTCTCCGAAATCCATCCCTTTCGTTATAAAGGCACTTATGATTTTTTACATTTGGGGGATTCACACTGTTCTCATAACGCCATAAGTCAAAAAATAATAGCATGATATATATGACTAGTGTGAACAATGCGTCATAACTTATCGCCAATGAATCAGTGGATATTTAAATGTAGATTTAGTTAATTTGAATGAAAATTTAAACTGTAATATAAATACGCTTTTAGTTTTACAGTCAGACTTAAAAACTTCAATTAATTTTTGCACAAGTAAATTTTTTCTATGTGTAGTAAGTACTTAATCTCAAATGTTACCTTTTTCTACATATGCATTCGACAGTCCTTTCGTCGAGTTTTAACGCTAGCCTAGACACATTATAGTTGGGCCTTGAACGAAAAAGATATAGACCAATATATTTGGATGTTTGTGATCTACGTAAGGCGTTGTGGTATAAAATGCTGAACGAAATTAAATTTTAATTCGTGGAAATACATTCACTACTAAGCCTAAAACTGTGGTTAAAGTTGGTGGCAAAGCACCAATTATATGCATATATAGTTTGGTGTAAATAATTTTCTTTAACTTGCATCGAACCACTACAGCACCAATAACCACGTTTGTGAGGCGTGCAGCAGAATAAGTAACATTTCTATGTGTCACTCAAACTTGAACTTAGGAGTTTATTACGATTTTTTTTGGCTGCACTTTCTACTAATGTAACAGAAAGTTTTAGCATGAAAATTGTCCAGAATCACAAGTATTCACAAGTATCTAACAATTTGAGATATTAAATGCATCAACTTCAGGAATATGGGAAAAAAACTATCGAAAACATTTTTATTGCAGCTAATCATACAAATTTGGCTTGCGTCTTAAGGAATGCTATTTTACTCTCTAAAGAAATATTTTAATTAAAATAATTGCATATACCCATATATACTTTCAATTATTTTCTTGGATTTAAGCATATTGTAAACCTATTTTCATGTGTTAAATCATAATAAATAAAAAGTTTTTCTCGCCACTCAGCTTAAAATTCTAAAACACAAACAAATATAACCGATCGATATTTTCCAAAAATTCAACAACACCCACGACACAACCACAGTTTTAAACAGGGGTGTCAGCGCCCACTGTTGCCAGCTTTTTCCCGAAAAAGGCCAAATTTTGTTGGAAAATCGCTAGAAAATAGCTAAATTCAAAAACAAGTAAAAAAATTGGCGACAAATCGCTAAATTTTTTTTTCATTCAAATAAACTCAAAAATTTATGAAAAAAGTAGTTTATTTTTTTGGAAAACATATACTTAAGTAATGCAAAACATATTTTTTTTATTGCATGTGCATATCGTTAGCTAAAACGCAAACGGCCCTATATAGCGCTTTGACAATTTTACAGGAGAAGCAAAAAACTGTTTTAAACTAATGGTATATTTATTTGGTTTTAATAAACATTAATATTATGTGTATATATTATAAGCCAAAACGTTTTACTTCTAAAATTTATTTCTTAATTTGGTCATGTTGACTTATTCCAATAATTAGTATTTTGTCAGGGTCCAAATTTGTTCCTTTTTAAATCATTCTTGATTTTTCGGCGTATTCCTTGGATTCTGACTAGTAAAATATCTTACAGTTTGGTTTCATTCATTTGTTCGGCCATTTGCTGTATTTTTTATATATATTATCTTACTGGTTTGTAAGCCTTTACTTAAGTGACACAAACCTATTTTCATGCGCTTATTAAAAAAAATGAAATAAAACCAATGAATGTACATATATACATGAATTCTGTGGTATCCCACACAACTACATTCGTTCATTCTTTTCCCATAAAATTGTTTCGCCCATGGTTCAGAGCAAAATTTATGTTCTAGAACATTTTTAGTTTTTTGGGAGTATGTTCTGAAGCGATTCACCAACTTCTCGCATTTGTTCAGGAACATCAAGGCCATCATATGAAATAATTTTGTAAACTATGTGTTTGAGTTGTACAATTGGGCAACACCACTATTTATTTAATTTTATTTATAACAATATTATATTATATATATGTTATATATTTTTAATGCCAAACAATACAAAACAAGTGCTCCGTATTTTATTATATACACAAACAATATGAAACAAATGCGTTGTTATACATACAAAAGTATAAAACAAGTTCTGTATTTTACTATACATATGTACATATAATATGTTGTGGCATCTCAGTTCTATTTTACTTAAAAAATTAAACATACTAGCAGAACAGTTGCAATGTTTCGGAACGTGCATTAAAATTAAACCAAATCAGGTTCCGAAACATGTTACTCTCTCTAAAAGAGAAACGTCAAACTACATATAAAAAAATGTTTCAGAACGTAAAATTTGTTCTGAAAGCATGGGTGAATCAAGCTTTATAGAAGTTCATTTGCACACAGATATTAAGTTGAAGAAAGGTAATGCTGGAATATACACAATTTAACGTAAAGAGATACCTTATAAAGGGTATATCAAATAATCTAAAAGAAAGAATAATTAGAGCAATCGGAAGCATACCGCGTATAAGAAATAATTTTTATAAAAATGCTCATATCGTAGAGCTGTGAGTAAGAGCATGCTCTATTTGTTTTATTTTATAAAACTTAAATATATTAAACACTAGCGGAAATCAAGCTTCGTTGCAAATTTACATTTTTAAAACAACTGACATTTTTGTTGCTCTTTAAATATTTACATACAAAGTTTATCGCTGGCAGTTTCCGACACAGCTCCGACCGTCAAAATATCATAAAAAAATCATAACAAATATAACATATCATAAACAAATTATAAAAGGTAATAATAAAGAAACATATCTTGAATTTGAAAACATTTATAACAATTGCTTTTTATTTAACTTCCTTCTTTACACGCAAACATTTGGTCCATTCGAGCCCGATATTGGAGGATAAATTAATTATTTTAAAAGGTGCTAATCTTCTGTTTTTTTCTTTTGAAAAGATCTTCACCAATCCCCAAAAAACTGATCACTCTATATATATATATATATATATATATATATATATATATATATATTATATTTTACTGGAAAACAAAAGGTGCGTAATCTCGTTTATTTAAAAAGCGAAAAATTTAAAATATATAAAAACTAAAACAAGTGTAAAGAAAAAGAGGGAAACAATTGTTGTAGTTTTCATATATTGTGGTTGATCGCTTTGCAATATTAGTTATTACAAGGCAGACATATTTATGTTGAATACTCCATCTGGTTTTTAATTGTCCTTAGAATAATTGTGACGTTTGCTTTGATTTATTTTCGTGATCAATATATCACGTACTAATAAAATCAATCGTGCGTATTAACCTGGACGGGCGGAATCTTAGAATAATATTAATATTAAATTTCTTATTATCGGCGAATTTCTAAACAAATACTTGATAAAGTGGAAAATTAAAATTAAAAAAGAAAATTGCTTCGAAAAAATACATAAATACATATATAGTGTTGTGATACATTGTTGGTGTAATAAATAAAACATACATTCTTTTTATTCTTTATTTCATTTATTTTACTTGTGGAATTTAGCACTCTATAGTCGGTCCAATTTTTCGACATAGACTTTGTCTTGAATTTGTGTAAATAAATTTCATTAAAATAAAATTTTATTAAACTTAATCTAGATTTATTGAAACAAAAGCCACAAATTTATATAAATTTAAAATAAAGTGTAAAATTAAATTTGTATCACAAACTATAATGACGTAAATTTTAAAGAAATTTATCCGCGTATCAGATGCACTGATTAAATTCGAAACGAAATTTTATGAAACGGCGAAGACTTGTACACTGTATATACGTTGGAAATTCACCTTGAAGAATTAAGGAAATTGTGGGAGAAAGTAAAAGTGGTTTATGGGGACTGTCTGGATGATTTCGATAATAATCCAAAGACAGATCCTAATGACTTTACAACCAAAACGGCTAAATATGACGCTTCTTACGCAGCTTATTTAAATTGTTTATCTTTAATTAATGAAAGTGAATGATTCGATGACAAAGAATTATAACGTGAATAGTTCTGACAATAATCTCACCTTACCTCCGTGTGATGTGAACACTTTTGAAGGTGATTATATTTCATGGCTAGCCTTTCGTGAACTTTTCACTGTCTTATATATAAATAGTTCACGTTTGAGTAATATAGAGCGGTTTTGTCATTTGTTACGGAAAACTGCTGGCGAGGCAAAAGATATTGTATCAAAATACCCGCTTAGTAATGATGGATTTGATATAGCTTGGCAAAATTTAAAAGACGCATATGAGAACCCTCGCATGCTTGTCAATAACACTACTCAGCAGCCAAATCCTCCTTTGAATAATACTATGTAGACTATATGGATTTTGATGCGCTAAACTCGAATACGTTTTCGGTTTTTTTCCATCAGGTCCAGATTTCTTTTTATGGGCTTGGCAATTTTTTCCCCCTAAATTAGTCAGGTACGTAGACATATTTCACCCTAACTCGAAAAGGAGTCTTCCGATTTTAAAAAGTAAAACAGCAGAAGATGTGTAACAAAATTGTTTTTATTTTAGTCAAATACAGTTTTTCTTTATCTCTTATCGTTTTGGAAATATTCAGAAATTAGTCGAGAAAAAAATTTTTTTGTGCAAAATTCTTAATTTTTTTCAGATTGAAAATGGAATTAAAAATAATTAAAAGAAATAGTCAAAACTTTGTACCTTTATCTAATAGTTACAGATCTTAGAAATAAAGAAAGCTATAAACCATTAAAATCGGTTATAAAATTTAGATTTTATTTTCAATTTACCGCAGGCACCCAATGTTGTAATGCTACCAACCTTTCATATGCGTGACGATAGCATTTCGTTAGGTGAACAGGTAAAGGAACTAAAGTACAACGGTATTTTGCATGGTTCTTGGATTTAAAAGTTATAATATAGTATTTTTCACTAACCCGTAATTCTAAAGCGAGAAAATTAGAGTAGATTCTAATATTTATTGCAGCAGTATATGTGGAAATTGATGGACAATAAGTGAGTCAGTTTTAATTTGATATCGTGCGGTTAAAATCGAAAGACTCGTTCTCGAGTTAGAGTGAAATATGTCTACGTACCTGATTAATTTAGGGGCAAAAAATTGCCACGCCCATAAAAAAAAATTTGGACCTGATGGAAAAAACCCGAAAACGCATTCGAGTTTAGCGCATCAAAATCCATATAGTGCCCATAGGTTTATTTAAAGGAGCGACAAAAAGTTATTTTTTGCAGAGCGGTGTAATCAACTGAAAATTTTGTTCAAGCTTCCTTCATTTGACAAAGAATCTAGTGATGGTCTCAAAATTTTGCAATAATCTGAAATTGTCTAAATCTGAATTGTCTAAATGGAAAGATTTTGACGCCTTTTTGACAGAATTAATTCAGACTTTAAAATGTGTCCGCGGTCTTAAAGACTCATCGGTAGGGAAACCTTCAGTGCAGAAACCAAAGTTCATGTAGTAAATTCTAATTCAAATGTAACTAATTGTGTTATTTGTCGTACTTCAGGACATTTCTTGACAACATGTAAACGATTTAAGAATCTTTCAATTTCGGAGAGGTTCTTACCAGTTAAAAAATATCATTGTTGTGTTAATTGTTTGTCTCGAGAACATGAAGCCAAAAGCTGTAAAAGTGCTTTTAACTGCACGACATGTAATAAAAGGCATCATTCTTTGTTCCATCGTGAAGTATCTACTACTGAAAGTTCGTTAGACATAGCAGAGCGGGATAATTCAACAATTCCCCCTACTAGTTTGCAATATAATTACGTAAATTCTTCCCTACCATTTACCTCTGAGGACTTGTCGTCAAATCGACAAGTTTTCCATGTTACTCAAAACCGGGGGATGATGTACCCCGCGTGGGCTCTTATTGAAACGGCTTCAGAAACGTCGTTTATATCTGAAAAATTTTAAAATCGTTTGAAACTAATTACATATTCGACGAATGTTGAAGTTTCAGGTATTAACCAAACAGTTTCTGCTCGAACTAGAAAAGTTTGTCCTGTGGAAATAAGTTCGTTTATAGATCAGACTCTTGTCTGGCCTTCTCATTACCAAACATTTCTGGTGCATTGCCATCTTTCTTAATCGGTCCAAGTCTTCGTAATAAGTTTTCAACTTGGCAGTTGGCCGACCCTCATTTTTATCAATCAAGACTGGTTCATATATTATTGGGGGCTGATATATATCCGCAATTAATCTTGAGCGGGATTCAAAGAAATGATTTCGAATCATTAATAGCTCAAAATATTGTATTGGGATGGATCATCATAGGATCTGTTTTAGACACACCAATTCAGGTATATTCTACAACAGTAGAACCTTTGCCGGAAGATAATATTAATATAAAACCTTATTAGGTTTTAGGAATTGTAACAAACCCAAAAAAGCAAGGTTTTAACACCATTTGATAGAATCTGTGAGGAAAATTATCGGAGAACAACGCGACGCAGCTCCGAAGGCGATATGTAGTGACGCTACCATTTAAGCTAGAACTTCCTCAATCAATCAATTTGGGCTTTTCAAGATAGAATTTCATGGCACAATTCTTGAGAAATGAATCTTCTTTTCTGCGCAAACCTGAAGTCAAAACATTGTATGATAATGTCGTTAATGAATATAGTCTTTTAGACCACTTCTAGCAAAAACGTAGTTTCGTGTTACCTTCCTTATCATCCTGTAATTAAGCCCGACAGGAAAACTACAACATTTCGTGTTGTATTTAATACATTAAATAAGACAATGAACGGGTAAAAGCTTAAATGGTTGCTTATATGTGGGCCCCACATTGCAATCTGATTTGATGCTTTTAATTCTACGTTGGAGGCTCTTTCGCTATGTGTTTAATTGCGACATTACGCAAATGTATAGACCAATTCGTCTTGACTCTACTCATACTCCGTATCAACGTATACTGTTCCAATCTTCTCCGACAGAGGATGCCAAAACGTATGAGTTACAAACTCTAACCTTTGGAGTAAATTGTGCTCCCCTTCTGGTGATACGGACACTTTTACAATTAGCAGATAATTCAGAAAATGAATATCCTCTTGCGGCAAATATTTTGCGCAAATCTATGTATGTTGAAGGCTAGGGATCAACTTCGAAATGTTTTATCGTCAGCAAAATCTTAGCTTAGAAAATGGACTTCTAATTCTATAGACATTTTGAATGGTCTTCCGTCAGAGTATTTAGTAGATTCGAAGCTTTTAACATTTATGAAGCCAGTAGCTCTAAAACTTTAGGAATTTAATGGAATACTCAATTGGATTCATTTTACTTTAAAGTGGAGCCTATTGCTGATAAGTTACATTATACTTATATACTATATATGCTTGATCCCATAGGTTGGCTAGGTCCTGTGATTATTATTGCAAAAATGATTATACAGACAATATGGCGTGATAACATTGATTGATCAACGGAAAATGAATGGAGAAAATTCGTAAGTTTTTACACGGAAGTAAATAATATACAAATAGCAAGATGGGTAAAATATGCGCCAAATACTTCTGCTGAACTTCATGTTTTCTCTGACGCCTCAGAGAAAGCATACGCAGGTGTAGTGCATATTAGAATTGAGTATCTTGAGCCCCTATAAAAACGATTTCTCTACGTCGTTTAGAACTTTGAGGCCCAGTGTTGGCTTCTGAACTTTTAAAACCAATTGTCAGAGAAATTGATATTCCGCTTGAATAAGTGTATTGCTGGACAGACTCTAACATTGTTCTTTGCTGGTTAGATCGGAAGAAAATCCAACGGATTTAGCGAGCAGAGGAGTTTACCCATCGGAATTGTCAAAAAGTGATCTTTGGTGGCACCGACCTACATGGTTGCGAAGAAATAAATACAATTGGCAACTTAATAATATGTCATCCATGGATACAGAGACGGAAGCTCGAGCTGTGAAAACTCATGCATCGTTTTTTACCAATTATGAAGATATTCAAGAGAGGTTTTCTAAGTTAGATCGTGCTCTTAGGGTGGTAGCTTATATGTTGCGATTCTTTTATATGACATATCCATCACATAAAGGAATAATGTCATTTACTTCGACAGCAACTACCAGCGATGAGTTGTCAAAAGTTAAATTACGTTTAGCGATTTTAGCACAAAAGGCTCATTTTGCAGAAGATTATCAATTTTTGCAAAGAAATATATTTCTTCTAAAAGGTCATTGCAATCCCTTAATCCATTTTTGGATAAGGATGGGGCAATAAGATTGAATGGTTGTTTGGTGAAATCTCCATCTCTGTATTATACAGAAAAACACCCTATCATTCTACCGTATTCTTGTCATTTTACACTTCTGCTAACAGAATTTGTGCACATACTTTCCATTCATGGCGGAAATCAATTAATGCTGATAATTATTCACATTGAATATTGGGTTCCTCGTTTGAAAGTTTTAGTGCGTACTGTAATAAATCGGTGCAAACGTTGTACATTAGACCGAAAACGCTCTTGCACTCAAATTATGGCAGGTGTGCCCCCAGAAAGATGTGTTTTAGATCGATCGTTTAACACCACTGGTGTAGACTTTGCTGGTCCGTTTGATATGAAAAGTTTTACTGGCCGCGCTTGTAAAATAACGAAAGCATATATGTGTATTTTCGTTTGTTTTTCTACAAAAGCACTCCACTTAGAGGCCATAACTGACTTATGAACGAATGCATTTTTGGCTGCTTTTCATCGCTTTCTTGCTAGGCGTGGTTGTTCTCATACTATATTTTCTGACAATGGTATAAATTTTGTTGGCGCTTCTAGAGATATTGAAGGGGACTTTTGTACATTTTTAATCCCGCTGGCACACCTCATATGAGTAGACTATGGGAGGCTGCTGTTAAAAGTTTTAAAACACATTTTCTCAAAGAAGCTCAAAATTTAAAAAATTGATTTGAGGAATTATCTACAATATTAGCAAGAATCGAAGCATGCCTCAATTCTCGTCCCTTGTGTCCTATATCGAACTCATGATAGCATTGTAAATATATATCGTAAAATTAAAGCATTTTCTCAACATTTCTGTCGACGATGGAAAGAAGAATATTTGCAAAATTTACATAAACGCTATAAATGGAAGTTTCCTGAAAGGGACATACAGATAGACGACTTAGTTGCTATTCGTCATGAACAGCTTTCTCCTACTTCGTGGAAATTAGGTAGGGTAATAAAACCATATTCAGGAACTGATTCCCATATTCGCGTGCCGGATATACGTACTGCAAACTGCATTGTGAAGCGACCAATCACCAAACTGGTCATTTTGACCAGCTAAAATATATAAAATTTATTAACTTCCATTGTTTCCTAGCAATATGGACTCATTGTCGTTATTGATGGAAGAAGCTCTGTTGGAGAGACACCAGTGGCAATGGAAGTGGCCCATTCTGCGGTAGTTCCATCGGGCAATGTTCCCACTTCATTGGGTGTGGATCCAGTAGCGGGAACTGATACTGCGGAGGCGGTTATAACATCGGCGAGCCCAGTTTGTATCTTTGGTGCTGACATCAACAAGTCCGATACACCTGCTGCTAAGCGGATTAAAGCCACAGCGCCGGCCTGCAAGAAACCGCATCCCCTGGAATCTTGCTTTCATTTCAGGCGGCTGGCCCATGAAAAGAAATTGAGGCATTTACTGATTTGGGGTCATTGCTCGAAATGCTTGGCCAGCAATCATAAGGCCAACGACTGCAGCACCGTGCGGAAATGTAGCAAATGTTAGTGCGATCATCACACGTTAAAAAAAGCTCTCCGACTGAAAAAAAGCTCTCCGAAAGCAAAGGACAAGCTGCCCCTAAAGAAGAAAAAGGACTCAGCGAAGCCTGCGCCGTTGAGAGCGGGTCCGGCTAATATAGCGCCGTTGCCACTCCACCAGGTGGTTTCATTCTCCCCTATGGTGCAGGTTAAGTTGCAGGTGGGAAGTCGTGAGGTTTCGGTGAGAGCTGTAATAGACGTATGTTGCGCAGTCAGCTACGTGAGCCATCAGCTTGTCGCTAAATTGAAGCTGCCAGCTCCAGATGGCTACTGTCGCTTACGCATGCGCTCTATTTACGATGCCGCAAAGCATATCTCGAATGCATGGCATAAGGACCCCACGGGAAAGTATAGCAGAGGCGGTGAAGGATAGATTTCCGGGGTTACAATTGGCTGACCCTACGTTCTATCATTCTGGGCAGGTGACATTGGTTTTAGGCCCGGTATTAAGCGGGCAGATTATGACGGGCAATATATTCGCTTCGCCGGGTTCACCCTTGGTTCAATATACCATTTTTGGTTGGGTGATCTCCGGTGCATCGCTAATCTAATATATCGAATGTATTTTAGAATGTCTATAAACTATTTTTTCTAAATACATGATATATACATATTTATATTTATTAAATAACTTTGTTGTTGCAAGGTGGCCGGCAATGTTTAAGCCAAAACGTTTGACTTCTAAAATTTATTTCTTAATTTGGTCATGTTGACTTATTCCAATCGTTAGTATTTTGTCAGGGTCCAAATCTGCTCCTTTTTTAAATCATTCTTGATTTTTCGGAGTATTCGTTCGATTCTGACTAGTAAAATATCTAACGGTTTGGTTTTACTCGTTTGTTCGGTCATTTGCTCTATTTCTTATGTATCGTATCTTACTGGCTTGTGAGCCTTTACGAAAGGGACACACACTATCCAAAATCATAAACAAATTATAAAAGGTAAAAATAAAGAAATATATCTTGAATTTGAAAACATTAATAACAATTGCTTTTTATTTAACTTCATTCTTTACCCGCAAACAAGAATTCATTTAAAGATTTGCGAGAATTGGAATAAAGAAGAGTGAATTTAGATAATATATATTAATTTTCAAAGGGTTTTAAATCCTGCAGATGCTGCCACTTCCTTTTAGAAACTTTTAATCGTTATTCGTGCAGTCTTGGAGGTAAAGCGGTAATAATTTTACAATGTTGTCTATACAAAAACTCAGTTAGGTTTTTTTGCGTTTATGAAATTAATGCTTGTGTAGATAAGGCCGTTTGTTTTTTGTTAATAAAATTAGTAATTTCGGTCAGATAATTCCAAGTTTTCTTGTGAATGTGTATTTCGACGCTATTCATCAGAATCAATAGAAAAAACGATTTTGGATTATTTGTTAGTTAGGGCCATTTGCGTTTTAGCTAACGATATGTATATACAAAAATAGGTTTTAAAACAAAAATATTAAGCTCGCTCAATAGTTCCTTCAGAAAGTGAGGCGCTAAAATGTTTTTGATCTCAGTACACTTGGTTCTGTTAATACGTATTTTATTTACATAATCAAAATTGTTTTTGCACAAGCCATTTAGGTGATGCACTGAATTGTTTGATTTATGTTGATAATCAAACACTTCACTTTTAAATAAATTTACTTTAACCAAATACTGATTAACACCAAAGTACAAGGAAATTTTTTTATGCTTATTGCTTATACGAATAAAAATATATATAAGTAAATAAATAAAATCACTTAAAAGATGTAACTTTCCATTAAAAATCGCTAGATTTCCCGCTAATAGCTAAGGGTATGTACAGAGTGGTAGCTTGTTCCCGAGCCGAGCTCGTTGACGCTTATTGCGAGAATTGTTCATGCAAGAAACAAGTTTGTGTGTTCATAGTGGATGCGAAAATCAGCGCTGATATTTTATCTATTATTTGTGTTTTATGTACATATCAAGGCACATATATACTAGGTATACTCAATTTGCAACACTGCAGAAAATATATGTAGTGGAATCGCCTTGATATGTATTTTGTGTGTAAAAAATTTTCGTTTGTCAAATGGACTTGACAAATAAAACATAATACAAATAGCGATACAGAAGAAAAAACAACACAGCCACCAACACTCACTAAATGAGAAAAATGTAGTGTCTATTTCAAGGTGTTTA
The DNA here is from genome assembly GCA_963675445.1 of Linnaemya vulpina. Classification (NCBI taxonomy): domain Eukaryota; kingdom Metazoa; phylum Arthropoda; class Insecta; order Diptera; family Tachinidae; genus Linnaemya; species Linnaemya vulpina. The sequence goes on from OY776281.1 coordinate 32,754,053, forward strand.
TTTATATGAAATTATTATTTGCATATTCATTGTTGGATGGAGTTGGAGCTTATAAGGGTAAGCTTTTGTAAATACATATAATAATATTCATATATAAAAGTTCAATTTCATTAGTTCTGTCGGAGTTGATTCTGCAAGTTGACTAGACTAAGGTTCACATATATCCAGCTCTTATGAAAATTATTATATACATATTCATTGCTGGATGGAATTGGTACTTATAATGGTAAGTTTTTGTAAATACATATAATAATATAAAGTATGTAAAAGTTCAAATTAATTAGTTCTGTCGGAGTTGATTCTGCAAGTTGACTAGACTAAGGTTCACATATTTCCTGCTCTTATGAAAGAATCGGACACAAATTTTGCATCTACAATTGCTACAAATAGCTCTAAACATGTCTCCGTCTAAGCCTTAAGAAATGAAGTTGTTGCAACGCTCTAACAATCAAGAATCAATGACATTGAACAATTCGTCTTTAGATGATATACCGGCAACATTTCAGCCAATTCTGGTGGTTTTACACAAGTCACAAAATGACTAACAGTCTGCCAATTATACAGCACCCATAGCCAATCTAGCTATAAAAATTATAAGAAGGCTAACCAAATCTACTGAAATCGATAATAATAATGGACGTACTTGGCAGCCTATAAAAACTTTACATCAAAGAGAACAAGAACCCAGAAGATGAGAACAACGGTGAATATAACTTATTTTTTATAAATGGATTCCGCATATTTCGGCGCTTGGAAAAACGATCCCTCTCCCTTAAATAATTTGCACACTGCACAAACACGCATTGTTTTATAAGTTCAGAAAATTTATTTAAATAAAACCTATTGCTTTTAATAATAATAATAAGCAAATCAATTATATATTATATATATAAATAACTCTTGTTTTCTTAGCAATTTTCACAATATTGATTTTTGTTTTTGAACTCTTCACAAATTTTCTTTTTGGCGCAGACTAAGAAGCAGATTCTGACAAGCGAGTTCAAGGCGAACTAAGGCGAAAGCAGAAGATTTTGACAAACGAGTTCAAGGCGAATCAGGCGAATTGTATCAGCTGTTCGCCATTTTGCATATTAAGGTCACCTAGTATAGATGCGCCTTGTGTACATATGTTTGTATGCATTTGAGTTTGTTGTTCATTGTTGTTTATGAATTTGAAGTGAAAAGGTAGGGATTCGTCAGATGATGAGTATTTAGCTTCAGCTACTGTTTTAAAGTATTTTATCAATAAAAATCCCTTGAAAAACATCCAATAAATTATGAACAAAGTGAATTTGGAGAATTTCATCACTTGTATGGTGATTTAAGAAAATATCCTGCCAAGCTTAAAGAATCTGTGCTGCTGCTGTTGTTGATTGTGTTTATAACTTTTCTTAGAAAATAGTACAGAGAGAAAGACTTACATTGAGTTTTAAAATTTTACTTATTATTATTTATTGCAATTATTATTTTTTTTTGTTAAATTTTTATTTTATTTTTTATTTTTTATTTTCTTTTTAATTTTTATTAATATTTTAATTTTTTGATTGCATGTTTTATTTACTTTTTCTTAAATTTTGGTTTTTATTTTTTTTTGTGTTTTCTAAACAAGTTGAAATTATAACAACATAACATAAAATATGTTATCGGCGCTAACCAGCTCGACGCCTACTATGGCCGCTTCGCGCTTGTTTATACTAATTTGTATAGAACCAGTTTTCTCGCATTGCTTCTCGCAATAAGCTTCAACTAGCTCGGCTCGGCAACAAGCTGTCACTTTGTACATACCCTAAATCATGTTTTTTCCAGCTAAACGTGAATAAAAATTGCTAGATTTGACGATAAAATAGCTAAAATGGCAACAGTGTCAGCGCCATACACAATTGTGGAAACAAAAGTCACACGCACGCTTACGCTCTTTTATATTGCGAGCGTAAAATATAATTTTTTGATAAAAAAAACTCATTTACAGAGAAGTATCGCAAGGTCTGTTTTGGGGGCTCTAAATAGAAATATATATACTACTATGCTATTATATGGTGTGTTTATTGTTTGAGAAAAATTAGTAAAAATATAAGGAAAAATTTGTCTCAAATCATTCTAAATGAAAGAGAATAAAAATATGTGTGAATTCGATTTACAAAAATTTGCTTCCTGATCACATGCGCTTTAGAAAAGGTCTTTCACTAGGCCTCGCATTTCGCTCACTGTGAATGTAAGAGAACAGGCTAATTTCACCAACACAATCGCAATTGACATCACTGGTTTTAAATCATAATAAATAAAATAAATAGAAACTTCTCCCGCCCCTTAGCTTCCAATACTAAACCACAAAAAAATATAACAGATCGATACTTTACAAAAAAGAAAGCTATCAAAATAATTAGCAACATATAAACTTTGCTAAGTTCTTAATAAACTTAATGTATAATTTAAGAAAGAAAAACAAGTCTGGTACCAAAATCTGAAAAAGAAACTCAAACAAATCCGGCAAAAGCAATAATAATTTACAAACTACTCTTACAAAAATGGATTCTAATACTCCAGAGTGTCAAACTGCCAGCAAGACTCCCTCTCGCAGCCGTCTAGGAGAAAGCTTACTAAATTCTCATCAGATTAATTCTCGCTTCACCAGCAATGACTCAGCTTTTAAGATCATCAATGCCATGGATAACCGCTTTGAAAAACTTACTCAGCAGACTAAACAGGTTATGGAGAAAAAACTTAATGAGTATAAGTACTAACTCTTAAACGACTTGGATAACAGGTTTAAAGGAATGAAGACTGATATACAAGAGATAACTCAAAGTTTCTCTCTTAGAAAAAACAGCGGTTGAGATGAAAAATATGCAAGAAGAAGTTGTATTATTAAAAACACAAATAAAACAGCGGCAAAATAACATTGTTGCCAGCGAGCTTCGATTGAATGGAATTCCATTTAAGGAAAATGAAAACTTAAAAAATATATTTGGCACCATATGTAATTCAATGAATACTTTGGATCCGGCGATTAAATTCATTTATCGCCTACAGAACCATAATAATAAACACTTATTATGATATTGTCCTTATGACAAGAATTTTTTTTCTGAAATCTATATAAAATTTTAGCAAAAGTAATAGAAGCTTCGCATTTACGCTAAACTTGCTCGGTTTTAATTCCAACCATAAATTCTTCATAAACGAAGGTAAACATTTTTAGCTAGTTCCTATGCGCATTTCACTGGGGCTAATGCAGATCATCAGGGAACCTTTACCCAACATTTCTTAGAACCCCTCAACTGATCAATTTGAATTTTTTAAATATGAGTTTGGGAAAAAAGAACTAGCACATAATTAAAATTAAAGAATTTAAAAAACCCAAAAATATGAACTAATTTAAATATGCCAGTACTTGTGCAAACAAAAACAACTTATGTTGTCAACACTCTTAATAAATTGTTTTTATATTAAAATAATTATTGGTTGTTGTTCTTTATTTCTCTTACATCTACAATTTGAGTCGGAAAAAAACCAATCAGTTGTAGAATAAAACGTAAGAAAATATAAAAGGACGATTGATCAGTGAGTTGCTGTTGTGACTTTGATATTTGGTTTCAAAGCTTCTCACTTAGTAAAGTGGATACAAGGATATATTTATAGCTGGCGACTTTTACAATAATTTGTTAATCGAAAATAACTTGATTACGCCAGTTATAACTTTGGGTCTTCGCCCGGTCAACACTAACACGCCCACACATTATTATAATACATCTAGCAGTCTGATCGATTTTATATTTGTCAACCAGATATCTAGGGTTCAGTTATATGAAATTATTTGCATCAGTGTTTTCTAAACACGACTTACATTTTTTAAAAATATGACTTTTCTACTTTTAAGGGCGAAACATGTTTCACATATCGCGATTTATGATGATCATAACGCTACTTTCAATTATCTTCTAGATAGCATCTCCTGGCATCAGGTCTAAACCCTTGATAGCCTTTTATTCAAGACAATGTTAGTTATTTAGTTGACCTGTGTGTTCCTTTAAAAACCAAACGTATCAAATGCAATCAACCGCCGTGGTTTAGAACAGAAATAAAATCTCTAATACGGAAACGTGACGAATCCTATTCACGTTGGAAACGATATAAATCAGAGGAATTAAAGGCAATACATGCATATGCTAGGAAGAAATCACAAAACAACTACAGTTAGCTAAGTCAATGTATTACCAGAGAAAATTTTCATCTGCGGTGGATAGCGAAGCTAAATGGAAGAAATACGTTAAATTGAACTAGGACCTGACAATTCTTTAAAAAATCCTGATGTTGATGTTAATTTTCTTAACAAAAAGTTTGTCAACATAAGCGTTCCTTCCCCAACAACAAACGTTTATGATGATTTTTGCTATATCTCAGTAGAAAACTCGTTTAGTTTTCGCGGTGTACATTAGCTTGAAGTACATAAAAGTTCCTTCGCAATTAAATCGAATTCGAAATGTTAAATCTTTAAGATTCTACCTCTTATTAAGCACGTGTTCAATAATAATATTACGAAATCGACGTTTCCCACAGCGTGGAAAGTATCTGAAATAATTCCCATTCCCAAAAGCCAACAATGAGTTTCGTCCGATATCTATTCTACCGTTTTCATCTAACGTATTTGAAAATATTATGTGCAAACAAATGTGGGAATATTTGTCTGATAAAAAATTGATCTCTGAAAAATAGTCAGGTTTTATGAGGGCCAGAAGTTGTACAACAGCTTTAGCGGACGTAATCGAAGGTCTTAGATCCAAACTTGATATAAATATGGTGGCATTTTTGATTCTTTTGGACCACAGTAAGGCATTCGATACGGTTGACCATTCAATCTTGGTGCAAAAGCTTCTAAAACTATTTTAATTTTCAAGGACGGCCTGTAATCTTATATCCTCCTACCTGGGTAGCCGAACTCAGGTAGTAAGGATTAATAATAATATATCACATCCACTTATTGTTAATAGAGGTATATCACAAGGCTCGGACCCCTCCTGTTTTGCATTTATATTAATGAATTACCTGATATTGGTATCAGCAGTAAAATGCATATTTATGCAGATGACGTGCAAATTTATAACTTTTGCCGCATTGATAATATTACTTTTTGCGCGGATACTATAAATAATGATTTCGACAATATATCTGTTTGGGCTAGGTCGAACGGCTTACGCATCAACACATCTAAGTCTAAATGCAGTTTTCTCTCTAAATCTAAGAGAAATTTTGACATTGCCCCAATAAAAATTAACAATAATACTATTGAGTGTGTTAGATCAGCTTCTAACTTGGGAATAATTTTTAATTATAGACTTACCTGGACTCTCGATGGTAGTGTGTATGGCAAACTCCGTCCTTTGTGGGCAATAAAAGACTCAACGCCATTTGCCATACGTAAGCTTTTAGCAAAATCTTATCTGATACCATCGCTTTTATATGGTTGTAAAATCTATGCCAATTGTGATTGTATGGACTTACGCAAACTTAATGTCGTATATAATAATGTTACACAGATTAGAAATAGATTTAAATAAAACGACAATGTGGATATATGTACTTGGCAGCACTGCCAATTAATCTCTAGTAGTTAAAATGTTACAACCCTGGTCAACACAATATATATAATATTCAAATTAACGGAAATGGAATACTCCAGAATATACAAGATCATTCGAGGCTGTGCCAATAAGTGTAAACAACAACAACAACAAACCTAGCAACATACATGCTAAGAGATGTTATTCTTAATGATCTTGTATGCAAGTATTCGCTGCTAATAAAGCTAAACAGATTCACAAGTATACATAGCCATATACACCTAGAAGAAGAAACAAAACCACACAACACACAGAACACTCATCCATACAACCACTCATAGTTACCATAGGCAAAACACACAGAACACTCATACATACAACCATACATAGTTACCATAAGCCAAACAAACAAGTCAGCATTGTCATGTATACAAACACACATATATAGCTCCATGTCAAGTAAAATACAACCACCATGCCCAGAAGTTTCGCGAGGTTACCAGACGACGTCATTTTTGCTATATAAAGGCGCTGCCAGAGCTCAGCGAGAATTAGTGTGATTTTATATATAGATGTGTTAACATCGCTAAGTGTTGAGTAGTACAAATAGTCGTGTAAATAAAGTGTTGCCGCATTATATTTCTAAAATTAATTTGTCCTTGTTTTAATTTGATGCAATAAAACGAATCCTTGAAGGATAAGTAATAAAACCGTTTTTACGAAAAGGTCTAAAAACGTAACAATAATATTGTACGTTATATATTTCAAAAAGGTGGGCGAGTTCATATTTCCGCATCTGCTAACATGACTTTTCAAATGACATTTGAGGACCTTTTAAAATACAGATGTCTCAATTTTTTACACAAAAATTATATTATATATCACAACAACCGTCTTATTTATACCACAGAATTATTTTTGCGAGATCTCAACTTGGAAGAAACATAATTCAACAAAAATACAAGAGCCTTTTATCACAGCGACAGTTTCTGATATATACAACCAGTCTTTGGAACTCCTTACCAAATTATATTAAAAAAATAGGAAACGCAACTTAGTTTAAAAATTTTCTTTTATTTTAAGTATATGTAATGATTTTTTATGTTATAATTACACTACTTTAAGGTTTTTTGTATCTTTTTCTTAGCTAAAACTATTGCTTTTGTAATACCATAACTACTTAATTATAATGTATTGTTTTGTGATAACTCACATTTATTTTTTAAGGCTTTTATCTATTTTTGAAAACTGGTATCGGCTACATACGTACGTACATTTAATTGATCACTAGCATTGTCATTTATAAGATATATTAATATTTATATTAAATAAATAAAAATGTAAAAACCAGTTTTTATGAAATGGGATCTTAGTGATCTACATCGCTCAAAAGTAATTTTGAATAGCTTAAGTTTGATACTTACATTGCTAATATCGAATATAACTTTTAAAACTAAACATTGATCCGTGTAAAAGAGTAAAAAAAACATTAACGAAATCAGTTAGCTACCGTAATACATGTGTATATTATTACTTTACACATTTTTTGCGCCGTTTTATTTGCTTTGTGTGGCAAAAAAGAGCCAATAAAACAAAACAGCTGTTATGATATAAATATTTACAATGCCTTTTAAAAACGATGCTCACGCTTTGTAGAAAACAATCTGAGCTTTTATTCTAGAGATGTATACATACAGAAAAAATTTATGAAAACGAAATGAGTTTTTGGACAGATTTCATTTCAAATAAATTAACAAACAAAACAAATGAAAAAATCTAACACAACAAGAAGAAATGCGATTCATGCACATATAAGACACTTGAAAAGTATAATACTTCTCAAGAAATATTGTTTCTCAATTATCAGAATATCCTAAATTTAACTATCCGTAAGGCCTACATAACAGATATGGCCTCATGAAAATTCCTACGCTCACACATAGAGCAATGCAAGCTCCTACTATTATGGCTACACTCGTGCATTTATTCCATGCATATATTTTACGCAAAAGAAGTCGTCCGTCCGTTGTAAAAAGTTCATTGTAAACAAATATCAAGTTGAAGAAAAATATTGCTAAATTATGTACAGTTTACACAATTTAATGTAAACAAACATGGAGTTAAATCTATGAACATATATGCGTATAAAATAAACAAAAAAACAAAAGAATAATAATAAAATATACATCAAAATTAATATATAGTAAGCCACGCAACAATATATATGTATATATGTATATATATATATATATATATATATATATATATATGCTTAGGAAATTTCTTTAAATTTAATCAAAATGAAATAAATCTTACATTGAAATTCATACGAACAAAAATAAAAATTTATATTGAAAAGAAATGAGAGACGTCCTTAGTAAACTACCAAAAAATTATTTCGCTTCGCAAAAATAATGAGGTCAGTTTGTATTTTGAGCTCATAATTTGTAACGTCAATTCTTTAAACCTGTCTTGGAATTTGAAAAAAGGGTCTCAAAAATATTAATATATTATTCTGTACAAATATTTTTCTGTTCGCTTAAAACAATATATATATTCGAAAAGTTCGTGCATTCACCCATTAATATATCTGTTAACAATATATATAATTCTCTTCTAAAAGTTAAAAGGATTTTCGACAAATCATACATACTATTTTCTTTAACTTGCAGTTTTAGGGCCATTATTACAACTTGGTGTTATCTTAAAGTGAGATTTTATCGGTCAGATAAACACATTTTCATTATTACAACTTTCCTTTAATCTAAGTATGTGCGATATATGAAAGGCAAGTTCGACTTTGCAATAAGTTTTACCGGGAGGATTTATGTTTATATTACCATATTTATGTACCTAAGTTAAACGAGAAAAATGTTTCACTTGTATATATATTTAGGTTTTGCGATTTAGTTCTCTTTTAATTTTTTTATGTCATAAAAATTTGATTTAATGTACAGATATAAAGTCTGTTCATTAATTTTCTATTACTTTGAATCAACGAGAGAGTAAAAAGAAATGTTGTGAAATTTCTCTCATTGATAACAAAAAGTAAATGAACACTTTTGCATCCAAAATGTTCAACTTAAAATAGTAATGTGTACAAAGTATTTACTCCAATATTTGGGAAAATTTTATATATTAGCGTAAAAATTATATGATGTTAAGTTTGTTTCTTTTCAATGCAATTAATAAATAATTGCTTTTTACATGTAGCAGTCGTACAAGAACACAGTTAATAAAGAAAATTTGTCTACATAAACTCACTAACACTATCAATACATATAATTTTTATTATAAAAACATATCTAAAGCACAATGAAAGAAATATTCATATAGGAATATTTCTCGATCTTAACCGATTATCTTATATTATTATTGCCTCTAATCTAATATGAGATATCGTCGCATCAACAAATCGTTTGTTATTCTCTGAAACGCAAAATAAGTATCTATCCTTATTGTATGTACTTCTGTTAGATTTGGATAACAAACAAGATATTATTCTATGGATCATCCTACAACAATCTTAATGTGGAGACTTCTCACAAATTGCAGAAGCCAGGCACCGTGTGGAGCCAAAAATATATTTTGACCGAGCTTACATTAAATAAAATATTTGATTCTTTAAAAGTAATTTATTTTATATGCAAATGCATATCTTAAATATTTCTATTATCTACTGCTATTATGTGAAGTGTCCATGGAGTATCTAGGTACTTATAGTTTTTACATCACCTCCATCCGGTGCGGCATCCTGTGTCGTTGATGTACTAGGTGTTTTACTACTTAATTCATTTCCTTTATACATGATATTTGATTGTTGCTGATCCTCAGCTTACCAAAAGAGTTATAAACAGATTTAATAGCTTTAAATATTTGCAATTACTTAACATTTCTCAAATTTCGCAAAATATTTTAATTTTTAGCTTCTTTTAGAAAACTTGACTTTTAAATGGAAACACAAAACAGCTGTTTGGATAATTTTACCATCAAGGATTTGCAACATTTTCCAGTCTCTCAATCTTTTGGTCTCTTTTGTAGCTCTATCGTTGAAATTTTTTGAGTTGATGAACACTCTCCTATTAACAATTGTTAAAAACTTTCAGTAAATGAACAGAGCTCTATATGTAGATATGATTTATTTTTTACTCGTAAATCATATATAAGTAACGGCGGCAAACATATCCTACCCCCTGTGGCCTAAAGATGTTCAGCCGTTCGACTCAGATCTCTAGAGCTATTTTATGACAAAACAAAAACATACCTAAAGGAGTGCAATTATTTTATGACTTTTTGTATGCAGCACAACAAATTTTTTAACCTGATCTGAAATATTATGCCTTTATGACAATATGACTAAATCGCACACAATGTGAATCCCCAATTGAATATTAAGTTCTTCTAATGTCACTTATATTAATATTGACAGAACTTGAATACACAAATAGTTTTAAACAATAATTGAGAAACAATTATTACATACAACTTTTTCTAAAATGTACTTATAAAGGAACTATTGAATGACGAAATAATATGATTGGAAAAAATTTATGTGCCGTTTTTTCTTTGTTTTACAAAATTAATGAAAACATTTTCTTATACATTTAGTTTTATAGTTTAAAGTAAGTGAAAGTAGAATTGAATATTGAATTAATAATAACATTGCTCTGCAAAAAATAATATTTTGTCGTTCCTTTAAATAAAACTATGTGTACTATATGGATTTTGATGCGCTTAACTCAAGTCCGTTTTTCGTTTTTTCCTATCAGGTCGAGATTTTTTATGAGCTATGCAAAGTTTTTACCCTAAATTAGTCAGGTATGTAGACATATTTGACTCTAATTCGAGAACGAACCATCGTATTTTAAAAAGCAAACCACCAATTTAGTCGAATATAATTTTCTATATTTCTTATCGTTTTTGAATTATTCAGAAATTAATCTAGAAAAAAAATGTTCGTTCGAAATTCGTAGTTTTTTTCATTTTAAAAATGGAATATAAAAAAATTAAAAGCAATAATTCAACATTTTCCTAAGAGCTACATATCTTAAAAATAAAATAAGTTGTTCACCATAAAAATTGGTTAAGAAATTTAGAATTTATTGTCATGTACCGCAGGTATCCAATATTGATCAAATAGTATGTGTAATGCACAAACAAAACATCAATAAGGCTGACGTCGGAGTGGGCGCTACAAGCACTAAAGCGCCTTGTAGCATGTTTAATTTATATTTTTTTCATCAATATTATCAATTTGAGTTTCTTGCCAAATAGTCTAACAAATATCTGCCAGCATTCCTTCCGATAGGTTTCCATTATAACGTTTCTCTATATGTAACATATACTGGTGGAACTTTCACCATGTTTGTATAATACAGCACCAAGATTATGTGGAAAAAAATCTAGATGCGAGCCCAAAAAATGAATTTTAAGGGAGATATTACACTTTAAAGCTTTGTAGGTAAAAAGTAGTTCTTTGATTATTTCATGGTAGTTTTCAGCTTTTCTGTTTCCCAAAACGTTGTGGCATATATTCACAAAAGCTGTCCATGCTCTTTCTTTCAAATCGTTCAGATTCATTCTATAGACCTCGTCCTTTATAAGCTCTCGTATTTGTGGACCTAAAAATATGCCTTCTTTTACTCTTGCACTGCTGATTCTAGAAAATTTGCTCTTAATGTATAGAAAGCCTCTTTTGTCCTTGTTCATTTTTTCGTTAGGCCTAACTTTATATGAAGAGGACGCAGAAGAATTGTTTTATTTTTGAATTAAAGGTTCTTCTGCAAAATTTTTTTCTCCTGGAATAAAATTTAATCTTTTCGGCAAATTTTAACATTGTAGTGTTTTTCTTCACATAAAAAGCAGCAAAACTTAGTATATCCACTTTGCAATCCGTTTAACATTGCTACGACTTTTAAATCTGCACATAATTACCATAAGTGATGTGAATATTTAATTAATTGTAGTATCATCTTCATGCTACAATAGCTTTCTTTCATATTTCTTGCATACGTGAGTGGCACGGATAGACATTTTTTACCACTGTGAAGTAAAACGCCCTTCAAACTTGTCTTGGATGCATCAATAAAAAGCCGCCAATTCTCAGATTTATCACTTACACACAGTTGTCGCAATATTCCATCAGCATTATCACTAAATACCAAATCTTTCTCTCTGCTGAAATAACTCAAAAAAAGCTTGTTCTCTATTTCGAAAGTGGGAGACTTTCACGTCATTTTGCACCAAATTCCATTGTTTTAATTTGGATGCAAAGAGCTCAGACTTATTTTTTGAGATCCCTAGTTCACGAACTAAGTTATTCAGATCAGTTTGATTCGGAAAATAAGGTTTACTCGTTGAACTTCCAAATGAATGCGAAGAAACACCCATGGTGGCGTAACTGGATTCAGTTGTTGCTGAAAGTCCATCATCTTCGTTGCTTGTAGGAGACAGTGAAGGTAAATATTTACTTGTAAACTGGTCGTTTGGCGCATGAAGTATTTGGATATATAACTTTATTCTTTTCGTAAACCCCCTTGTTTTAGTCAGGCAAAAGTAGCAATCATTTTCATGATTTTGTGGTTAACTCCAAATTGCTGGCTTCATAAACGGCAATGACTTGTGACGTCCTTTTAACCAACGTCTTAAAGACCTAGCACAGCTATAGCAACATATCTTCGGCAGCCAATTTTTATCCCTATCATCGATAAAAACTCAAAATAACGGTGATGAGCATCTTTAATCTGGGAAGTTATTGTCTGCCGTTGAGAACTTAAAGTTAGATCGCCACATACATTACAAAATACATTTAGAGATTTGCTTGACGTTTTGCAACATGAAAGCATTTGTGGATTTTTTTATTGCTTTATTTCTTTACACAATATAAGATCTATTTACTGTTACCGATTTTAATCGCACAATATTAAAATTAAAACTGACTCACTTCCATATGGTGCAAAGGAGGATTTGGCTGCTGAGCTGTGTAATCGGTAGTTATTTTAAATAAAATAATTAATATGCCAAATAAGAATAATACGTGTTAGAGGACAATCAAAAGAAGTAATTAAACTTCTTTTATATAACAGGAACCACAAAATTAATGAATCAGCGAAAGATTTCAGTGCTGATGTAGAAGCATGTCAATAAAAGAAAATAGTTGTAAATGTCCAAGTGAAAGTCATAAAGATCAAGATTTCAGAGCTGGTTTTGTAAACAACAATTCTAGTGAAGAAAATATTACAATTTCAAGTCAAAGTGACAAAATAATTTTGTTAAAAACTAGAATATATGAGACGAATTGGCTCAATAGAGTGCAAAACCTTTAAATTCCAACTATGCTCTAAATGAACTGTTGATAATTAAAAATAATTGAGCCATGCCTGCCTAGGGATTCGAGATCATTGACAAAAAATCCTAGAGATGACCCAATTGTTCAGTTAACACTAATCTTTATTAGCAACAATTCAAGAACACCTTTTGCATCAACTAATTAAAATAGTTTCTTTTTCAAATGGCTCAAAATTAGCATTTTGAAAACTTCAAAAATTTTTTACAAATCCGTAGAACAATAGCCTATCGCAACGAAGCATAACAACATTGGAAACATCTGCAATAAGCCAACATAAGTCATCCACACAAATTTTCCAAACTATGTAATAGTAATATGTAATAGTAGTTGTGGAAATTCAGCCGACATTGATTAGACTGACAAATGAAGTGCAAACTGACGTAAGGCGCAGCAGGAGCTGAAAAGAGTAAAGGTTCAAATAAAACTTGTTTTCATGCCATAGGCATTCAAGGAAATTGATAAATTCTTGAGGTTTGAAAACCTCTTTCAAGAAAACGGAGACAACGTTGCTTTTATTGTAAGCTTAACTCTTATTCTATGTACGCTATATATGTATGAAATCGATTCTTTAATTTTGCCCTCATCACATTTTTCAGGAAACCGAACTAACAGCTAAAGCAAATGCACCAACTTTTATAAAAAATTGTTGGACAAAAATAATAACTTTCGAATTATTAGAACAACTATACTCGAAAGGTACTGAGGCCAAAAAAAGTACGCGTAACGTAAGCACAAAAAAAGCAATACGAAGCAAAACAAATAAAATATATAAATAAATCAAAATAATAATAATAACAAGTCTTGAAATTTCAAAGAGGTAGCTACCTATATTAGTTGATATTACAGTAGAAAAAACTTTTTAGGAAAACTTCTAGTTCGCGAAAAATCGTATTTAACTGCGCTTGAACTACAAAAAAGCACAAAAACTCAATTCAAACATTATATTTTATATATTGCATAACAATTATTTATTTTATTAATAACTGAATTCTTACACTTAATTTGATATGTATAAAAATACATTAAATATTAGAAGACTCTTTGGTATACAAATAATTTGAAGAAAAATCAAGATTTGTTTAAACTAAATATTATATTTAAATCGAAAAGCTTATAAATATATTCAGAGAGTAATGCCCAATAAATCAGTGGATATTTAAATGTAATTTAACTTTAAATGCCATTTAAATACCAAATTTCGTTTTTCACCGCAAACTTAAATAAGACTTAAATAAAACTTAAATGTCCCTAATTAAATATTTAAATGTTATTTAAATCGATCAAAGTAAACATATGACTTTGATTTTTTTCTTTTAAGAAAAACATTGTGATGTTGAGAAAAATTCGATAAAAAATTTAAAAAAGTTACATAAATAAAGTTAATTATAAATAGAATAAAGTAAAAAATCAATAAAATAATATTTATTGTATATATAGACTCTTAACACAATTGAAAAACTTAAAATAATTTCATGCACAACACTTGAAATACTTTGAATTATAAGAAAAACACATGTTTTCTGAACAATGGCGATTTTTGTTTACATATTTCATGGTGCTACCACATTTTTCGCATAAATTAATTGAAGTATTTAAGTCTGACTGAAAAACTGAAAGCGCATTTAAATAGAGTTTAAATTTTCATCAAAATTAACTAAATCTACATTTAAATATCCACTGATTTATTGGGCATAAGTACTATTATTGCTTAGCAGTTTTTGGAATTCATTATTTGAGACCATTGTACACTAAATATTTGTAAAACCAGATTCTTCAACTGATTATTTTTTTCATAGTTATTTATTTTGTTGCAATTGCTGGATTAGAATTTTCACACTTTTTGCGATCACTAAAATATTTATCTGATTTAGATTAATACATTCTTATTTGCTTCTCTAACAATTCAGTGATCTGATGTTCTACATGTGCGTATTGAAAATATTAGTTCGGAATAATACCACCCAAATTAATCGATTGAACTTCTAATGGCCATTATTACAACTCGGCGACAAAGTTGGTGGAAGTAAATGCCAATCTTAAGGCCATTATTTCAACTTGGTGTTATCTTAAAGTGAGATTTTATTGGTCAGATAAACACATTTTCATTATTACCAGGAGGATTTATGTTTATATTACCATATTTTCTTATTTTTTAATATGGTAGCACCAAACATAGGTCTTCTTCACTTGAAAAGTTTTTTGCCCGTCTTCTCACAGCTCGCACGATTGTTTCCTTAGATGCTGACTTTTTTTATTTTATAAAACAAAGTTATATTTTCACAAATAAAAGATGCATATATTTTTAAAAGGTAAAAACAAGTGTGTCGTTTTTCGCGATCTAAATAATCTTTCAAAAGTAGTCGGTAATTGCTAGTGGTATTGCCACACAATAAGAAATATACATTTAATATTACCGGCAAGTTGTAATAATGAAAAGTTGCTACCGCCCACTTTATCGTCTTGTTATGCTAACGTTGGCATTTACTACCACAAACTTTGTCGTCAAGTTGTAATAATGGCCCTTAGAATAACAGTGCGATAAATTGGCCGGTAGCAATTTTCCATTATTACAACTTGCTGGTAAAATTATATGTATATTTCTTATCGTGTGGCAACACCGCTAGCAATTACCGACTACCCTGTAAGAAAAGACTTAAGGAATCTAATGCACACAACATTTTTTCACTAACACATATGAAGCAAATTTATATGGAATTTTTGGTAACGTGTTGCCATTGTTTTGTTTTCACCGTGAAATTTGAAGGATGGTTCTTGTAATGCATATTGTTTATTTTATAATAGTCGTATATGTATATATTCATTTAATTATCGTTTGAATACAAGTTTTATGAAAAGTTATTGATTATACTTTCGTTACTTATTTATTTATTGTCGAAATAATATAGTTTGTATACAAATGAATTTACGGTATTTCGGAGATTTTTAGGAAATAAAATGGTGTATAGAAAAAGATTTTGCTAGTGGTAAAGTAGGCGAATATCGCATTTGTTGTCTATTTCTAACATACATATATGTTAGAGTGGAACATATATAGTTGAGAATGAAGTTAGTGTTTTGCAATTACACTAAATAGTAATTTAATTAAAAATTGTTAAAAAAAATCAATAAAACAAGCTAAAAAATTACAAAAAACACAGAAGACTGTGATGTGGGGTTCAGTGGGCCAAGCCAGGAACGAATTCCTAAAACAACTTACACCGCTACTCAAAATCAAGGTACATATATATCAATCAATTATTATAAACATTATTAGAAAACCTATTAACAACTTTTATTTATTTTTTTCTGATATCATTACTATTTTAAAGCAGATGCAAGCTATTGAAAACAAAATAGACAATATTGCTTACTACCAGCATATCCTGATCAATGGGCAGTCGACTATAGTCTCCAAGCAGGAGGTTGGATCGACAGAAATGTAAGAATTTTACTATTGTCATGTCATTAATTAATTTTTTTCATCATTCACTAAAACCTGAATTAATGGACCAAACAAATGCGCTTATGGAGTGTAAGGGGGTGCTACGAAAAGTGGAGTCCTCGGTATGCCGCATAACGAGAAAATGGAGATAAAAAAATACACGAAGTCGCTACCATGCTTCCAATTAAAACATTGGAAGAAAAAGAAGTAATGGAAGAAAAGATAAAAGCTGAGGATTTCGCCCAAGCAATGGTAATAAAGTTTTACTTAATATGAAGGCTATAAATATATTTAAATATTAATACTTTTACAGCTTACCTATACCTACAGACTAATAGGTTGTATCAGACGATATTAATTAGAGCTGTACAAAACAGCTCTTTTGAGTGAGCGCTCTTTTTAGCTCCGCTCACTTTACTGAATTAATTCATTCAGTTCATTCAGTTGTTTCAGTTCATTCAGTAGCTCAGTTGTTTCAGTACTTCAGTTTATTCAGTAACTCAGTTGTTTCACTAGCTCAGTTGTTTTTTTTGCTGGCTACTCTGTAAATAAAGAGCACTACATCACTGTATGCATAAGCACATGTGTGTGAATTAATTCATTTTTTTCGTATGGATTTTGACATACAAACTGAAACATCTGATCTAATGAATCAACTGAAACGACTGGGGGGTTACTCTCTATCGCGATGCGAAAGAAAAATCATACGAAATCGAACAATTGGTACTTTTTAATGCGTTTGTGCATTTGCCTTTCGCATTTAGTTTGTGTTATTTTCGCAAATGTGGCAGCACCGCACTCTGCAAAGCGAAAGTGTATGTCAAAATCGTTTGATACGTACAAATATCTTGCGGTAGTAAAATAGCAAACGCAAATAAACAAAAAGATGTAAGTGTATTGAAAATTATATTGTATATTATTTATTTTTTTTAATAAATATATGTATATTAATATTTTTAGGGAAAAGCCAAAAAAGTTGCAGACAAAACAACGACAGTTTGAAATTTTAGTTGATTTCATGGTGGAACATAAGGAATTGGCCAAGGGGCACTTACAAGCAGCAAATGCCAAACAGGTTGCACATAACTTGTGGACGAAGTTGTCCGATAACCTTAACTCTAATGGACCTCCTGTTAGAGATATAGCTGGCTGGAAAAAGGTAATATTGATTGCTTTCATTTATGTACATGAAATGTGATGTTAATCATTTTTAATTATGCTTGTACCTACATACATATATAGGTTTGGTCCGATTTAAAAAATCATACAAAAATAAACACAGCACTCTCTCAATCACCGCGCATATCTCTGTCAAACAACGACACATTGACTGCTGAGATAGTCCTAAAAGATGGTCTTGCCCAATTTGCTGTTGATAACCGCCTTGTCCAAGCAATTTTAATGCAGCGCCCAATTTTATAATGCTTGGGATTCCTGTTGATCTTCTTAGAGCTTTCAGCTCGGGCTGAATAGCGTTCAAAACATAAATAAACGCTTCTTTGTTTAGTCGGAAATTTTGTATAAAGCTGAAACAAACACTATTTTAAAACATTTTCCACAATCGATTTATTTTTCTTACATGCGGTCATTTAAGGAGAGTATATCGGATCTATCTCTTAATATTCTACTTGTAATTCGGTCCACACGTTCATTTTCGTCTTCCAGCCATAAAGCTATAGAATCCATCGCAGTTTATTTTTATTTATTGAAATACAAATAATTATTCTATTTTTTTAACAAAAAGCACGCTGTACAACAATTTTCTTAACAATTTTTTTGTTCACAAGTTTTGACATTTTATTTTGTCCTTCTTCGTTATTGTTTACTTTGCGGTGGCAGTGTTGCTTCATTTTATAATTACTTTGCGAAAGCGTTTGCGTAAGAGATACAGAGTACCAAATTGTTCTCTTATCGTATTTGCCTTTCGCATCGCATTTGCTTTCGCATCGCGATAGAGAGTAACCCCCCTGAGCTAAAAACGCTCAATTGAATGAAAGATTCACCTCGCTCAATTGACTGAATGATTCAATTGAATTACTTCATTCAGGAGCCGTACAGCTCTAATATTAATGCAGTAATCCGTGGCGTTTTCACGGACGACGTACTGCAAATGTACAATTGAGATGGTAGGTGGGAAAAAACTCTCACAGATCTCGCAATGTCAAATAAAATTATACGAGCTAAGTATATATATATATATATATATATATATATATATACATATATATATATATATATATATATATATATATATACATATATATATATATATATATATATATATATATATATATATATATACATGCATATATTTAGGTACTAAAATGTATACTACTGTCTATATATTAATATATTTTCTTTACATTCCAGAACGCTTAAGAAGGCTATAGACCGCAGCTAAAATAGGTCAAAACAAAAAGAATATATTAAAAAATGTAAGTTAAACAATTTTTTAATAAAACTTAATGCAAATAGTATATTTTAATACTGTTTGGCTTGTGGTGTTTATCATTTAAAAACAAAAATCAAAACAGCTGCTTGAAACAGTGATGGCACTTTCCTTTTTGCGTTAGTACAGAAAACGTACGAAATTGTATGAATAGTACAATATTTTGTTTTAAACTAGTGATCGATGTAATATCTTCATTATATGTATAGCTAAATTATAATTTTACTAATACATTTATTTTATAAGGGAACTTCTGGCTGAAGGAATGAACACAAGACTAAGATGCCTTAGATCCCGAGATTGACTTCGGCCTCAGTCATGAATATGGTTTCGAATTTTTCTGACATGCATTAGTGCAAGATTGTGTTTATTGTTATCGGGTTTTCTCAATAGCATAGCACTGGTCGCTAAACATTATCGACACATTTGCCTGCATGTACATACATATAGTAACATTGGTACCAAATAAATTTATGCCCATGCGTTCATATATCTACATATACATACGTATGTATAACATTAACCTATTATTGTACAAAAAATATTTACAGTCTTTTGTGGTTTTATAAAGTAAAACAAGTTATATAGCAAAGTAATTTATTAAATATGCTATGTATATCTACAAATGTTCAAAAATCAAACCAAACAAGAAGTACCAAAAAAAAAGCTTTTGTGCCGCACTCTCATTCAACATACATATATGTCATCACTCTCTGCGTAAAATTCCATTTTGTGTAGGTTGTTTGCGCTGCGTTGAGTTTTTCGGCGTTCCAATAAGCATTTTTTCAATTTGCCGTTTAACAGATTGGATCAGCTGATACGTTTGCGCAGCGCTTGCGATTTCAGCGTCTGGCTAATTGGGCCTTTAGACAAGCACACATGTCGGCAGACATGCTATTACACTGTCGAACATACTTCAGTACCAGTGTGGCCATGTCAAAAATATTTTACAGTTAAATCGGCTTTAAAGTAATCCTAAACTGTCAATATATAATGCTAAGATTTTAATTGTATTAACTTTTGTTACTTTAATATATTTTTATAAATGGTTTATTTTTCATAAAGCTTCCCTATAAACACTTATTGCTCATCGTTTCAAGGAAATAAACTAATTAAAAAGTAACAGAGTATATACTGAAGTATACGTACATATATATGTGCATTCCTAGTTTTTTTTTAACAAAAGGTATCGTTAAATTCAATATCACACGAAATTATATAAGATTTAAAAAATCAAAGTAACTTCAACTTCATAAATGGTTACTAATTAGTATTTCAATACAATTTATATAGCCTATTTTCTGAAGATTCGTTCGATATATCATTATAATATATAATCTTATAAATTTTTTAAAGAGATCATTCGTTATTTTTAAATTTGCGTAATATAAAGTAGCGAATTCATAGTGTTTACTTCATTTTATTTCGAATTTTCGTTCTTATGAGATTTATACCACTAAAAGCGCGTTGCTAAATGAAAAAACCAGGAACTTCATTGCAAAACTAGCTAATTCGCTAATTCGCTAATTCATTTAGTGTATTTTTATATTCATATACATTTACCTAAAAGTCAACTGTTGAATTCCTATTTAGCCATTCGTATGAATTTAGTTTCTGACACTGATGTTCCAAAGCTGTAATCTCTTCTACAGATTTTAAAATTAAGATTAACTACTATTTTGAATAAATTAATCTTTTGAATAAAATAAAGAATGCTAAAAAATACTAAATATATATTTGAAAAATGATAACTGCAAAATGGAATGTATACAGCTAAACTTAGAAAAAAACCCTAAATCTAGCCGCAAAAATGCCAAAATAGCCCCACTGCTGTTCAGTACACAGAAATTTTTGAAGTGAAAGCATGTCAATGAAGCGGAAAGTTGTAGTGGCGATGGTTATCAATGAATTACAATTACAAGAGGGGGAAAATGAAAATAAAATGATTTATTGTACCCAATAATTTTTAATTGACTATTGTGGTATAAATCTGATTTCTTTTTACACAATTGCGGCAGGTTTTTATATAATTTAATTGATTCTTCCCAAAAACTAATGATACTGAAAGACATTTTTTGTTGCAACTTTCCGATCAACGCACAGCAACGGCAACAAATAAACTGAATTTTTACATGAAGTACGGCGGACATGTTATTAGACAAGTATGTTGGTACGCCACGAAAATCAGAAAATCCAAAATTTTTTAAAACTGGCCGACATGTCGTACGTACTCGACATACATGCTATTAGACAGTAAGATTTGGTATGCCGACGTACATGTCGGCCAACATGTATGCCCTATTCGAATGATTATTTAGATCGCGAAAAATTGTAGTGGCAACGACGCACTTGTTTTTACCTTTTGAAAATTTATGTAGCTTTTGTTCGTGAAAATATAAGTTTGTGCTATGAAATAAAAAATGTCAGCATCTGAGGAAACAATCGTACGAGGTGTGAGAAAGCAGGCGAAAAACTTTTCAAGTAAAGAAGAACTATGTTTGGTGCTACTATAAAATCCTTCAGGTAAAACTTATCGCAAAGTCCAACTTGATTTTAATTTATCGTTTATATTAATGTAGGTTAAAGGAAAGTTGTAATAATGAAAATGTATTTATCCGACCGATAAAATCTCACTTTAAGATAACACCAAGTTGTAATAATGGCCCTAAGTAAACAAAAGACTCAACACAGAGAGTAAATACAAGAAACAAAGTTAATCATTTCTAATCGCTAACTTAAAAGGTTGCCCTTCATATCATTCTAGAATTGATTTCACTGCTAAAACTAAAAAGAAGACTATGAAATATATTCAAAACTCAGAATAATTCACGTAACTGAATTCATGAACATTCCTGTTTACTCAAAATCGTACAAAGAAGTTAAACTAATCAAGGCAGACAAGATAATTTTGTTTTTGCCTTAAACCATTTGTATTTTGCCAGAACTGGAAAGGAGATATTAGTGACTGATTGGCAGAAAGAGAATTGGTTGTGGCTGTTTTTACTTCGTTAGTGAGTTTTTTTACAGGTACCGACGAAGGACCAACGAGGGCCAGTAGCCGAATCCGCAAAATAAAGAAATCATAGTCTTGTTCACTACTTTATCCAACAGTATATTACGTTATACAACATATACTTTAACCCAAATTTAGAAATAAGCTAAAATTTGTAATTCAAGGATTACCCAATTTTATATAATTTGTATTGTAAAGTAGGTACTGTCACATTATTTTTTTTAACAAAGAACATTGTAGCAAATTTGTTTAATATTATATGATAGATTCATAATATAATTGATTTTATTCATATTATCCAATATAGATACATTTTTTAAAGATTTAAAATGTACTTTAATTCAGGAAAGGCATTTACTCTTATAAACTATCTTATGTATATTCCGATAATGATATCTCAACATAATAGGCTATATTTTTTATGATTGAGCAAGCTTTAGTCAATATCTCAGCTGCATTATAACTTACCATTACTATAGGAATTCAATAAGACTCCACAATTTGGATTCCTGAAAAGATATTATATAAGTGTATGTCAGCAAGGGTGAATATTACAACTTCGATTTTCTTGTTATTAAACGCAAATGATTTCTGAATTAAATATTTAAAAAATGAAATATTATTAATAATTATTATTCTTCCAGTGAGTATTTTTAATATTAATTTGTTTAAATAATTTCTAAAGACATCCTTACATACATGTGTATAACAGCAAAACATAATATTGTTACTGTTTTGATAATGTCAATTTTCAATGATAGTGTATGCGAATATCTGAAACAATAATCCGGAATACGAACATTTCATACACAAATTTCAAAGCATTTATCAATACCTCCAAAGTTATGAGTGAAAAATTATATCAGGCTCTTGCCAGGATACATTGCAGCTAATATATAATATACAAAATAAAATGTTTATCATTTAAATTAAAAATTTTTTTAAATTGTCACAAACTTCTAGCCAAAATTACTTAAATTGGCAGACATGAAACAGACCACATTCATATTTATGGCCAATTTCATATCAAAAATGCCTTCGATGAAAAAGGATTAAAACATTTTTAATAATATTTGGGGTATTTACAGTATTTAGTCATATTGTTTAAACGTACTTTTTGTGCTCTCCTAGATCCGATTAAATTTGTGATATTATAATTATAATAAATTAAAAAAAAAAGTTATTAAGCAAACAAAGCAAACCAACAGATGTTCAAAATTTATAAAATATGTCTAAACAATTAACTCGCCGCAGTATTGCAAACAATAATATTATTTGCAATCTATGCGAAAAGGAGATAAAAGAAGATAGAGAAAATTTCATACAATGCGACAAGTGTAAAAAAAACTACCACTCTCAATGCTCTGGCTTAAGCAGAAGAGAATTTGAGAGACTTGTAAAAAACAGAAAAGAACCTTTTAATTGTCAGTTTTGTAAAGAAGAAGATAACAACATAGGACAAGAATTAATTACAATAAAAACAGAACTAAAAAAGTTAAACAAACTTGAAAAACTCGATGAGTTGACAGAATCTATAAACTTCATGTCAGCAAAATTCGATCAAATGTTAAAAGAGGTGGCAGAAAACAAAAGAAAGATTAATGAAATTGAAAAAGAAAACAAAAAACTAAAATAAAATCGCTAAAATTTTCTGTTAAAATCTTAAATGAACATAGACTAAAAAATGATTGCATTATTAGTGGTTTGAAAGTGGCAGATGAAAAAATGAGTGCTTTTGAAGTGGTTGCTAAAATTTCTGAAAACATCGGCGTAAAAATGGAAAATGATATTGTTGAAGACGCTTATTTTTTAAGAAATAAAAATAGAAATAATGAAAACAAAACTGTTGTAGTGAAGTTTACTTCCAAAATGCATAAGGACAAATTCATGTCTTCTAAAGCCAAGCTCAGAGAAAATGAAGATACGAAAAAGATTTTTATAAATAATATTAATAGTAAAGAAACTATGCACCTTTACAATTATGCAAAATCGTTAAAATCGACAGGGTACCAATATGTTTGTATAAAGAATGGAAGAGTTTTTGCAAAGAAAAGTGCCATATCTAACCAACAACTGATTCGTGATGAGGATGATGTAGATAAATTGCTTTTAAATGTAACAACTAATAAACATTACGGTAGGAGATCTCTAATTCATCCAAGTCAAGTTGAAGCTGATGATTCTAGTGATGTTGATGGCGAAGATGGTGCTTCATACATGTCTCCTTCTTAAAATTTATTATTATCATTATCTTTGTTTATATATTATTATAGTTAAAATCTAAACATTTACTTTTTTTCAATGTTAAATAATCAATATTTCAATAATTTTTTAAATTTTAAAAAATATATTAATTGTTTGAAATTTAATTATCTAAGTATCGTCAGTTTGAACATTAGGAGCGTATCGTCTATTGATAAATTCAACAATTTTAAATCAATCTTATCTCAATTTTCAAAACTTCCTGATATAATAGCTCTACAAGAAACATTATTTAAGAATGACTTAACACAAATATATACAATTCCCGGATATACTTTTATACATTGTTGTAGGGAAGATGGATATGGTGGTACATCAATATATGTAAACAAAGAAATTGATTTTACTGTTAAAATATGTAAAAGTGAAAATTTTGTTGAAATATTAGCCATAACCTTGCTAAATTTCAAGATTAAATCAAAGCCTTTACAAATTGTTTCTTACTACCGTTCACAAAAGTGCAGTGAATCAGTATTTTTTGATTTTCTTGATAGTTTATTATATGAATTAGCTCAAAATCCATTAATAATAGTAGGTGACTCGAATATTGATCTTTTCAAAAGTAGTTCGAGGACTGAATTAAACTCTATTTTTCTTAACTATGATTGTAACAATGCTCACACCTTAATAACAAGACCTGGGTGTAAAACTTGTATAGATCATATATTTAGTAATTTATCCGATACGCCTATCGTGGATTCAGTTGAATGTGACCTTTCTGATCATAATATTTTATCTTGTAAATTGAAAAGTAGTTTCAAATGTAAAGATTACATCGTGATTTCTAAGACTTATTGTGACTATAGAAGGGCTAATGAATATTTACAAAGAACATTGCCAATTGACTTCTCATCAACAAATGTATCAGTATTGACAAGCTCTCTTTTATCTATAGTAGAATCAGCTGTTAATCACTCTACTAAGACAATAAATGTTAAAAAACCGTTAAACTTTGAAATAACCCCATGGATTAATAATGATCTTCAAGGGTTAATCCTATATAAAAACAAATTATTAATAAAAAGGCGTAGATCAAAAAATAGAGAAAAATATGATACTGTTTTGAAAAGACTAAGTAAAGTGATAAAATTGGCAGTCAAAAAATGTAAAGACAACTACTATGTGGAAAAATTAAGTAAAATTGGGAATGATACTAAAAAATGTTGAAAATTTATAAATAACACACTAGGTAGAACGAAAGAAAACGTTGTCAAACTTAAAGACTTGCGCGGTGAAAATATATCAAATGATCAGACTAAGGCAAATTTATTAAACAATTATTTCATTTCAGTCGTAAAAGAACTTAAACAAAAAATTGATGTATTGCCGAGCGACTCAATTAACTCGCTGAGGACGCTCAATATCTCATGTCATCGCTTCATCTTAAACGAGATAAATGAAAGCGATGTAAGTAACATTATCTTTAATATGGAATCAAACAAAACACCCGGTTTTGATAATATATCCATAAAATTCGTGAAAGAATGTCTTACAATACTTTTACCTATTTTAGTTGATATATATAATAAAATTATTAATACGTCAGAATATCCTGACATTTTAAGAATTCATAAAATAGTCCCCATAAAAAACAATCTCTGCGTCCACCGTGGACAAATACAGACCCATTGCCATTCTATCAACAATAGATAAAATTTTTGAAACAATTCTATACGATAAGCTTTTGACATATTTAGAGGAGAATAATATGTTGTACAAATATCAATTCGGATTTAGAAAAGGTGTCAGTACTCAAGATGCTGTTTTAAACGTGGTAAGATATGCTTGTAAAGGTTTAGATGATGGATTCAGGGGAGTTGCTGGAATATTCTTTGATTTCTCTAAGGCATTTGATCTTGTGGACCATGAAATAGTATTACAAAAGTTAAAATATTATGGTCTTCAAGGTCGTGAGCTTAATTTATTTAAAAACTATTTCATTAACAGGAAACAGTTTGTACAAATTAATCAGTTCAAAAGTTTAATTGGGAAAGTCTAATATGGCGTTCCACAGGGAAGTGGCTTAGGCCCTTTACTATTTTCAATTTATCTAAATGATTTAATGAATCTTGATCTAACGGGTCAATTATTTATGTTTGCTGATGACATTTACCTCTTTTATCCTTATAATTTCGATTTAGTTTTAAAAACACATATTGAGAGAGATGCTGCTTTATTAATGGAATTTGTGCGTTTGAATAGATTATTATTAAATTCCGAAAAGACAACGTTAGTTAGATTTAGACCTCGTGCAGTAAATTCAAATAATAACTTTTTTGTTTACATTGAATCAAATTCAATTAAATACCTAGGCATTACATTACAAAGTAACTTATCTTGGGATTGTCATATCAACAATGTTATGAACCAAATAGCACCTGCCATTGGTATTTTATATAAATTTAAAAACAAATTATCCGAAAGATCAAAACTAATGATTTATAATTCACTAATTGAATCGCATTTAAATTACTTAGTTTGTATTTATGCTTTTAATAAAAACAATGCTTCGTTAAAATCTTTGCAACGTTCTCAAAACAAAGCATTAAAAATTGTTTATAATTTGCCAAGAACTTTTTCAACACTGTTGCTATATAAAGATATATGTGTAAATACTTTGCCAATTAATGGTTTATACATTTATCAGGTACTTTTGTTTATTTTTAAAAGTCTTCACAACATAGGGGAACATACAATTCCATTTCCTCATAACCAATCTAATTTTTTTACAAGAAACTCTTCGAACTTGAGAATCCCAAGGTGCAGATTAGAAAAAACTAAACAAAGAATAGACTATGTGGGTAGTAATCTTTATAACAATCTACCTTCACAACTAAAAACTGTAGAGAGTATATCAGTATTTAAAAGATTATGCAAAGAATTTTTGAATAACTCAATAGAAACGCTTTTTTAAAATATATACATTCTTTTTATCAAATATTGTAAGAAAAATGTAATCATAATATTTATTATTAGATTATTATAATTGTACATCACGTTTAAGCACTTGCCAACTTGCCTCTAAAATGCCTTTAAGGCGCAGAGGCCAAACGAATTCTATGTAAAACATTTACTATTGTACGATTATCTTAAATAAATAAATTAAAAAAAAATCATAAAATTTTAGACCACTTTAAAATAGTTGTTGTTGTGCTGCATATAAAAAAGTTATAAAATAATAGCACTCTTTCAGGTATGTTTTGTGTTGTCATAAAATGCTCTAGAGATCTGAGTTGAACGGCTGAAAATCTTTAGGCGAGTCGGTGATAGTATATGTTTGAGGCCAATACTTACATATATGTGATTCACGACTAAAAAACAGTGAAAAAATTGTTCATAACAATATGTCTGTACATTATTTCATATTATTATAACATATAATATGTTAAAAGAAATATATATTACAAGTGAAAAATTTTTCTCGTTTAACTTACCTAGCTGGCAGCCACTAACCTTTTTTCCGTATGCCGCCGCAAAAAATATTTATTCAGCTCATAACGAGGCAGCAGCTGCGAGAGTTTATATGTACAAATTTCAGCAATTAAATTTAAAATTTTTCAATTTTAATTGCCAAAATTCTCAAATTTCAGCAAAATTCTCAAATTTCATAAAAATTGTGTGTGTTTGTGTGTGTGTGTATTTTTTCCCACGGTTTAATAGGGTGTTCACATTGTTGTTTTTTTTTTTTTATAATGTTGGGGTAGGCGTGGGAATTTGTGTCTGTCCATATGTGACCTTGAGAATACATGTCCGTCTGTATGTGAGCGGGGGAATTTTTGTGCGTCCATATGTGAGCGTGGGAACTTCTGTCCGTCCATATGTGAGAGTGGGAATTTCTGTCTGTCCATTTATACTGTGTACGCCTGGTGAATAATAAAAGCATTTGTAGGAATTACAGTATTTCAAAAGTGTTGTAGTTATATATGGATGGCCCTAATGCATTTGGCTCGTTTCTTCTTGCTGTAGTTAGATTTCTTCTTTTTATTTTTTGCTTATTAAAACTTTGCTGTGTTTACTTAGGATTTGTCGTCCACCAATTCAGTGTTTTTCTTAACTTTTTTTTCATATATTAGAATGTAGGGAATAATTCAATTGTTCTGATCTTGGCGACATTGAAAATTGATTCCCTGTTTATATTTATATTGAATTTGTTTATTTTATGTATGACGATCATCGATGGAGTTTATGTGGTGTTCTGGATGGCGTGATTTCTTTTTTTTTCTGCGTGCTATGTTTAGGTGTGAAGTGTGGTTTCTGTGTGTTTCTATTGTTTTGAGTGGCAATCGGAATCTTTGTCTGTCAGGCAGACTGTCTGTGTGAGACGATTGGTGTACTGTACGACAGTTCACTTTTGCTTTCCTGGTTTTAGCGCAAGTGGGTCAGTATGAAATGTAATAAGATGTACATATTCATGCGTACATAAATATCTACAAATTTATTTCACTTACTCATATACATACAAACAAATAATAAGCGTTTATTCTATGTGCCCAAATATTCCCTTGACCATTTGAATGAATGAACCATTGTGTTTGTTTGTTTGTGTGTTCTCTGAAAAATATATGTATGTAGGTTTCTATTTGAAATAAGAACACATTTATTTTAATTTTTATAAGCATTTATTTAAAAGTTTGTTAGCATTTTAATTTTTAAGTAAAATTGGATTCCTTAAGGCACAAACACCATATTCGTGATAGCTACAATAGAGATATATTGAATGCTTAGTTTCCATTTGTTTAAAATTAATGCAGCCAATGTCTTCAATGTTATAAACTGTTTAATGAATAATTTTTTCCAGCCATTTTTTCTTCTCTTCCCCCTTAACATATATTTGTGAATTTCTTATATTGGATTTTAAAAACTTGCAAACGCTTTGAAATGAGACTGATCCATCATTCCAGTTAATATGGTGATAGTTTTTTGTTAACCAAACTGCTTCTCTCTGTTTTTTGGCTGATAAACATGCGAAATCAAAAGGAGGTTTTATGATGAAATTGAGGTATTCGTTGTTGCTGAAAACTACAGCTAGTTCTTTTGCGATGAAGCCATTTGAATTATTTTTGAAACCTTGCAAGTCTACAAAAACAATATTACCATCCATGTTATTTAATTTATAAGACCTTCCAGACTTGACCTTTTATTGGTATGTATTCTATTACGCGGTCATGAATCAGACCGCAGTAAGCTGATGTTTTTGCTGGAATATTTGTTGCTGTTTCAAATTAAATTTTTATGTCGATTGGTCCGGTATTGAGCGTTTCGTTTTGGTGACTGACATCAACTACAATAATTGGAGCGTTATTTTTAAACTCTTGACCTGTTAGAAGAGGTTGGGTTGTTTCATGTAGTAGCTTTGTTGGAATCTTAGATACATATCATATAGAATCGCATAGCGCTAATTTTTGAATTTTATATTAAGATCGTCATATGGCTACGAGGTTGAGTTTAAATGTACTTTTAAGTTAGTAAGATCACAATGAACAAACTTGTTTTCTTGTTGAAAGGCAATCAACACAAAACGAGGACGTTCTTTATTAGCGGCCAGTTTCACATTCCATATGTGATTGGTCCCCGTATTAAGGTGTGGATTCATATGACAATCCCAACTACGGAATGCCATTGGTATAGCAGCACCATTATTAAGTATTTTGATCATATTCAATTGACTATGATCAGATAATTGAACATGTGGAATTCTTCATGATATTATTGAAATTGATTTCTGTATTTTTCTGTGTGCTATGTCTAAGTGTGAAGTGTGGTTTGTGTGTGTTCTATTGTTTTGGGTGGCAATCGGAATCTTTTCTTGTCAGGCAAACTCTCTGTGTGTGTGTGTCTGACGATTGGTGTGACTGTACGAAAGTTCACTTTTGCTTTCCTGGATTTAGCGCAAGTGGGTCAGTATGAAATGTGATAAGATGTACATATTAATACGTACATAAATATCTACGTACACAAATACATACAAACAAATAATAATCGTTTATTCTTTGTGCCCAAATATTCCCTTGACCATTTGAATGAATGAACCATTGTTTAAACATATGGATTGTTTTAATTTTTATCAATATGTAATATTTATCAAATTATGTATATATTTTTATTTATATCTCAATTTAAATTTGCCTCTACTACATCCGCTGCCTCTAACAACAATTGATCGTCTCCATACATCGCAAGAAAAAGAGGTATATCTACTTTTGGAAGTATTTCAACACTCAATATTTCTATTTGAGGTTTGATTGCTACCTCTCTTCGATGGTCTGTTGTGGTTGGCCTCGAATACATCGCTAAAAAGTGATCCTCATCGCCTGTTAGCATATCATCGTATTCTGTATTCGAAGGATTTGATATCTCAGGTGCAGATGTTGGCTGCGATGACAGCTCTAACAAAAGTTCCTCATCTCCTTCAAGATGTTTCTCGAACTCTTCCTGTCTGGCTTTTTTTAGATATTCCTTCAAATGGTGACGCTGAAGTCTGCGATACAATGGTGTGTACCAGAAGGGCTTCATTTTACAAATAAAAGCTGAACTAAAAATTTTAATAATTCTGCTTTTGAAAATTTGTTTAGCTACAAAACTTTTGTAGTTTGTCATTTATATAAATATTGTCCACTTAGCAGTTTCATTCCCGTAAACATTTTGTATCGTAGAGGCATGCATAAGCATGTCCCTATACTCTATATATATCACTTATCAAAATGTTTGTTTACATAGCTATGGTCTACGTAGCAGTTTCATTCCCGTAAACATTTTGTATCGTAGAGGCATGCATAAGCATGTCCCTGTACTCTCTATATATCACTTATCAAAATGTTTGTTTACATAAATATTGTCTATGTAGGAGTATCCTAGAGGCATGCATAAGCATGTCCCTGTACTCTCTATATATCTCACTCCGTTCAAAACTTTGTAACGTATCTGCATGCACAAGCATGTCTCTGTACTCTGTATATATCACTTATCAAAATTTTTGTTTACATAAATATTGTCCACGTAGCAGTTTCATTCCCTTAAACATTTTGTATTGTAGAGGCATGCATAAGTTCCATCTCATATAGCCACTGTACTTCTAAAACTACTTTATTAAAATTTTGCAACCAACGATTTTTGTAGCTACAAGTTACTAACTACGCAAATACTGAAAACTACTTTGTTGAAATGTAGCGTACTAGACCATACTAAATATTTTCGCGAATTAATATAAATCAACTTTATTAATATTTTTATAGGCTAATTGTTCTCACTTCGTTAAAATCTCAGAAAGACATGATGATAAATATTCCTAGGCACAAAGGAAGTCAACATCAGTTTTATTCAACTTGCACAGCAGAGCATAACAGCTGTTTTCGAAAGTCGCTACACTTTCATCTTCAGTGCTCATGTGTATATTGTGTTTATCACCACTGTTTAGGTGGCTTAGTTGAATGTGATAACAGTTTTCTATTTACACAAATTTTATTGTGAAAAACAATCCGAGAACTGTATCAACCTGATGTTAACACTTGTGTGTTATGATACCTGTGTTACCATTTGATTATTTTCTTCATGTCCCATTTTTCTGAATTTTTTGTTCCATTATACATTAAGTCAAACTTTTTTGGTTTGAATTTTTATACTTAAGTATATGTGAACATTTTTCCAATTTTCATTGGCAGTTCAAGCCCAAGCTCAAATTGTATGTGATTTGTTTATTTTATGAACATTTTATTTTTGCTATATTAATATTTTTATAGGCTAATTGTTCTAACTTAGTTAAAATCTCAGAAAGACATGATGATAAATATTCCTAGGCACAAAGGAAGTCAACATCAGTTTTATTCAACTTACACAGCAGAGCAGAACAGCTGTTTTCGAAAGTCGCTACACTTTCATCTTCAGTGCTCATGTGTATATTGTGTTTATCACCACTGTTTAGATGGCTTAGTTGAATGTGATAACAATTTTCTATTTACACAAATTTTATTGTGAAAAACAATCCGAGAACTGTTCAACCTGATGTTAACACTTGTGTGTTATGATACCTGTGTTACCATTTGATTATTTTCTTCATGTCCCATTTTTGTGAATTTTTTGTTCCATTATACATTAAGTCAAACTTTTTTGGTTTGAATTTTTATACTTAAGTATATGTGAACGTTTTCCCAATTTTCATTGGCAGCTCAAGCCCAAGCTCAAATTGTATGTGATTTGTTTATTTTATGAACATTTTATTTTTGCTTTTATCACATTCAACTAAGCCACCTAAACAGTGGTGATAAACACAATATACACATGAGCACTGAAGATGAAAGTGTAGCGACTTTCGAAAACAGCTGTTCTGCTCTGCTTTGTAAGTTGAATAAAACTGATGTTGACTTTCTTTGTGCCTAGGAATATTTATCATCATGTCTTTCTGAGATTTTAGCTAAGTTAGAACAATTAGCCTATAAAAATATTAATATAGCAAAAATAAAATGTTCATAAAATAAACAAATCACATAAATCAACTTTGTTAGGACTAAAGTCAGTACATTTTTGTATCTAAAACCAATAAGTCGTGAATGCTTCAAAACTCCTTGTGTTTTGAAAAATAGAAATTTTTTAATGTTACATGCTTAAAACAGTATATAAGTGCATTTCAATAAATATATAAGAAAAAATGTAAAAAATATTAATTCTTCAGTTTTTCGTTGTAATATCTGTAATAAGCAATACAGATATCAAAAGTGCTATTTAGAACATTGCAAAAGTCATGTTCAACTCCAAGGTGTGCAGCAGTCCGTACAACCCCAAAATGTGCAGCAGTCCGTACAACCCCAAGATGTATATCATTCCATACAAACCCATAACCTAATGGTCCACAACAATTTGCTATATCAGTATCCCATGCAGTATCAGTATCCAGTGCAGTATCAGTATCCAGTGCTGGTTCCATTGTATCCTTTGTATCCGTATCCAGTGTCAACCAACCAATTCACAGCACCTATGGAAATTCCATATCCCATTGAATATAGCGTACCTATACAGTTGCAGCAAAATAATATGCCTAATTATTACCCAAGCTATTTGCCCGTAGAGAATCCTCCTCAAGACATGGATATAAGTCGAGTTATTCCACATGATCAGGCAAATACACAAAATGATGAAGTAGAAATGGATTTCTCAAATTCTGCGGATGATCTACTCTCTCAAGCTCCAAATGAATGCAAATATTATATAATAAATAGTGCTTTTAAAAATAATATTACAACATTTGGAGTTCCAATAAGTAAAGACTGTCTGTTATTTGAAGAAGCTATAAAGGAAAATAGACCTATCATCAAGGAAAGACTTCAAAATAGTATAGCTGTGCATAATATTATTAAGTTTAATATTACTCTCATTGGGGAGTATATTAAAATTGTTGGTGATGATATGGAATTGTGTACTATTTCACATAGAGCGAAAATGGATCTTTTGTGCTTTGCAGATGATGTTGAGGAAATGATAACAAAACAACTGCAAGAAATCCACAACAAAATATCTGAGTTTCAAGAGCGGGATTCTGGCTGGACTCTAATTAGAATTGTTCGTCTCGAAGTTGCAGTACATAAGTCAGCTTTGCTGAGAGGATCAAGTTGGATTAGTACGCCAGAGAAACTAAAAAGTAAAATGGCATGTATAAATGTTGAAAACAATGACATTTATTGTTTTAAATGGTCCATTATATCTGCACTGGATACATCTGATATTAAACACAGACAACGGTGCAGCTCATACAATATTGCAAACATTAGCGCTGATTTTATTCATTTGCAAAACGGGATTGAAATTGATTTTACAAATTTAAAGTTTCCGTTAGCATTAAAAAGTATTAAGACATTTGAAGAACGCAATCCTGATATTAGCGTTAATATATTCGAATATAGCAATGAAAGCAATGAAATTGTTGGACCGTATCGCAACACCAAGAAAGAAAAACCTAGACATGTAAATTTATTAGTTTTAGAAAATGCTGAAGGATACCATCACTATATTTTTATTAAACAAATATCAAAGTAAGTCAAGAAATATACATATGCACCAATGCACACATAAATATATTGATTGCAAATTTATATCTATTTTCCTTCCACAGACTTTTAAAACACCAGACCACGAAACACTGCAAAAAACTGATGTTTTGCAACAGATGTCTGCAATATAGCCACAATGGTAGGACTATGGAGCAACACAAATTGGAATGTGGACAAATTGTGTCTGAGCTTCCATCCGAGGACAGGGCAACATTATGCTTCAAGGACCATCAACGATAGATGGATGTACCATTTGTTGTACATGCAGATTTTGAATGCGTATTGCAGGATACTAGTATTAGAGTAAGTGACAAAAGTAGGTATAGCAAATAGCACATTCCTTGTGCTTTTAGTTATTATATTAAATGTAAACATAATGATAAGTTAGATAAGTTTAAAATATATACGGGGGAAGATGCAGGCGGAAAGTTTGTAGATTGTATAATTAGCGATTGCGAAAATATTTACAATGATTATTTGAAAAACAAGAACCGAATGGATGATTTATCTCCTTTCGAAAATTTTAATTTTCGAAATGCGATAAATTGTCACATTTGTCATAAATATCTAGGCAATGATAGAGTGAGAGATCACTGCCACATAAGTGGTAAATTTAGAGGAGCTGCTCATAATATATGCAATTTAAAATTTCAAATTCCAAAATTTATACCAATCTATTTCCACAATTATTCATCTTATGACTCACATCTTTTTGTTAAAGAGTTGGGTAAAAAATCTGACAATATAAAAGCCCTCAATAAAGAATTACACATATCACTATCTAGATTTTCAAAAATTATCGACAACTACAACCTTGAACTTAGATTTTTGGACACAATTCGTTTTATGAAAGCTTAGAATCTTTAGCTAATAATCTTTTAGAGCAAGACTTTCACATCATTACAATACAATTTAAAACAAAAAAAGAGTTTGATCTTGTGAGAAGGAAAGGCGTTTTTCCTTATGATTTCCTAAATTCTTTTGAAAAATTGAAGTTAGGTCAGCTTCCAGCAAGAGAAAATTTCTTCAATCACCTCAATAATAAGGAGTGTTCGACTGAAGACTATGAGCATGCGAAAGAAGTTTGGAATGCTTTCAGCTGCAAAACCTTGCAAGATTATATGGAAGTTTATTTAAAAATGGACGTACTCTTACTTGCATATATATTTGAAAATTTTAGAAAGGTTTGTAAGAGTATCTATCACCTAGATCCATGTCAATATTACACTGCACCAGGACTATCGTGGGATGCTATGCTAAAGTACGCAAATATAGAACTGGAGCTTTTGACGGACATAGATATGTACAATTTCTTCAAGAAAAGAATACGTGGTGGACTGGTACAATGCAGTAACCGATATTCAAAGGCTAACAACAAATATTTACCTGATTTCGATAGAGAGAAGCCCTCAGAATTTATTGTGTATTTAGACGCAAATAACCTCTACGGTTGGGCTATGTCTGAGTATCTACCTTATGGCGGATTCAGATGGCTATGAGCTGAAGAGCTAAATCCGGATCCTAAAACCATAGATGATAGTTCAAGTGATGGATATGTCTATGAAGTTACTTTAGACTATCCTTCTCATATGCATGACTCTCACAATGACCTTCCTTTCTGCCCGAAAAACAAAAAAATTCAGCAAACAAAGCACACTAAATTAATTGCAGATTTTTCCACAAAACAAACATACGTCATACACTATAGAGTTCTCAAACAATGTTTGAAGTATGGTCTAGTTCTAAAAAAAGTGCATCGGATTCTCACTTATAAACAATCAACCTGGTTGAAAAGTTATATAGACTTAAACACCAAACATAGAGCAACTGCAAAAAACGTATTTGAGAAAAATTTCTTCAAATTACTAAATAATGCAGTATATGGTAAAACTATGGAGAATGTGGAAAAGAGAAAAGATGTACGAATAGTTACGAACTGGAATAGGACAAACCGTAATCAAACCGTAATTTTCTATCATATTTTCTGAGAATATGATAGCGATTGAAATGAATAGAGTGAAAACCTATTACAATAAACCTATATATTTAGGATTTTGTGTTTTAGAGCTTTCCAAATGGAAAATGTATGATTTCCATTATGGGTACATGCAACCCAAATTCAAGTCGAACTTATCACTGAATTATATGGATACTGACTCTTTCATTTACACAGTAAAAACAGAAGACTTTTACGCTGACATAAAAACTGACGTCGTCCATAAGTTTCATACGTCTGATTACCCAAAAAACAATATATATGATTTCCCTCTAGTAAACAAAAAGGTGTTGGGTATGAAGAAGGATGAGAATTGTGGAAATATAATGAAGGAGTTTGTAGGATTGAGATCAAAGATGTATTCCTTTAGTTTGCAGTATGAAAATGATATTAAAAAATCGAAAGGGGTAAAGAAATGCATTCTTGATAAGTACGACACAACTTCTTATAGAAACTGTTTATTTAACAAGTCTACTGTATATGATGACATGTTAATATTTAAATCAAAAGTTCATCAAATTTATACAAATGAAATAAATAAAGTAGTCTTAAATTATGCAGACGATAAAAGAAAAATAAGAAGTGATAAGATGAGTACATATGCATGGTATCATTTTCGAATCGAGGAAACTAATCCCGATTATGAACTTGACATGCTACTGTGGGAAATTTCAAGACTAGAAGAGGAAGAAGCAATGCAATAATTATATCCCTATTTTTAGGTAATAA
This sequence comes from Linnaemya vulpina, assembly GCA_963675445.1. Taxonomy (NCBI): domain Eukaryota; kingdom Metazoa; phylum Arthropoda; class Insecta; order Diptera; family Tachinidae; genus Linnaemya; species Linnaemya vulpina. The sequence goes on from OY776281.1 coordinate 32,790,887, forward strand.
TTTTTATATATATTTAAGTAGTGAAATATATTAATAAGTAAAAAAATTTTTGTATTGTTAAGAGAAATACACAAAAATTGTACAAATATATATAAAATGAAAAACATTCAGAATTTGTTTTATTTTGTTTTGTGATTTATTATTTAGTTTCATCGAAATATTACATAATATGAATTAATTAAATGATTTATCGTAATTTTTCTTAAGTAAAATACGGAGCACCGACAGGTATCTGGTCCTTCCTCACAATCTGGATGGCTCCATGGACAAGACTTAAAGTGACCATCGTCCTTGTCCTCATCTTCCATTATACCAAAATCATCATTTTCATTCAACATATCGAGGAAGATTTTCACCATTTCCATGTGTTCGTATAGTTGACATCCCTCAAAATCAACTAAGCATTGTGCGAGCTTGTTTCTAATGTCACTCATGATTTTTATGGAATATTTTATACTATTACCAAAATTTACTTCCGATCTTTTTGAATGTCAGTTCTCTACTAATAATTGTTTTCAACGAACAATTTGTAAGAGAATCTTTATATAATTTATAAAACTAAATCTGCGTTCCACTCCAAAAACAAATTCAAATTTTAGAGTAAAGGACTCAAAAATGTATATAAGTATCTCTCTATCTTCTTCTAACGCCAGATATTATTATTCATCTTTTCGTCTTTTGCTCCCTCTCTCTCCCACTCACACACACACACACACACACACAAATCTAATATCATTGCTTAATAATTTTCAGTTAGACTTCTTAAAGTCTAGAAAGCTTATATCGAGATTAATTCGAAATTTAAGTTCAAACTTATAAGTTGTGAAACATTTATAGCGCAATGAGTTTAATAAGCAAATTTAATTCCTGTAATACAAAATCCTTAATCCATATAAAGGATTTAGATGAATCATCCAAATACACCATCGTACGTGCAAAGCGAGTAACAACAAAGTATGGGGAAACAGTTCAACTTGAACTGGAAAACCATATAATGTTTCTCCCCAACCGATATAATATTTTAACAGATGTCGAATTAGGTGATCTTTCAAGTGATAAATATCGACTACAAAGAAAAGGAGAGCGAAACCTTATCCTGGGTAGTGAGATGAATGAGTTTTTGATACCAAACTCCCAGTACCCCATTTGGCAGTAAAAAAATGTTATGTGGATATATTTTGTAATTAACAAGAAAAAAATAATATTAATTATAAAAAATAAAATGTTTTTAAATATATATGATTGTGTTTTATTTAATATCTTTGCTTATCTCATAAAGAAATTTCAAACATAAGTGGCCACAATTATATGTATTAAAGTTTTGATATTGATTGTAGTTGTATTTAATATTTCTAGAGTAGGTTGTAAATTTTCAAAGCTGTCGAAATATTGTTTTTCATTCTTGTTTTTATAGTATGCTACCCAATGAGTACCTGGGCCTATTGATAAATCCAAATTGATTATTCTACACACTACAGTCTTTGGTCGTTTTGGTAGCGAATCCAACATAAAAACTCCTCTGAAGTGTGGAATATATTTTGAAAATTTTCTCAGATCAAATTCTGATAATGGTCTGTTGGGTAGCAACCCAAACAAGTCCATAACCGTTTTTATGGTTTATGGTATAGTCCATCTCCCACCGCAATTGACTCCATTGCTTTGTTGTGTCTAGTGGCTTCCTCAAGTTGTTTTTTTGCATTCTTTGTTGCATTTACAGCTTTAGCTATAGCGGCGCCTCCAGTTGCTAGACTACCAAGTGCACCTAGAGCAGTTAGAATCGGTATTATGGGCAAAAAACCACAAATTTTTGGGACATTTATAATGCGTGGTATTACAACACGAGCTTTTTTCCCCTTAAGAGATTTACTGATAGCCTTACGAGCAATCTTAATGGCTGAATTAATATCTTGTGGTTTTTCCTTCTTCAATATCTTTGTTGCTGATTTAATTGTTTTATGAAACAGATTTTTGTCATTTATACGAATTCGTGGTGATGGTCTTTTCACTGTATTCATTGCTTCAACACCCATACCAAGTTTAGTTTTTGCTTTCATTGCGTTGGTGACTATATATGCAAATGGTTTTTCTGCAAGATCACTATCTTTTGAAAGAACTCTTTCCCAAGCTTTATTTTCAAGAATTTTGTCAGCTTGATGTCTGCTGTTTAAGTCTTTATTTTTCGAATAAGCAATATCGTGATTTTTGCAAGCAGCATCCAATAAGTTGATTCCTTTATCTCCTCTATCTAAACGCTTTTGTAATCTTGTGCCAGGTCCACAGTACTGATATCCAGGAAGATGTAATTCAAAAGGCAGAGAATTTATTGCTTTATTTAGTAAACCTCCAACGATAGTGTGCTTGAGACTAAAACTTTTGTTATAAAGTACAACCATATTACTTTAATCTACATTAAAAGATATTGTTTGCAAATTTCACAAGTAGTTACTAAAATGCACTTCGTAAAACAACATAAAAATATATTAGTTCGTAATGCTGATATTTGTTCAAATGACAGTAAAAAAATAAGACATAGCTCCTTGTTACCAAATTCAATACAATAAAAGTTTTCATCCTCAGAATTCAACAATAAAATTGGAAACGAGTACGCCCAAGAAACTAATTGAAGAATCAATCGAATAGTAAAATTAGCAGTAATTATGATGAAGATGACTTTTACTCACAAAATTCGAATAATGAAGAAAGTTATCCTGACTTATCACTATTGCAATCGAGAAACGAACTAGATACTAACTATGGTCCACATAAAGACAATAATAACCAATGGAGATTTGGTAATAGCACCATCGTGTTAAATCAAGATAAGATGCAGGTTGGTGGACAAATATGGGCTCTCACGCCAGGACTGTTTTTTTTAATGTTTAATAAAACACCAAAAAACTATGACGAATTCGAGCTTGAAATCTATAAAATAATATTACTTACTAGTAATGCTCACAGGAGAGACTATAAGTCTGATGGTCAAATCAAAGGGAGCAAAGCGCATAAGAACAAACATATTGTTACAAAGATTAGAAATAGATTTAAATAAAACGACAACGTGGCTATATGTACTTGGCAGCACTGCCAATTAATCTCTAGTTGTCAAAATGTTACAACCCTGGTCAACACAATATAGATAATATTCAAATTAATGGAAATGGAATACTGCAGAATATAAAAGATCTTTCGAGGCTGTGCCAATAATAAGTGTAAACAACAACAACGAAAAACCTAGCAACGTAAATGCTAAGAGATGTTATTCTTAATGATCTTGTATGCAAGTATTCGCTGCTAATAAAGCTAAAGAAGTTCACAAGTATACACAACCATATACACATAGCAGAAGAAGAAACAAAACCACACAACACACAGAACACTCATCCATACAACCACTCATAGTTACCATAGACAAAACACACAGAACACTCATACATACAACCACACATAGTCACCATAAGCAAAACACACAAGTCAGCATTGTCATGTATACAAACACACGTATATAGCTACATGTTAAGTAAAGTACAACCAACAACAACCATGCCCAGAAGTTTCGCGAAGTTACCAGACGACGTTATTTTTGCTATATAAAGAAGAGATTTCAAACATAGACGTGTTAACATCGCTAAGTGTTGAGTAGTACAAATACTCGTGTTAATAAAGTAGTAAATAAAGTGTTGCCGCATTATATTTCTAAAATTAATTTGTCCGTGTTTTAATTTGATGCAATAAAACGAATCCTTGAAGAATAAGTAATGAAACCATTTTTACGAAAAACTCTAAAAACGTAACAGTATTATTGGAAAACTTTTCAAAGGAGAAAATCATACAAGCTCATCAGATGTAACAAAAACTAATTATTTAGGAAGGGGTTTGATGCAGTTTAACCCTCATAATCCAAACTATATATACTGGGATGATCCAAACGAGTTGGTAGATCGACTTAGACTACTGCTTGCATCACAGTCTGCAGGCCATACTAATGACAACAACGAAATTGTCTCAACTATTGAAGAACTACGTGAAGCTAATATAATTGTATAAACTATATACATAAATAGATTTTTTATATAAAATATGTCCGTTGATAAATTTGGGCATTATATTAAGTTGAAGTAATTTCAACCAAAAATGCATATAAGTTGTTGGGCTTCTTTATGGATACGAACAAAAACATTGATGTCCAATACAAGAGAATCAAAAATGTTGCAAACGCTCTGGAGGAAAACGATGTTATCAGTAAATTGTTTCTGCAAACTGAACTCAAAAAACAGCAACAAGAATTAGCTTTCCAGTTAGAAAATCTTAATGCTCATTTGCAGGATATCAATAAGAAAATGGATGATAATTAATCACTTTTTGATATGGAAATTGAAGAGCTTCAAGAAAAAATTTATAGAATAGAAAATTACATATTCGTATCATATTACAATAAAAATATTGTAAATGAATTGCATAAGCAGGCTCGAAAACGTTTTGTACGTCGTTGAGTTGTGATGAAAGGAATAGATGATCTCTGGCAAGCTGATTTAGTTGAAATGGGAAATTATTCCTTAGACAATAGAAATTATCGATTTTTGCTAACTGTAATTGATACATTATCAAAATTTGCGTGGGCAGTACCTTTGAGAAGAAAGAATGCATTTGAAACAACCCAGGCAATGGAGAATATTTTCAAATTGGGACGAATACCGAAAAACTTGTAAACAGACGATGGTAAAGAATTTTTCAATAAACATTTAAGTCAGTTGATGAATAAATACAATATTAATCACTACTCAACATATAGCACTATGAAAGCCTCAATAGTAGAATGATTCAATAGAACATTAAAAGGAATAATGTGGAAAGAATTTAGCTTAAATGGTTAATATAATTGGATTGATATGTATAGAGATTTATTTGATGCATACAATAGACAAATTCATCGCACCATTAAAATGTCACCGATTAAAGTAAATTCAACAAATGAAAAACAGCTTTTAAACATAGTATAAAGTCATTGAAAGATGTATAAAATGTCAAAATTTAATGCAGGAGATCATGTACGGTAAGCAAATATAAAAACATTTTTGAAAAAGGTTATACTCCGAATTGGACAACAGAAATCTTTACAATTAAAAGAGTACAAAACACATATCCTACAACATATACATTAGAAGACTATCGCGGAAATCCTATTAAAGGTGGATTTTATGAAGAAGAACTTTCAAAAACCAGATATCCAAACACATACCTAGTTGAAAAGGTTCTCAAAACTAAAGGACAGAAGGTGTTTGTTAAGTGGCTGGGCTTTGGTAATGAGCACAATTCTTGGATAAGCAAAGATGAGATATTGTAAATGAAAGAATACAATAAATAAACAACAACAACAATGGCATCAATATTTAATTTAGTTTAACGTAAGTAAATAAACAATAAATACGAAACTGATTCTTATAAATCATACTGTGTGTATAACCTCATTTATTTACAATCAAACAGTCACAATGTCAATAACATTGACTCTGAGCTCCAATTCATCAGAGTTATCTGCTAATTATTTTCCTCCTATTGATTTAAACGGAACCTATGAATGTTCTCTAACTGATTTTCATTCATACGACAGTATCCCAAATGAATTATATTGTCTTCAACAATATAATTCATATCGTTGAACTTGTAATTGAAATACCGATCGGATCTTATGAATTGAAAGATATAGTTGACTATATAGAAGAACAATTCAAACGATATAGACCAGAAAACAAAATTTTTATTGAAGCTAATAACAATTCAATGCAAGTTAAAGTCAGCAGCTCTAAAGAACCAATATATTTTAATAAAGAAAATACAATAGGTAGACTTTTAGGATTCAATAGCAGAATATTAACGCCAAACAAAGAACATTACTCTGATCTTCCAGTGAATATCTTTAAGGTGAATCTCTTGAGGATTGAAAGCAGGGTTGTGGTTAATACTTATATGAATAATTCTAAAGCTCATACACTACATGAATTTCCGATTAATGTACCGGCTGGATATAAAATAGTTGAGATTCCCAAAAATCTTATTTATTAGCCAGTAAACTCCAGAGAGATAAGTTTACTAGCTCTTGCGTGGTTGATCAAAACGGCGACTTAATTAATTTCAGAGGAGAGGAAATTACAATACGAATACATTTAAGGACAACTAAATAATGATAATATACAACACGAGTATATCGAAAAATACTACAGCAACATCTAATCCTCAAACATTACAACCTAAGCAACAATTGAAAAGAAGATCTGTTCGTCAAAAATCGCTTATAGCAGCAAACAAGAGTTTTCTCAAGCCACTGAACTTTAAACTGAAAACAAAATGAGTTCAATAATAGACGTTTTAGATAAACCAATATCTGACGAAAATATAATCAAAAAGGATTATCACACATACATACCATACCTTCAGTCCTTTAACAACAACGATGAAATAAGAATTTCAATACAAAACCAAGATCTATATGTGTTACCCAGTGAGAGCTATATATATGTGGAAGGACTTGTTGTAGACGAAAAAACATCGAAATCTACACCCAACTTTCAGTTGAAAAATAATTTTGTTGCATATCTCTTTGATGAAATCCGCTATGAACTGAATGGTATTGAAATTGATCATACAAGATATTTGGGAGCCACCAGTACCATAAAAAATTTAGTTTCTTTATCACCTATGGAAAGCGTTGTATTGCAAAATGCTGGATGGAATAAACTTGATAAAATAAATCTTGGAATATAAAATAAATGGAAATTTTAATTTCTATGCACCACTCAAACTTATTAAATGGTAAACATGAGTTGATACTCTTGCGTAATAAGAATCCTGTACACTCGAATGTTTCCACTGAGAAAGCAAAACTTACAATTTCAATAATATCATGGAGAATTCCACATGTTCAATTATCTGATCATAGTAAATTGAATATGATCAAAATGCTTAATAATGGTGCTGCTATACCAATGGCATTCCGTAGTTGGGATTGTCATATGAATCCACACCTTAATACGGGGACCAATCACATATGGAATGTGAAACTGGCCGCTAATAAAGAACGCCCTCGTTTTGTGTTGATTGCCTTTCAACAAGAAAACAAGTTTGTTCATTGTGATCTTACTAACTTAAAAGTACATTTAAACTCAACCTCGTAGCCATATGACGATCTTAATATAAAATTCAAAAATTAGCGCTATGCGATTCTATATGATATGTATCTAAGATTCCAACAAAGCTACTACATGAAACAACCCAACCTCTTCTAACAGGTCAAGAGTTTAAAAATAACGCTCCAATTATTGTAGTTGATGTCAGTCACCAAAACGAAACGCTCAATACCGGACCAATCGACATAAAAATTTAATTTGAAACAGCAACAAATATTCCAGCAAAAACATCAGCTTACTGCGGTCTTATTCATGACCGCGTAATAGAATACATACCAATAAAAGGTCAAGTCTGGAAGGTCTTATAAATTAAATAACATGGATGGTAATATTGTTTTTGTAGACTTGCAAGGTTTCAAAAATAATTCAAATGGCTTCATCGCAAAAGAACTAGCTGTAGTTTTCAGCAACAACGAATACCTCAATTTCATCATAAAACCTCCTTTTGATTTCGCATGTTTATCAGCCAAAAAACAGAGAGAAGCAGTTTGGTTAACAAAAAACTATCATCATATTAACTGGAATGATGGATCAGTCTCATTTCAAAGCGTTTGCAAGTTTTTAAAATCCAATATAAGAAATTCACAAATATATGTTAAGGGGGAAGAGAAGAAAAAATGGCTGGAAAAAATTATTCATTAAACAGTTTATAACATTGAAGACATTGCCTGCATTAATTTTAAACAAATGGAAATTAAGCATTCAATATATCTCTATTGTAACTATCACGACTATGGTGTTTGTGACTTACGGAATGCAATTTTACTTAAAAATGAAAATGCTTACAAACTTTTAAATAAATGCTTATAAAAATTAAAATAAATGTCTTTTTATTTTAAATAAAAATCTACATACATATTTTTTTCAGAGAACACACAAACAAACACAATGGTTCATTCATTCAAATGGTCAAGGGAATATTTGGGCACATAGAATAAACGCTTATTATTTGTTTGTATGTATATGAGTAAGTGAAATAAATTTGTAGATATTTATGTACGCATGAATATGTACATCTTATTACATTTCATACTGACCCACGTGCCCTAAAACCAGGAAAGCAAAAGTGAACTGTCGTACAGTCACACCAATCGTCTCACACAGACAGTCTGCCTGACAGACAAAGATTCCGATTGCCACTCAAAACAATAGAACACACAGAAACCACACTTCACACTTAAACATAGCACGCAGAAAAGAAAAGAAATCACGCCATCCAGAACACCACATAAACTCCATCGATGATCGTCATACATAAAATTAACAAATTCAATATAAATATAAACCGGGAATCAATTTTCAATGTCGCCAAGATCAGAACAATTGAATTATTCCCTACATTCTAATATATGAAAAAGAAAGCTTAAAAAAACACCGAATTGGTGGACGACAAATTCTAAGTAAACACAGCAAAGTTTTAATAAGCAAAAAATAAAAAGAAGAAATCTAACTACAGCAAGACGAAACGAGCCAAATGCATTAGGGCCATCCATATATAACTACAACACTTTTGAAATACTGTAATTCCTAAAAATGCTTTTATTATTCACCAGGCGTACACAGTATAAATGGACAGACAGAAATTCCCACGCTCACATATGGACGGACAGAAGTGCCCACGCTCACATATGGACGGACGGAAGTTCTCACGCTCACATATGGACGCACAAAAATTCCCCCGCTCACATACTGACGGACATGTATTCTCAAGGTCACATATGGACAGACAGAAGTTCCCACGCTCACATACGGACGGACATGTATTCTCAAGGTCACATATGGACAGACATAAATTCCCCCGCTCACATACAGACGGACATGTATTCTCAAGGTCACATATGGACAGACACAAATTCCCCCGCTCACATACAGACGGACATATATTCTCAAGGTCACATATGGATATACACAAATTTCCACGCCTACCCCAACATTATAAAAAAAACAGCAAAAATTTAGATGAAATTTGAGAATTTTGCTGAAATTTGAGAATTTTGGCAATTAAAATTGAAAAATTTTTAATTTCATTGCTGAAATTTTAGAATTTTAATTGGGCTAGCACATACAGTATCCTACTACTGTTGTTCATACTTGCCGTATTTTTCGTGCTATTATTTTATGACTTAATGACTACAGTGTGAATCCCTCAATTGTCTTGTTTTGATATAAAACAGATACAATTATCAGGTATATGCAAAGCGAGTTCATTACAACAAAGCAACTTTTTTGTGAAACACAATGTCAAATACAAGGCGAATTAATTAATTCGCCTTTCTTAATTAAAACAAAATGTTATGTACACAAAATTTATTTTATTCATTGTTGTGTTTTAATATATCAAAGTGATAATGTAAGTATCTAAAACCATGTACACCTTCACAGACATTCCACTATTCAAAATCGCTTTGCACTTTTGTTAGTCTGTAATAGGATTATAATTTCACATATGCTTATAATTTCTTATTTAACCAATATTTGACATTCACCCCAATTCTATATATTCCCAGGGAATAGAGTTCCCCGGGAGTTTATTTCTCCCAAAAATGAAATGCCCCTATTCCAAACATTTTGGGAAGAGAATAATAAGGGAAAGTGGAATTCGAAAAATCGAAATCAGCTATTTTTCTACAGCTTCTAAGTTTTGTGGAAAATTTTGCAAATAAAATTTAAAATCTACAACCAAAAAATTCTTGTAATAATAAACAAGTGCCAAAAATAAACAGGAAAAATTTTTAGTGTTGCGTTTATTATTAATGTTGCTGAAATGGAATACGCTGAAGTACAGCAAAAGCATCAAAATATTGAAAGGAGATATCTGCGGGATGCTAGCAATCCACTCGAGTTACCGCAAGCTTTGTAAGTACATAAAAAATATTTACTTTTACATACGTTTTTATCACGTTTAATTGTAAAGGTTCGAAATATATTATCGAGTAAATAAACCGCCAATCCAGTATCTGTTAGAGGTGCTAAAAGCCAACACCCAACCACAACTTAAGTCGTTTGGAGTTTCCTAAATGATAAAGTTGAGTGTTGCTTTACGATTTTTTCCGAAGGTGGGTATCAAACAGGAATAGCAAAGAATACGGATGTATCTCTAGCCCATAGTAGTCTTAGCAAAGCTCTAACAGAAGTAATAAACGTTTTTGAGCACCACTTATGTCCGACATGGATTTCCTTCTGCCGAACAGAACGAGATAAACGAAAAATTCCGTTATCTTTTTATGTTAAACATGGCATCCCCAGAGTAATAGTATGTGTTGACGGAACACATGTCCGCATAATTGCATCTTCTGTTAATAAGCACTTATATTACAACAGAAAGGGTTACTATAGTTTAAATGTAATGTTGGTAAATTTCATGTGCTATTTCAAAAACTGATAGTTTATATTTAAGCAAGAAAAATTTTTAAAGGTGTGTGATCATGAGCTGAGGATTCAGTATGTTGATGCCTCACACCCCGGTGCGTGTCATGATTCCTTTATTTGGAATTCCAGCGAGTTGCGAGCTCATCTTGAGAAGCACTTTCGTAGAGTTGGGAGCAATTATTGGCTTCTCGGTAAGTTTGTGATGAAATAAGACAAAATTCACAAATTAATAATGCATTACTTTATAGAAGACGCAGGATATGCCCTAGAACCCTAGAGGGCTATTAACCCCTCATAGATGCCCACAGAATGGATCTGTGGAGATAAAATTTAATGAAACTCATTATTAGTGCCGAAATATAATTGAACGCACTAATGGTGTTTTAAAAATAGATGGAGGTGTATTCTAAGTGCTAGAGAGCTACACTACGCTCCAGAAAAAGCAGCAAAAATAACAAATATTTGCTGTGCCTTGCATAATATATGCATCCATTTTAAATGCACCACCGAAGTAACCAATATTGAAAGTGTAGATAGTTTGAATGTACAAGATACGAGTAGTGGTGTGATATCCATAGCGTCGTCGCAATATTTGTCTACTGCCCAAAATATTAGGAATAATATTGGCAATAATCTCTAATAATTTTTTTATAACTGGACTACAAATGTGTATAAATTTATGTATGAATATTTTTTTAAATGTGTAATTTATGTATGTATATTTTTTTATTTTATTATAACAAAACTAGATATGTATACAATAGTTTAAATTTTTCTTGAAGATAATAAAATATAACACAAAGTAGTTCACAAAGACTTGCTTTGTTTTTGTAAAACATAAATTTGACAAGAGTGTTTGTAATAGAAATTCAATATTATATTTTATTTTTTACAAAAATTAACAAAAAATTAAATTAAAAGTAAACAATAAGACATTTTCAGGTACAATAAATAATATTTCACAAGTATATGTATATGTATGCATAAAAACTTTCAGCTTTTATATTTGAGAACCTCAAGCTCCAACAGCCGCCGGGTTTTTTCAATCTTATCCTCAAGTTCTCTTACTCGAAACTTTTCCATCACCAAATTATGTCGCTTTCGCTCCTCCAATTCTGCTTTTTTCAACTCATACAGGCAATCGGTATACCTATTTTGTATTTACCTGCTGCTGCTTCATCTCTTGCAGCATCTTCCTTTGGATACTGATCTCTTCAGCAAGGATGTCGCTGGACAAGGCATGTTTCTGGCCATCCTGTTGAACATCAGGTTTAAATTTCTTTTTTGGCGGCTTTTGTGGCGTATCTATGTATATTACTATCCTGCACACTTTTTTGCAAAACAGCATCAACGACTCCGGTAGTACGTGTGGTACAATTTCTGCATTTGGCTAGTCGACGGCCCTAATCCAAATGTGTTAGCCACACCTTCTGTAGACTCCTTCATTCCAATCAAGTTATACATAGATTCTTGGAAGGGGGACAGCTTTTGCTCTATATTTGGACCTCCACCGGTGGCCCTGGAAGATTTTAAATTTTGAGCTGCTTTGTTCCGTACGTATTTTTTCTGGTCACACCAAACCTGAAAATTATTGTTGTACTCTTATTAAAATTTTGTTTTATACAGACTAATTTTGTTATTTATATGTACCTTCTTCCATTCGGCAATACTTTTTTAAGGTGGCCCTGATGCGTTCAATTCCGCCTCCAAACTAACCCAGACTCTGTTCAGCTCTTCTTTGCTTCCCTTGAAAAACCCGCGTGCAATTTCTGGATATAATTCCATGGTATTTATAAGAATTTCCATTTGTTTTTTGTTCGAGGCTTTCGACCTTCAAGTAAGAATAATTAATATTTTTATACTTTAAAACAAAGTATTTAATACTACTTACATTTTTCTTAATCAATTCCCTTTGAATTTTTTGGCGGAAAATCTCCCTACTTTTATTCCCGAGAAAGAGTTTCCTAATTCAAAGTTCATTTAGAATAAGGGAAATGGGAAAAGAGAAACATTTCCCTGTTAGATTTTATTTAGAATAGGGGAACAGGGAACTGGGACAAAACTCCCAGGGAATTGTTGTTTAGAATTGGGGTGATTATGTTTGCAGATGCAAATTATCACAAAAATATATAACTTTTTAATAAATTTTATTTCCAATTTGTTTTTTTACTTTTTTTACAAAATGCTGGTCAATGTATATTTTTCTCGTCATAGATATTGGCTTTGATAAAAAATTTTTATAATAAAAATTTCAAACAACCAAAACAATAAGCAAAAAAAAAATGCATCGAATTTCACAAATTTTGACAATTTGTTCAATATCACCTATGGTGATGCATATACCTGTTTATTGTACCATGATATAAAATAATCCGATAAATTTCAACACAACTCTTTTCTGAATTACATTCCTTCTCGCAACTTCGCTACATATTCTTAATATAAGAAAACTCTGTTTCGAAAATAATAACGTTCAGAAATAGCGCCAAAAAGAGGTGGGTTTAATGTTTAGGTCAAGTCTAAAAAAGAAATTTGGGATCTATTCAGGATCAGCCGCATATAGGATATGTAATGATATTAGGATATCCTTTAAGAGCTGTCCACTGCGGAATATAAAAATTATAAAGATGATATATATATATATATATATATATATATATATAATTAAATTCAGAGTGTACAGAATGAAAATAAGAAAGGCTAAACGCGGACCGTTTAAGCTTTTCTGCAAACATATCGGCCGTATTGATAAAGCTTTTAAAGTCCTCACCGAAACTGAGACACTTGTTAACTCGGAAAAACGTACATCCCCCACAAATATCGACAATTCAAACATAATCATAACCACCACAGATGTGATGCAGTTAGGTGTTTTTCGCCTTATGATTTAGCGGGGCCTGATGGTATCTTCCATGCTCTTCTTTAGAAAAGCATTGATCGAGTTGAGGATAGGTCGGCTACTCTTTTTACAATCTGCCATACATATGCATATACATACGTATTCTCATGGAATGGAGAGAAGCAAAGATAATTATGCAGACGCGAAAGCATAAGAACAATTAGCTTAGTCTACTTCTTACTGAAAATATTAGAATGAATCGTGGAAACCATTTTGAAAATAATAACTCACAATATAATAAAATTTAAACTACACGCCTGCTGACACTGCCTTATAGGAAGTTGTATATTATATTATATATACAACCCCTGGTCGTTTGTATTCTTTGATATACAAGAAGCTTTTAATAATGCATCGATCTCGAGCCTTGTCGAATTACTAGGTGTCTTTGACTTAGTACAAGGTTCGGACAGGTCATATCTCCATGAACAGGCGTTTAAGCAACGATGTAAATGAGACAAAAATAAGGGGCTACAGCCATATTTACCCTACTAATAATTCTATTCGAGAAAGGATCAAGACCTGCCTGCTATGCATATGAACAGAAATTTTTTTGCTTACAAGAAAATGAAAATTTCTAATTTTGGAATATATCGTATTTGAGAAAGAACAGAGTCAAGGCATTCTCCTTCACTGCAACTTATCATGGAAAGGAATAGGAAGGAGGACTGTAATGAGTTTAGCTGCTTTTAGTTAGGGTTCTATTTCTTATCGTTCCTACCCGATGTGTTAGGCGGCGCTAATGAACGCCACTGGCTTTAGAATCTGACAGTTATTATGCCAAGATAAAAATAGAGCAGATGAAGGCTCTTTGAAATGAAAAAGAAGTGCTTAATGCCGATTGAAGCTAAACTTATGATTAACTTTTATTTCTTCAAACAAGTGCTTATATACCAATTTAACGGGATTATTAATTACATTCCTTAAATTAAAACAATAACAATATTAGCATTCCTAAAATTAAACCAATAATAATATTGACATTCCTTAAACAATATTTCCAATAACTTAATTTAACTTAACAACAATGTTATCCCCCATTCCAATGCATCATATCTGGTAGATACTCTACACCCTACCCCTCTAGAAAAAAATTTAAAAACAAATTGTTATAATATTCTTGTTTTTTCGTTCGGCTATAGGCCAGGTTTTTAACAATCAATAAAAACTAAATATTTTTTGATTATTTAATCTTTATTTAATGTTATTTTTCCCAATATTTCGAATAGCTTCGCTATTCATCTTCAGGGGAACACTGTTGGGTACAAAACAATAAATGATAAACATTAAAATTAATTTTTGGTTATTTCTAATAAATTTACAATTACATACATGTAAATTAAAAATTAAATAAAATTAGACTTAATTAACATATTTTCAATATGTCGATCGTCTGTAGTCCTTAGCTGCGAAAACTGATTTGTTTATGTTGTTTCTTGTGTTTGTTTATCACACTTCTGTAAATATGAACTTATTTCTCTGTGTCTTGTTTATAGTTAAGTCTTTTCTCTGCAGGAACGTCAATTATGTGTAACATCTCTAAAGTAAATCTCCTGGAATAATGGTTTTCTTGTTGTAATATTTTTACATTATCAAAATTTGGCACATGATTTTCCTTTGCACAGTGGGCCGCAAGTGCAGTTTTTTGCTCCATGGGTTTGTTTTTCATTCTTATGTCTGATTTATGAGATGCTAGTCTGGTCTTCAGCTTATTTTTAGTTGTTCCTACGTATTTCTTATTGCATGTGCCTGAGCCGTCACCGTTGCAGTTAATACTATATATAACGTTGCATTTGTCCTCTTTCTTTAATTTAGTCTTTGTGTTACTATATAGGCTCTGCATAGTATTATTCGTCTTAAATGCAAGTTGATATTTCTCAATGTCATATATATCTGAGTTTTTTAACCTTTCAGAAAAACCTTTTATATATGTTAGTCCTTTATAATACTTTGTATTAGTCTCTCTTCTTATTGTTGTGTCACTCTTTTTATATATTAAATTGTTTATAATAGTTTTCGGAAAATCGTTCATGTCTAAGATTTCTTTTATTTTCCGTAAATTTTCCTCATGATACCTATCGTCACTAATGGTCAGTACTCGTCTGATGAAATTATTTGCTGTGTTTATTATTAAACTAAATATATATACAAAAAAATTGTTCTTATGATATACTTTAAATGTGTTCCCTAAATCTAGGACAGAGTTTACTCCTTTGTTTTGTATAATTTTATAAGAACAATGGTACGGGGGTTGATTTTTTCTTCTATTGTAATTTCTGACTAAAACCATGTCGACTACATTAAAATTTAACGGATTTATATTTTTGTTTTGCTCAACTCGTTTTAATTTTGTTATTTCTATTAGTTCTTTTGCTTTTTGTAAGGAAAATTTTAGTCTTGCTTTTATCTTATTAAAATATTTATATTGTAAATGGGTTTATTATCTAACCATTTATCGTTTGTTAAGTTTGGCAATTTTCCAAATATCAATTTGTATGGAGTGTAACCAGTATCTATATGAGGTGTTGTGTTCTATTCGAAACAGAAATAAGGGATCCAATAGTCCCATTCATCTTGTTTGCAGAAATTCAAGATAAACTCATTAAGTACTCTATGATTCCTTTCTATAGCACCCAGAGTCTCGTGGTGGTACGGTGTGCTAAAGAGCTGTTTTATTCTAAAATTTTGCATACTTCGGACATTAATTCGTTCACAAATTCAGTACCGTTGTCTGATTTGAGGACCTTGAGTTGACCATATATTAAAATTAAGTTTTCTACTAGAGCCTTTGCAACTGTTTTAGCTTCTTTTGTTTCATAGGCATGACGTATTTCGTTAAGTCACACTGCATAGTTAGTATAACTATTTGAATGTTGAAGTGGGCCTACTGTGTCTATTGACAAGATTTCAAAACTTGTATGTGGTGTATCTGTTATTGTTAGTTTTTCTTTCGTATGTCTCGTTTGTTTGTTAATCCTGCATTCTATGCAGTTCAGTATGTGTTTTTTTATCATTTTGCTCATCTTCTTCCATATGTATATTTGCTTGAGTTTTAGTGTTGTTTTCCTGACACCTAAATGTCCTCCTAAAATTGAGCTGTGATACTCAGCGATAATTGCGTTTTGTAATTTGCTGTCAATTTTTCTCTCTGGTTCTTTGTAAATAAAAACTTTCAATTTGTCTCCGTTCCTTCTCTCTAATACATTAAACATGTCTTTAAATTTTTTATTTTTATATGTATATTTCGAATACATTGTCGTTATCCCTTAACGCGAGTTCTTCTATACCTAAGGATAGCGTCTTCGATAGTAGTTTCTCCAAAAACATCTGTGTGCTTATTGGATTATCTCCACTTCAAACAACTATTTCTATTTCCTACACTATAACTTGATGTACCTTTAGATTACTCTCTGTTTCGAATCTGAGTTTCCTTATATTTTTTATATCCGAGATTGACGTACATTCCCATATAAAAAGTTGATCAGTCTTTTTATTACAAATGTTGTCCTCTTTCCTGTTTCCATTCTGTACTTCTGCGTTTGTGTTTACTTTGCCCTTTTTGTATACTATTTCGAAATCGTAATCACATAGATCCAATCTGATCCGAGTCATTTTGGATGATGAGTTCTTATGCTAGAATAGTGACACTAATGGTCTGTGGTTGGTCACTACACAAAATTTTCTTCCATAAAGATATGGTCTAAAAAAATGTATGCCCCATTGAATTGCTAACAGTTCCTTCTCTATGATTGGCTTGTTTAAGTCATGTTTGGATAATGTATTGCTGGCATTAGAAATTGATAAGTCTGTTCCAATATCACCTTGTGCAAGTACTGCTCCAAGTGCGAAATTAGAGGCATCTGTTGTTAATATAAATGGTTTCTTAAAATCAGGGTACTATAGGATTGGTGATTTTATTAAGTTTGATTTTAATGTTTCAAATGAATTTTGACAATTTGCGTCCCATTCAAAAGTTGTATTTTTCTTCAGCAGTAAATTCAAATTTCTCGCTATTTCCGCAAAATCTGGTACGAATCGCCTGTAATAATTACAAAATTCTATGAAACGTCTAATGCCATCAGCATTTTTGGGAATGGGATAGTTTTCTATCACATTATGATTGGAAGCGTCGGTACATATAGCCTTGCCGGTGATAAAATGTCCTAAATACAACACTTCATATTTAAGAAAACAGCATTTTCTGGTATTTACCGTTGCAGTTATCAATATATATTATATATTGAGTTATACTCTCAAATACGATAATATCGTCTACATATAAAAACGCTTCGGCGCTCAAACCACTTAATGCTATTGTTAGCATCCCTTGGAAACTATTAGAGGATATTTTTAATCCAAATGGCAGGCGTGTAAATTGAAAATTACCATTTCTGGTTGAAAATGCAGTTAACGGCCTTGAATTCTTATCTAGATTGATTTGGTGAAATGAACTGATCATATCTAGCGTGGGGAAGTACTTAGCTCTTCCTAACTTATCAAGAACATCCTCAATCTTTATGAGTAGAAATTTATCGTTCACTATTTTGTCATTAAATTTTTGAAAATCGACCACTAGTCGCCATTTTTTCGTATCATTTACAGATTTCTTCGGTATTACTAATAGTGGTGAATTGTAGGGACTGACTGAGGGTTCAATAATATCATATTTTAGTAGCCTATCTATTTGTTCATTTATTTCATTCATCTATGATACGGGTAGCCTATATGGTTTTATTTATACTGGCGTTGAGTCTGTTGTTTGAATTTGCTGCGTGTAAAAATTATTCACTGACAATTTTTGGTTGTAAAAATGAAAAATATCACTGTACTCTGTGATTATATTAATTAAAGATTGCCTGGCTGTTTGGTCTATAGACTCAATATTTAAAGTTTTTGACTTCGTATTTAAGTACAAAATTAGTTAATTTTTGCATAAATTTAAGTTGTGTTTAAATACGCTTTCAGTTTTTCAGTCATATTTAAATACTTCAATTAATTTATGCGAAAAATGTGATATCACCATGAAATTTGTAAACAAAAATCGCCATTGTTCAGAAAACATGTGTTTTGCTTATGATTCAAAGTATTTGAAGTGTTGTGCATGAAATTATTTTAAGATTTTCAATTCTGTTAAGAGTCTATTTGTACAAATAAATTTTATTTTATTGATTTTTTACTAGATTATATTGATAATTAACTACATTTATGTGACTTTTTAAAATTTTTTAGCAAATGTTTCTCAACATCACAATGTTTTCTTTTTCTTAAAAGAAAAATAGTTAAAGTCATATGTTTACTGTGCTCTATTTAAATACCATTTAAGTGTCCAATGAGTTTTATTTAAGTTGTATTTAAATACGACCTGTAAAAATGAATTTTGTATTAAATAGACTTTAAGTTTAAATAGAACTTAAATACGAAGTCAAAAACTGGGCATTAGTATTTTCTGTATTCGTTCTTTGTTCTGAAATTGAACTCTAGTTTGGTAATTATATATATGGTACTTTGACAATTGTTTCGTTTCTAATTTCAATTCATCTAATGTTACATCTTTATCAGTAGTGTTTAATAACTTTACATGTTGTATGCCGACAGGTGGTATTATACCATTTCCTACGTAAATTCCTGAAGATATTTCTTTGTTTTAAACTATACTTTCTTCATTCGTAACTATGTTGACTGATACTATAGCTTCAGATCGTGCGGGTATAAAATTTTTTGTATTGTAAATACCTTTTGGTGTTATTGGTAAAATAAACTGCTCGTTGGCTATACGAAAGTTTATTGTGTACGTCTCAAAATCAATTTTACACATGTTTTTTTCTAAAATGTCTCTTCCTATAATTCCATCGGTATTTATTGGGAAATCATTTTCAACTGAAATTGATGATCTATTAACTTATTTTCAAACTTGCTGTACCAAGGCTTTCTATTGTGTCTAATGTAATACCGCTTAATAAAGATATACAATTTCTATGTCTCCTTTTATGGTTTTACATGTTATTGTCACTGAATTGTCAGTGGTTGTTGAAAGTTTGAATATTTTTCGCCCCTCTGGATAACAATCTTTGTTATACGGCGCTTCTAGTTTCCCTGATTACGACTCTGATTATTTTTTGCCCTGTAAGAATTGTTTCCATCAGTATTATTTCTTGATGAACTTTCTACCCTGTAATTGTTATTAAAGTTATTATTACTGTTACCGTATCTATTGTTGTTATGAAACCTACTATGGTCTCTATTGTAGTTATGATTATTGTTGTGGACTCGATTGTGATTGTTGTTGTTTGTACGATTGTTGTAGGCATATGTATTGTTAGTATTGCGTTCGTCCGTAAAATTTCTATTGTTCCTTTGTCTATAAAAATGTCTATTATTTCTTTGTGAGGTATGATTATTTCCGTTTTCCCCTCTCCAATTTCTGAAAATGCTACTACTACTATTTTGCATATTCCTTTCTATAGTTAAATATTTTTCTGCCGCTTCATTTAGCGTCTTAGGACTACATGCCACTAGCGTGCCCTTGTATTCGACGTTGACTCCTTTCATGAATACGTTGAGTGCCATGCTCTCGCTCATTTTATAAATTGCGTTTTTCGCCTCTTGTGTTGGACTTTCTAATGCCTTTATCTCAAAACTGCTTAACTGTTCAGATAGCAGTGCAACGTTTCTCTATACGCAGCACAGTGGCACATTTGAAGAGATGGCAGCCAAAACTCTTAAAAAAAAATTTTTTTTTGTGTCACCGATTTAATTCTTTTTTATATAAAAGTAAACCCATAGGAACCTCGAAATCCAGAAATGTAAGTTTTTATTTCGATTATTTCTCTTCGAATAGGGTGATCAAAAATTCGCTTTTTCTAAAAGAAGCTGAAATTCAATATATTTTAGAAAATTTTTGAACTTCAAGTGGGCATAACTTTTTTGGCTTTATACATTTTTGAAAAATTTTTTTTTCATCACACAATATCATTTCTTAGCTTATAAAATAGTTTAAAAAAATCTTGCCCTACTTTGCTCGAGTCCCAGATTTGGGCATTGCAATAAAGGTCCAAAATATACCAAAATCTTGATGTTTAGTGGAACGCAAATTTTTTTTCTTCGAAAAGCTTCATTAAATGTCTTATAACGTGTTATAGTACGTACTTTGAGCTGTTGTTATATGCTCATTTTTTACATTTATATTTGCGTCTCTAGGAACTACAATGATTGTACTGCTTGCATGTCGGATATTTTAGGTATGGGAGTGCGGTATATCCACATGTGTTTGTGTGTGTATTGTTTGTATGTTTTTCTTTTTTTTTTCGAAGAAGTTTTATTAATAAAAAGGATATAATAAAAGACTGTTGTTATTTTTGTAATTTAGGCCATAAAAAATGTATAGTTACATTTAAGCGGGGGTAGGTACATGAATTGTTGTAGTTGGACTGATATATTCGACCTTTTGTTATAACTTTATTGTGTACCCAGGTAGGTGCTGCTCACATAAAGGTTAAAATACGATCGACACATCAGGTTTTCTTGAATATGAGAATGAAATAACAAAAGAGAATTGAAGTAAATTGTCGGTACAAGCATGTCTGTACTCCTATTCTTTCCTCTCTTTCGTTTAAACACATTCATGCTTCAAGAAAACTTGATGTGTATAAAAACAGACAAAATTAATAAAGATGATCAGTATTGTCAAAACGATGGCTAAGTTCATTTATAACGATCTTGCTAAAATTTATTTTGAACAAAAAAACAAAAACGATGTTATATTACACATTTTAAAAGACCCTTATTTTGAGTTGTGCGACCATTTAAAAAATATTAATAATTTTTTAACGCGATTAAATAAACGGTATAATGAATGTTATAGAAATAAGGAAAAAATTTTTAACTGCAACAAACAATGGTTTACAAGCGAACTTGTATTTGAAAGCCAACCAAAACCAGCAAATATGGGCCGACCTGTCAGACCAGCTGAGGAGTGTAGTGAAAGGTCCCGAAGAAGAAAGCTGCAAAGCATTAATGAAGAATTTTCTGAAGAAATAATTAAATATACGTTTTTCCATCAACTAGGACTAACAAAAAATAAAACTAAAAAAATTGATATAATAGAAAATGTAATGAAAGCGAGCCCCAAGCGTGTAAAAAGGATTTTAAAGAACATTCCAACATCAACCGATGATAAAAAATTTACATCTGAAGAAGCATTTTCAATATTTTTGGACTTAAAGCTAACAAAATATCAGTATATGGAATTGCGAAAGCGGGCAATTGGAAAACATTGCTCCATATATCCAGAATATAGAGATTTGGTTTTAATTAAAAAAGATTGTTTACCACCAAAAAATTCTATAAACATTACAGAAAGTTCAGCAGAGGTGGTATTGCAAGACATACTAAATCATACTGCGGAAAGATTGTTGAATACATTGGACGCAGATTAAAAAGCTTGGTGACTGTAGCCTAACACTAATTTCTAAATGGGGATGCGATGGATCTTCTGGACCAAAGCATATAAGCAGTATAATGCAGAAAATATATCAGATTCTGACTTATTTATGATATTTTTTGTTCCGTTAAAAATAAAAACAAATAACATTAATTTTGAGCCATCTACTAGCAAAGAAACCGATACTGACATATGGAAAAACGAAATACCTTCCTCAACAAAATATTGCAGACCAATTAAATTTGCTTTTAATAAGGAAACGAAGGATGTAATATTAGAAGAAGTATCTAAACTTAAACAACAAATAGATAAACTTCAACCGAAAATTTTGCTACTTAACGATCAAGAGATTGAAATAAATGACCAAATGTTACTTACAATGATTGTGAAAAGTTGCACAGGCCATAACTGAAACAAAATCATCTTCAAGCTGTGTTATTTGCAAAAAAAAAAACTAAAAGCCAATTAAGTCAACTTCCAACAGAAAACACTACTTTCCAAGAAGCCTATGAGTTTGGCTTGTCCCCACTCCATGCTAAAATTCGATTTATGGAACACATATTAAAGCTAAGCTATGATTTAGATTTTAAGGGAACAGTAAGAAATAGTGACGAAAATAAAGACAAAAGAGAGGCAAAAAAGAAACACCTACAAGAAAAATATTTAAAATTGGGTTTACTGATCGATCAGCCAAAGCAAGGAGAAGGAAACACAAATGATGGCAACACAGCAAGAAAATTTTTTTCTGATCCTGAAACTTGCGCATCTATTACAGGAGTAGATTTTGAATTAATAAAACGCTACAAAATCATACTGCAAATAATACCATGCAATAAAAAGGTAAATGCAAGAAAGTTTGGTCAGTATGCTAATGACAGCGAAACTATACAACGAAAAATATGATTGGAGGAATATGCCATCGACAGTCCACAAAATACTATATCATGGGGAAAACATTATTCAACACAATATGCTACCGATTGGAGATCTTTCTGAAGAAGCGCAAGAAAAAAGGAAGAAAGATTATAGATAATTTCGCGAGCACAACACAAGAAAGATATCTAGATATAGTACCAATGAAGACCTCTTTAATATTTTACTGTGCACTTCTGATCCATATATCTCCAGCATTCGACCACCCCCATGGAATTGGACAAAGACCCCAAACAGCTCCTTGCAGATGAACAGGAGACATACTTAGATGAAATTTTCACTAAGATGAAAATGTATTCTATGCAAATTAACATAAAAATTAGAGAAAAAAAGCACAATAAATATTGAAAATTTATAAAAGAAATTTTATTTTATTTGGAATAAAAAGATTTTCTTAGAATTTATGAAAAACATTTTTTCGGATATGGATCTCCTACATATCTGTTATGGATTCACGTTTAAAATATATTTAAATTGTTCATATAATAATAACATCTAAAGCTGTCGAACTTACATTTGTTAGTGAATTATGATCATCAAGGCTATTTTTCGAAATTTGACTTACAAGGGCCCTATGAGTAAATGTGGACCGATTGCCCTTAAATTTCACAGGGATATCAACGACTAAAATAAAATAAGTTTTGCTAAATATTATATCACTATTAATACATTTAAAATAATTTTGAGTTTCAAACCCGTATTCTAAGTGGTCCATTGGAGAAGAGGGCTAAATATCAAAATAAAATGGACCCGGGTGGACGGCTTAATTAAGTATGTAATTTCTTATTTCAGTTAATGTTACTGTTTATAAAATGCAGTGTTAAGTCACTACATTCACAAATTAATTTTTTTAAGGCCGATAATACCTATATTTTTAAAAGTCATTTTTCAATCATATATAAGTGTACTTTAATAAGGCCCAATTCTAAAGTTAATACATTAAATTGAAGCTTAAGATGTCTTCTATCCAAATATTGAAAAATTTCAACCCAGTCAAAAGTTATAGAATTTTGACCGCCAATTCACAAAATGTGCCACTGTGCGCCGTTATGTTTAAATTTCCTTGCCTAATTGTTCCAAATTCAGTTAAAACCTGTTGCAGGGTTCTACGATTAGGGTATGATTCTGTTAATAACTTTTTCAGTTCTTCAAATGTATTCGGTCTGTTTGAACGTCCTATAACACTTCGAACGTATGATGCAAGCCTGAAATCATATACATACTTAATGAAAGTCTCTGTATCTTCTACGCGCAAAATATCATGGAGTAACTCAGTTTGCACTATAAAATCTTCCAACGCCTCATATGATCCTTTAAAAACTTGTAGGTTTTTACCTACTACTGATATATCGAAATTTGCCATCCTTTTGAAAATGTTAGTATCCGTTTCTACTTTTGTTTCTTTAGACTCTCTACTACTTAATTCCTCTACTATAGAGAACAGCCTTTTATATAAAATATCGAATTCGAGTTTAAGCGACTTGTTTGCTTCTTTTACAATCGATTCCTTAGATATATCATCAACTTTTTATTTATATTCAGAGGAGTAAATTCTATCCTTGCTTTTCTTTAAATTTTTATCTAATCTCCCTAATTCATTATAATACTCTCTCAATTTTTCCATAAATAATATTGTTATCAATAATTCATAAAAAAAAACTTTATCTATATGATAAATTTAAAAAATGGTTATGTTGTAAATATTACAGTTCTGGTAACAATGAATTTAATTTGTTTTAAATTAAATTTTTTTCTTTGTCACCCTATGTTTAATGGCAACACTATAATTTATAATTTAGTGGCAACATTATTTCCAAGCAGCTGGAACTGACAATTGTTTTCCATATATTGCTTCTTTTTCGCGTTTTTTGTTTCTTTTTTTTAATCTTCAATTCAATGGTATTTAATGTAAGTATAAGTTATTATAATAATAGTGATACAAAATATATAAGAAAAATTATTTAATTTTGCGGTGTTTGGCCATTTCCCGCTCTAACTCAGAGATCTGAGACCAAACTTCAGAAGCGTATTGCCAAGATGGTGGAGGGTCTGATTCCACTATAACTCTCAATGCAGCCAGTTTCCTCCTGATGCGGACAATTTTGCCACCTCTCCGATGCCTTGTCTGCTTATTTTAGGGATCGCGGTGAGTACTTCCTCTGCTTTTTTCTGCTGCCTCCTGTAATATTCCTCTATACTGAGAGTTTTAGGGCCTGCACTAATTGCGGTTGCAGTGTACTCTGATGCCTCCTGTTGTATACCTGCAGATTTGTACACCTCGGTCGGGATGTTATTGTCTTTTTGATTGGGAATGATCGCCATGTAATGAGTTTGGTTGCTTTTAGTTAGAGTTCTGTTTCTTATCGTGCCTACCCGATGTGTTAGCCGGCGCTAATGAACGCCACTGCCTTTAATCTGGCAGTTATTATACCAAGATACAAATAGAGCAGATGAATGCTCTTTGAAATGAAAAAGAAGTGCTTAATGCCGATTGAGGCTAAACTTATGATTAACTTTTATTTCTTGAAACAAGTGCTTATATACTAATTTAACGGGATTATTAATTACATTCCTTAATTAAAACAATAACAATATTAGCATTCCTTAAATTAAAACAATAACAATATTAGCATTCCTTAAACAATATTTCCAATAACTTAATAAGAATGTTATCTATCATTCCAATGCATCGTACGTGGTAGACCTGGTAGATACTCTACAGGACACTTATATCTCTATAGAGATATAATCATTCAAAGATGACATAATGCTCGTGTACGAGTGTTGTACGGCTAAGTTTAGCGTCCACTTCGTTGCTATGGTTCACCACTACAAAAAAGGCCCCATAAGAACCACATCAACAAGAGCAATTCAAAATATAGTAATCCTACCAACATGTAATGTATTTGTTAGGTGGCTAAGCAATGTCTATATGCATTTAATTGACGCTTCTTACCAAATCATCAGTAGAATTCAACCACAGGTTTGAAAAGTTTCAAATCGCTCATCTTTTCGAAAGACTTTTATAAATCATTTGAGAAATTAAATGGAAACTCACAAATGATTTAAAAAAATCCCATTATATTATGTGTAGCAGGCTATGAAACTTATACAAACCAAAACCCAACAAACAACTTTTATTCGATGAGTCATATAGAATATAAGTTGTTTGTTGAGTTTTGAATGGTTTTGTATAAGTTTCATATTTCAATCCCGTAGCGTGCTAAAATTCGAAAAAGAGATAAATCATGCAGGCCCTGTGGATGTATTGTTATATTCCTAATAACATAATTGGGGTATTCACACGTCGTGCTATATAGTCATAAAGTCGATAGTAAATGTTTGCTGCCATTACTTATATTTGATTCACGACTAAAAAACAGTTAAAATATTGTTTATATCTATATGTTGTACATTAAATTACATTTTTATAACAAAAATGAATTAAAAGACTACTAAATCGCAAAAACTTTACATATACAAGTGATAAATTTTCTCGTTTAACTTATGTAGCTGGCAGCCACTGAACGTTTTTCCGTATGCTGCCGCAAAAAAAAATTTATTCAGCTCATAACAAGGTAGCAGCTGTTAGAGATTGTATATACACATTTATTTAGCAGATCAAGCTATGACGGGTTGTTCACACTTGTCATATATTTTGTGCTATTATTTTATGGCTTATGACTTTATGACTACAGTGTAAATCCCCCAAATATATTTTTCTATATACAGCAACACTGAATTAGTTATCTTCTGATCTTGTAACAAAGTTACTTAATTTTTAATGGGTAGAGATTTATTGAATAAAATCCATTAAATTAAAAAAACTTGTGAAGTAATTTAACTCCAAATAGAAAAGTGGCGACCAGGGAATAAGAATATATAAAGTTATCTACATTTAACCTGCACATATAATTGCACAGCATAAAATATAATTCCTTGTTTTATTTAAAAAAAGATTAAACAACAGTTATATATAACAATTACCAACTAATGAAGATATTTATATAGTACCAACTAAATTTGAGGTACTAATGGGACAATCATTAATATCCCATCTAGGGATAAATCCCCAGTAAGTCGACGATGATAGCAGTAACATTAATGACTTAAGTCAGTAACTACAAATAAAACACGTTCAATTCAAAATATAACAAATGAACTCAAGGATGTGTTTACAGAGGTTTGCATAGCATATGCCAGATCGTGTGGCATGAGTTGAATAACTTAGAAATAACTGGCAAAATATCAAAGCAGTGATTAGGGGTCACTACTCGTAAGTATTCCAAAACGAGAAGCGGGTTTTCGATTTTGCGTTGATTATAAGCAAGGAGTGAATATACAGCTGGGTTCCACAAACTTCCCTACAAAAAGAATATATGCAATTCGGAATCATCTCAAAGGCTCGAAGTTTTCTATGGTTTAGACTTTTCCACCTAAAGTTAGGAAAGAAAATGTAAAAGTTCATTCAAAAGTAGACACTTGTATACCTCGGGAACCAAAACATTTAAATTTTATTAATATTTATATAGGCTAATTGTTCTAACTTAGTTAAAATCTCAGAAAGACATGATGATAAATATTATTATAATATATATAAATATTAATATAGCAAAATAAAAATGTTCAATAAAAATAAAATCACATTTAAATTTTATTTTAACTATATCACAGTAAACAGGGTGATTCAAAATGAACATTCTCATTATATCGAAATTTCTATACACTTTCATTATATACCCTGCACGATCTAACAGAGCAATTTTTCTGATACGAAGTCAAATATTTTTTTTTAGTAAAACATGTGCTCATTTATGAAGTATTTTTTTATCAAATCGCTTTTATTAAAAGCATTTTCAAAATGGATATGTGTATTTTTAAAAAGAAAATCAATAATTATTAGTCAAAAAAACCTTGTACAGTTGATCAAAAACATATTTTGTTACCTAAAATAAAGTAAATTATATAATAGAATTCACAAAAGTACTTTAGTTTATTTTAATTCAGTTTTTTTCAGAATTATTTAGGCATAATGTATATGTTTATATTCACAACAGCGTCTAAAAAGGAACATATCGCAACTAATTTTTATAAAAGCAATAGATATATAACAAGCGCTGTTACAGGTAGAAGTACAAAATCAAAACCCGTTAAAAATTAAAAGGGACATTCCTGGAAAAACGATACTTCAAGGGTGCATGGGTACACGTCGATTGATTGTGTTTTGGTAAAGTAAATTTTGAAATGTATCTCACAATGATTGATGGAAAAGTTGCACAAGCTTTAACTGATACAAAAGCATCGTGAAGCTGTTTTATATGCCAAAATACAGCAAGTCAATTAAGCCATCCCATATCAGAAGACGATAGTTTTAAGGAAGCATACGAATTTGTTCCCTTTTTATGCGAAAATACGTTTTATGGGGCATATTCTTAAATTAGGTTATGAATAGGAATTTGCCCGTTAGGCGAAACAGTGAAAAGAATATAAGGAAAATGAAAAAACAAAACAACAAATTCAAGAAACATATCTCGAACTACGATCAGCAAGGAGAAGCAAACACACATGATGGAAATACTACAAGGAGATTTTTTTCAGATCCAGAACCTTAGGCTTATAACTGTTAAAGCAATTCAACATTATATTACAAGTTCTAGCAGAAAGATGAATGGAAAAAAAATTTGTAAAATACGCAAAAAACAGCTATACTTTATAACGAAAAATACTCTTGGAGATCTATGTCATCCACTTTGTCCATAAAACTTTGTACCATGGGGACCAAATAATTAAACACAATATGCTGCCAATAGGATCTATCTGAAAAAGAGCAAGAAAAAAGAAATAAAGATTCTTTCATGAGCACAACAATTTCCAGATGTACCAATGAAGATCTGCTTACTATTTTATTAAGCACATTAGATCCCTATATGTCCAATATTCGAAAAAATTAAAAACCAACTCTGTTAAATTAAATCTAGAAGCTAAACTACTCCTACAAAATAAAAATTAAGGCTATTTAGAAGATATGTTTGCTAAAATTTTTAAGTAATACGCCCATGTTCTGGTAAACGCAGCGTTTTCAAATCGCTTACGGTTTGAAAAACGCAAAGCGCATTTCAGCATGTTCTGAAAACCACGCGATTTGCTAGCGTTTTGCTATTTTCGAAGTTGTGTTCGAGCAATGAAAACATATGTTTTACCATAACAAAACATAAACAAAAAAATAAATTTTAAATTAAAATGCCTTCAGCGTTCTTGCTTGCTATATTAGCTTTAAAAAAGCTACAATCAAAAGAAGTTTTAAGTAAAAAAAAAACACTAAGAGATTCCTCCAATCCATTGGATATTCCAGACCAAGCGTAAGTACTACATACATATATAATTATATAGACAAAAAAAGTTCCGGTTTCATGTCATGTTTTCGCGTTTTAAGTTTCATAGCTCTCTACAGGTTAAACAAAACTGCATTTTTGATGATTCTAGAAGGAACTTCTCGGCATATGAGCAGAAGTTCAATACCAGAAATAGTGCGTTTGGCCGGCGTTTTAAGATTTTTGGCAGTCGGGTCCTTCCAAGGTGTGATCGCCAATGACATTAATGTAAGTATGGGCCGTAGCACTTTCTGTAAAGTTTTATGGAACATACTTAATATTCTTGAGGAGAGGCTCTGTCCACTTTGGATTCAGTTGAAGATGACCGAATCAGAAGCGAGAGAATCCAAAATACACTTTTATGAAAAATTTAAAATACCCGGCGTCATTGGATCTGTAGATGGCACCCATGTGGAACTTATAAAGCCTGCGCATGATTCTGAACTTTACTATTGCCGAAAGGGCTATTACAGCTTAAATGTGCTGATTGTAAGTAGCTTATCATACCCAAATTTAATATAAATACATACATACATATCTATGATCATGCTTCGCAATTTAATGTAATAATTTTTTATTCTTAATATCATGTAGATTTGTGATTACCAAATGAAAGTTCGCGCTGTGGATGCAACTAGGCCTGGATCATGCCACGATGCTTTTGTGTGGAACTTAAGCAATGCAAACACCTACTATGAAGAAATGTATTCCCATGGGAACACTAATTCTTGGTTGTTAGCCGACTCTGCCTATGCATTACAACCCTATGTTCTGGTGCCGTACAAATCAGCGGTGTTTGGTTCAATGCAACACAAATTTAATTTAGTGCATTCATCAGCAAGAAATATAGTAGAGAGGACTATAGGGAACTTAAAAAGCCGTTTTAGAAGCCTTCAGATGTGTCTTCCCTATAGTCCGTCAAAAGTAGTAAAAATTTTAAATGTTTGTTGCGCTCTGCACAACATTTGCAAACATTATAACGTTCCTATGGAAGATCATGACCAAATAGTTCCTACATCAAATGAAGAAGTGGAAGAACACCCAGATCAATTGCAAAACAATACCGCAGGAGCGGAAACTAGAGACAATATTGCAAGGAATTTGGTGTAATAAAAAATTTATAGTTTTTTTTTTATATGCATACATATGTACATATATATTAAAAGTACAACAAAAATAAACACTTCATTTATTTAAAAAAAAACTTATGTAACTGTTATGAGTAAAATAAAATAATTCAATTATCATACTAAGGAGATCATTAACACCACAAAAAAATTCAAAATTAATCCACTTCCATGCCTAGCTTCATTTTCTCTAATTTCAAAAATTCTAGTTTCATTTCGTTGCGACTACTGGCAATTTTTTCCAATTCCAGGTGATGCCTTTTTATTTCAGAAAGTTCTTTTTTCTTTAAAGAACAAATTTCGTCCACATTTTTATATATATGTCTTAAATATCTAGTGTATTCTTTCATATTATTGTTCATTTCCTCCATTTGTTGAGCTATATATTTGAAGTTCTTTGTTTCTTCGTCCATTAGTTGCTGAATTTTACCGCTGAAATGAGCTTTCTTTCTTCGAGGGGACATTTCAGGAGTAAATGGAGGAGGAGTTGCAGATGTTGGCGTTGTACTTTCCAAAACTATTAAATCAGATATTGTGGTGTTTTCAATTTGAATATCCACTTCACATTCAATATTCTTCTTCGACTCAGCACCAAAAGATTTTGCTTTTGAAATACCCTCTACTGCGTGGAATATATTACATATTACAGCCAATTGCTCTTCAACTGGCGACAAGAAGTGCTGCTGATAATCCCCCCCTCCCGTCTTACTTAATGACATCTTGTTTTCCGCTAGGCTTGTTTTTATGCTGCGTCTCCAGTCACACCAAAACACAATTCAAAATGGCTTGAAATATCGAGTTGAAAGATTATACCTTTTTCCAGTTAGCAATATTTCTAGTGGGTGGTCCACTGGCATTGAGCTGATCGGTTAAGTCGCTCCACAATTGGTCTAGTTTGACTCTATCGCCTTTGTAGAGACCTCTTGCAATGTCTGGATGTATTTCCATAAATTGCAGAAATATTTTGCACTGCTCTACTGACTTTTGCGGCGCCCTTCATAGAAAAACAAGATTTACTATTTCAATAACAAATATTTGTTTATGTACTTACATTTATATATGTACTTAAAAATAAAAATTTTTATTGTCCAGCGGCAACAGGCTTTTTTGCACTTTACTTTATTGGCGGCAAATTCTTCTTTCATTTAGAGATGTTACATGTTAATACCTACGAATAATTGGTAGTTTTCATCACGGGTAGCCGGTTTCAAATAGATTCTTGTATGATTTTTTTTAGCTCTTGTAAATGTTTGACGGTACCATACAGAATTTAAATTATTTCTGAAGTTTTATTTAGGGATTTTTTGTACGTTTTAATATAAATATGTTGATTAACTGCCTGTTCGCCGATGTCGAAAGCTATCGTTCGTTCGAATAAATAACATTCAAAACAAAAACAAGTTTTGAAAATTGTTTTTGTTTTAAATGCTATTTATTCGAACGAACGATAGCTTTCGAAATCGGCGAACAGGCAGTTAATAAATTCCAAATATTAATATCAAAAGTTAAGAAAGAAATAATCAAATAACTTACTTTAAAATCAACACCACTAACATTAATTTTTTTCGAAAATCAATTTGATCAGCTGTTTGCATAAATCGCCAGTTCATATGTAAACAATTGCGACGGACAATTGACAAATTCAAAGTAAATTTTTAAATTGCGTATTTTTAATTAAAACCGTGAAAAAAGTTAGAAGTTTTTTCTTAAATAAGAAGAAAACATATTAAAATTACATTGTGCATTATTTTATTTTCTCTTTAAAGTTCAGTTTAAATAAAATGGACCAGATCGTTTCAGTGTACACTAGCGGTTTGAAAACGCCAAATTTCTAGCGTTTTCTTTTCTCAGAACACCTGTTTGGCGTTTTCAAATTGAAAAGACGAACTTTAAGCGATATGCGTTTTTCAGAACACCTGCTTGGCGTTTTCAAATCGAAAACGCCAATTTTAAGCGATATGCGTTTTTCAGAACATGGGCGATAATAAACTTGCAACACATCGTTATTTTTATCGATTTAAGAGCTTATGCACATACATCAGATAATTTTAAATTTGCATATTATAATAAAATTTACAATAATGTCCACTTTAAACTTAAATGAAAACGTAAGTCTTCTTTATTAAAACTTGTTTATCTAAAGTAAATTTAATCAATGTTTGTATTGTTTGTGCTGCTTAATGAACTAAATTTTATCTCAAAGTTGTTCAAAAAACGAGCCTTTGACCTTTCGTATTAAAAATTTCACGTTTGAAAATTCCTTATAAGTATAAGTTGTAAACGTGACTCAAAATATCAGATTGTGTGTAAAACAATCTTTTATAACAAGTTTTAATTTTTCACTTTGTACCAACAACGATTATAAAGCTTTATACCTTAACTTAAAGCCTATAGTCTCGTTTAGTAAACAAAAAATTCCAATCCAGTCAAATGCAGAGATGTTTAAAGATATCGAACCTTCAAAATTACTAGCAGATTTAATGCATGGTAAAGATGACGAAGGAAAGTATATGCTTCAAAGTGGGATTATTTTCAAGAGTCAAAGGGTGCTAATTCCAAAGAGATTCCGGGTAACAATTTTAAAAGAACTTCACTACAGACATGATGGTATAAAAAACATTAAACTACTTGCTGTCATTGGAAAGGAACTGACCGAGATATCGAAGAAATCGTAAGGTCTTGTCTGTCCTGTATTGCAGTACGAAAATCAAGAAACAGGCTTTTTTGCTACACATGGTGTAACCTACGATACTGTTGATTATTGTTATCACACACTATCAACAACCCCTTACTCGTCAAACTATTAATAACTTTTACCTTGCCCAGACCGGCTCAGGGATGTCAGAGGGGGTACAACCAGCTATTTACAGGACAGGGTGGCACAATAAAATCTATAAAATAAAGCAAAACATGAACAAAATAGTAAAAGAATTAACGCATAAACTCAAATAAACCTAACATAAACTACGAAAATTAACAATATTACATGAACATATGATAGTGTCATGATATGCAATTTTGCCCCCTTCTAGTTGCCCACCCTACCTCAGTAGTATAACCATTCGACTCTTACGCTATCTCATTTCTAATCACAGATTACTTAACACTTTTTAAATTCAACCGTATATTCTCTTAAATGCTATGCTCAACAAACGAAAACAGAAACATTTTATTTAAATGTTATAAGGATGATCTTTTATTTTTATAGTAGTTTATGTATAATATAAAGTAAAATAAACAATGAGCCTTAAAATACAACAATATAAAGAATACTAATCATTTGTCCTAATTAAAGCTCCCAAAATTACCCTAGTTTTGTTCCTTTTTACTTATCTTAATTTTTCTTCCACTCCCAGCTCTTCCCTTCTACTTGGGGGTTAAAAATATTATACTCCTTCTGATCGATATGTAGGCACTTCTTAAGTCTCGCTTAACTTTCCTTTTTTATTTTGTTGTCACCGGCTATTTATTCAAACTACCTAGTACGAATATCTAGGCACCCACAAAATAAAGCCAACGACCTTTAATATATTGCCATCGAGATCAATCTTAAATTTTTAGCATTTTTTTAAACTAACGGATGCCGCTGACTTCCGTCATTTCGTTCTTCATTGGTAAACACACAATAAAACATTCAAATCCTGGTCAGAAACGGGTCATAACTAACATATATAAAGGCTAAGTCACAGGCCAACATCAGAACAGTAGGTGGATATGAATCAAGAAAAATGCATTTGTTTACATCGATATTCTCTTCCTATTTAAATCCTTCTTCTCTTTGGTTTGCTTTTTTTTTATTAGGTGTACCAAATTCGTAATATTTTAACTGCAGTATCAAACAAAACTGTATGACCATGCATGTTTACCTACTCATGATTGTTACCACACGCTACAATGGGTTTCCAGAACTCCAGTTCAGAACTTATTTTATCCAAAATGGAATTGCCCAAAAATTAATTTCTGCAGGTCATCCGATCTAAAAACATGTTGGTATCACTACAGAGAAATATACATATATAAACTTTCACAACGATACGGAGCAGCGCTATTTAACTGTACCCAACTGAACTGTATGTAGAAGTTTACGAATAACATTAGATGTATTAAAGCTAGCAAAGAAGGAGATAGTGTTTAATTTCTTCACATCCGAAACAATAAATCCTTATGGAAAATAAGAATTTTACTAAGTAACATGATTATATAATGAAACTGGATGATTGCTTAAACTCAAACCACATATAGAACAACTTAATATCATAGGATTTCATCAACGTAAAGTTCAATTCACAATAGATATTACCAAATAATAATCAAAGTAAACCGAGACATGAGTTATGTTTAGGAAATAACTCCCAAATTCTTCTAGAGCGCACAAGGTGCCACCGAAGCAAACGTGTAATCTATTATGGGTTGGGACAATTTGCTACTTCTTTTTTCAACCTAACCTAATATATTTGGTGAATTGTGATAACTTTTTTTCTGTCGAAATTTTTGTTCAAATTGGTTTTTCTGTAATCAGTTGTTAAAATTTAACTAAAAATGGTCCGGTTTATGGGAAGGTAAAATGAGTCTAGTAGTCAATTTATAAGTAGTGACCGTGTTAGTAAAAGAAAAACAAGTGTATTGCAAATTGAAAACTTTTTGAGGGACTAAAATTTAAAGGTGTCCACAGTGTAAATTACATTCTAAGACATTACAAAACGGAAATGTCTATATTAAATGGACTCCATTTCATCGTATCTGTGCTGAATTCAACAATTATTTCAACTTTATTGATTATTCATCTCATCTAGATACCATCAAAAGAAGAATTATGAACTATTTGAACAGTTATTCCTAAAAATCTACAAATTATATAAATTTTAATTCAATCTAGGCATGTAATTAATTAAGTTTATTCTTGTAAGCCTGTAAGAATTTAGTTCATAGGCTAAATAAGTAAATAAAATAAATAAATAAAATATCCTCAATGACTAATTAGGGTTTGTTGTTATTTTTGAAGGTATAATAATAATATCCCGGTTGCGTGGTGATTGAGAAAATCTTATTTTTAATATAGGAATTTAGGAGATTTAGTATTAATGAAATACTATTGTTGTCAATACGGAGGTAAAAGTAGACAATGATTTAGTGAACATGTGTGGCAGTTTACAGCCAATGACAGTTTTAGCAAAACCCATGGTACAATGATTTAAAAGGTAGTGACGAAGCGCCACACGCTTTTTTCAACCTTCCGCTAGGAAAATTTTATATATTAAAAAATTAATAAAAAAAAGTATTGGTTTTACCCCGTTTGTAAACATCGAGCTCTCAATGAAAACATTTGGAGCCTCTAGGAAGCTTTCCTGGCGAATTTTGAGAGGGTGTGACTATGTTTGCATATATGCTTATAACTTAGAAGAGCTGAAGCGAATTGAACTTATAGGATTCTATAGAGTGTTCTCAAGAATGGATTTCCTATGAAATGGAAGCGATTCGATTCGGCAGATTTCAAGAAATCTCCAACAACAACGTAGAAAAAACATGTTTTAAAGTTTTTTTACAGCTCGTGACATGAAATTTTATTTACAATATCTGAATAATTAAAAAAAAACTTTCCTTGACTCTTCAACTGTTTGACGGCAACAAGGATAATTTTACTTTTCTAGCCCATTAGATACGGAATCCGCCATTAAGTTTAAGTCACATATTCTTTCTAACGGGTCGACAGAAATTAAACCTTTATATTAATTATTTTTTGTATTTCATTCGACCTTGTTTTTTACTTAAATTCTTCTTATAATTATTCTTCAGGCTCTAGGTCTAAGACTCGAAAATAAAACTCTTGTTATGTTTTATCGCGCTATATTTGTAAACATTTTATTATTTCGATATTTCGAATACCTTCGGTGTTCTTCTTCAGGAAAAACTGAAAAAACAATTTTGTTGTTACAACATTTAGTATCACAAAAATATAATTTGATTTTAATTAACTAAAGTGTTATTTATAAACAAGTGTTTAAAATTATAAACATAACAACACGTATATATATTTTGTCTTACTATTGAGTAAAGTCGTCTAGTTTTGAAAAGGGTTAAATGTTTACTAAATTTGTTTTGGTTTATTGTGTTTTGTTGTTATATGTCTATACGCATGCGCGCAATTTTCCGTGTCTGTTTTGTAGTTCATCCTAATTTCGGCGGGAGTGTTAATTATATGTAGCATTTCTACAGTGAATATTTTTTTATAATTATGTTCTTGTTGTAATATTTCTGTATTATTTTTGTCTGGCGAGTGCCCATGCATTGCACAGTGAGCTGCTTATGCGGTTTTTTGTTCCAAATTTTCGTTTCTATTTTTATAATTAGATTTGTGTGCAGCCAATCTTGTCCTAAGTTTTGATTTTGTTGTTCCTACATATATTTTCTTACACACATATTTGCCATCCCCATAGCAAGGTATTTTGTAGATAACATTATATTTATCTAACTTGTCTAATATTGTTTTTGTATTCGAAAAGTGGGAGTTTAAAGTGTTTGTGTTTTTTAGAGCAATGTTAACGTCATCAGTGTTGTAGATATTGGATTGCGTAATTCTGTCTGAGAAACCTGGTACGTGTGTTAACGACTTGTAAATCTTTTCCGATTTTGGTGTCATATTTTGTTTAAATTCTTTATGGTGTCCCATATGATGTTGATTATTAAGGGATATGAAAAGCTGTTTTTTAGTAATATTTTTATTATTTTTTTGTAGTTTTCGTTGTGAAATTTATTATCGCTTATTTTTAAAACTCTTGTGGCAAAGTTCTTAGCAGTATTTATTTTGACGTGTTTTGGGTGGTTAGAATGGAAGTTTATAATTCTTCCCGACGCAGTTGGTTTTTGATACCAATCAGTTATTAAGAAATTATTTTCTCTTATAATTAAGGCATCAAAAACGGTAGCTTTCCATCTTTCTCTACTTCTATCGTAAATTGAATCCTTCGATGGAAATTATTTAAACATTTTAGTGTTTCATCTACACTACTGCGCTTAATGATACAAAACAAATCGTCCACATATTTGCTTAGAGCTCTTGGTCTTATATCTAGTTTTTCTATGCTGCGGTCTAGTAGCTCTTCCATGATAATATCAGCAATCACCGGTGAAGCTGGTGATCCCATAGGCATTCCTTTTAATTGTTCATAAATCTTGTCGTTATACTTAAAATACCTATTATCTTTTATACAAAACGTAATAATGTCCACAAACAGATCTTTAGGTATATTTGTATGTTGGGAAACTTTGTCCCATTTGTTCTTTATTAAATTGATTGCCAGATTGACGGGTATACTAGGAAAAAGTGATATCACATCAAAAGATACTAATATCTCCTCTTGAGAAACTGTTTCTTGGTAAATTTTTCTTTTAAACTCTACTGCGTCCTTTACATTATAATTTGATGTCGTAGTAATGTTCTTATTATTATTATATATTAGTGGGAAAGCTGTTTAGTCAAAATATAATAGATGCTAGAGAAAAATATAAACTACTGACATCAGTACCCACTGCTCCTAGAATATATGGACTCCCGAAAGTCCACAAAGAAGATATGCCGCTAAGACCAATTTGTTCATCAATAAATTCTCCATCTTACGGTCTATTCCAATACATAACTAAGATTTTAAAGAACATTACTAAGACATCAAATTATAATGTAAAGGACGCAGTAGAGTTTAAAAGAAAAATTTACCAAGAAACAGTTTCTCAAGAGGAGATATTAGTATCTTTTGATGTGATATCACTTTTTCCTAGTATACCCGTCAATCTGGCAATCAATTTAATAAAGAACAAATGGGACAAAGTTTCCCAACATACAAATATACCTAAAGATCTGTTTGTGGACATTATTACGTTTTGTATAAAAGATAATAGGTATTTTAAGTATAACGACAAGATTTATGAACAATTAAAAGGAATGCCTATGGGATCACCAGCTTCACCGGTGATTGCTGATATTATCATGGAAGAGCTACTAGACCGCAGCATAGAAAAACTCTAAGCAAATATGTGGACGATTTGTTTTGTATCATTAAGCGCAGTAGTGTAGATGAAACACTAAAATGTTTAAATAATTTCCATCGAAGGATTCAATTTACGATAGAAGTAGAGAAAGATGGAAAGCTACCGTTTTTGATGCCTTAATTATAAGAGAAAATAATTTTTTAATAACTGATTGGTATCAAAAACCAACTGCGTCGGGAAGAATTATAAACTTCCATTCTAACCACCCAAAACACGTCAAAATAAATACTGCTAAGAACTTTGCCACAAGAGTTTTAAAAATAAGCGATAATAAATTTCACAACGAAAACTAAAAAAAAATAAGAAAAATATTACTAAAAAACAGCTTTTCATATCCCTTAATAATCAACATCATGTGGGACACCATAAAGAATTTAAACAAAATACGACACCAAAATCGGAAAAGATTTACAAGTCGTTAACACACGTACCAGGTTTCTCAGACAGAATTACGCAATC
The DNA here is from genome assembly GCA_963675445.1 of Linnaemya vulpina. NCBI lineage: Eukaryota > Metazoa > Arthropoda > Insecta > Diptera > Tachinidae > Linnaemya > Linnaemya vulpina. The sequence continues at coordinate 32,829,709 of OY776281.1, forward strand.
CAATATCTACAACACTGATGACGTTAACATTGCTCTAAAAAACACAAACACTTTAAACTCCCACTTTTCGAATACAAAAACAATATTAGACAAGTTAGATAAATATAATGTTATCTACAAAATACCTTGCTATGGGGATGGCAAATATGTGTGTAAGAAAATATATGTAGGAACAACAAAATCAAAACTTAGGACAAGATTGGCTGCACACAAATCTAATTATAAAAATAGAAACGAAAATTTGGAACAAAAAACCGCATAAGCAGCCCACTGTGCAATGCATGGGCACTCGCCAGACAAAAATAATACAGAAATATTACAACAAGAACATAATTATAAAAAAATATTCACTGTAGAAATGCTACATATAATTAACACTCCCGCCGAAATTAGGATGAACTACAAAACAGACACGGAAAATTGCGCGCATGCGTATAGACATATAATAACAAAACACAATAAACCAAAACAAATTTAGTAAACATTTAACCATTTTGAAAACTAGACGACTTTACTCAATAGTAAGACAAAATATATTTACGTGTTGTTATGTTTATAATTTTAAACACTTGTTTATAAATAACTCTTTAGTTAATTAAAATCAAATTATATTTTTGTGATACTAAATGTTGTAACAACAAAATTGTTTTTTCAGTTTTTCCTGAAGAAGAACACCGAAGGTGTTCGAAATATCGAAATAATAAAATATTTACAAATATAACGAGATAAAACATAACAAGAGTTTTATTTTCGAGTCTTAGACCTAGAGTCTTTATATTAATAAAATAATTTTTTTTATATTGTAAAGAAGACTAGAATTTACAATCAAAACTTTTATTGTAGTTCACTTTACTTAGTTTTTTGAAACTATAGGTATAGTTTTTAGTGTAAATTGACAGAAAATTATAAATTCGCGAGAATTTTTAATTTTCTGTACCTATAGTTTAAAAAAAAACTTAAAGTAAAGCGAATATAGTTTTATTATTAATATAAAATTATTTTATGACGAAACTTTTTGAAACTATGGTTTTTAGTGTAAGTTGTCCGAAAATTTAAAATTAGCGCGAATTTTCATAAAATAAAACTATTATTGTAGTTCACTTTAATATATTAATTAGTTTTTATAACAGTTTTAACTTACCCGCATCCAACTGTCGTTGTCTGTGGAAAAACATTGCAAATACTTTTTCTTGTTCATAGTCTGTTATAAAAATAGCTGGATCCAATTCATATACTTTCTGTCTATTTATCCATTAGAATAAAAAAATGTAAGTTGCATATATAACGCGACATGCTCTGCATTTTTTTCCGATTTTTAAATAATTCGTCAAGTTTTTTTGACCTCTTTTTGATTAATATTATGGACTAATATTTTTTAAGCTTAAGGTCTCTTTATTTTTATTAAATTATAAATTGTTTTTCGATATTTCGCCACTCCTTTGTGTGACTTCTTCAGGAAATTTATTTTTTAATTTGATGTGAAAAAATTATTTTTGTTTATGAAACAACAATATGAAAATTATTTGCCAACAAAATACAAAAAGATAAAAAAAAAATTTAATAAATTTAAAATATAGGAACAATAATAAACAATTTAAATCTATACATGCATATATACTTAAAAATGAATTATTTCTGAAATGAATTTTCAATCCTACTTATATATCTATATATATATATATATATATATATATATATATATAAGTTGCATTGTGTTAGTAATTGATGTTCTCCGGAATGCGTGAACCGATTTTGTTTCTATGAAAGGAAATTTATATGAAAGGTGACATCAATACCAAGGTTTTTATGTACATACGGTTTCTGTATGTATATTGATTTATGAGTTATAGCCATTTTAGTGCACACTGCAATCATTTCGAAATATTTGTGTTAATATTTTGAAAAACTGAAATACAATTCGTTTTGAAATTCATTACAATTAAATTTTAGTCAAACAATTAATTTAATTTATATACTTAGTTATTCTAAATCACAACTTCGGGGATCTATGAAATAAATTACATACAAATAAATCACTAAACACTTAAATATTTAAATACATTATGCACAACCCACGTCATATGCATGAGTACGTGCAGGATTCAATGACTTATGTGCGTCATTACGGTCGAGCAGATTTATTTATAACATTTACGTGTAATCCGCAATGGAGTGACATTAAAGATAATATATTCGCTGGCCAAAGTCGTACCGACCGCCATGATATCACTGCCCGTGTTTTTAAGCAGAAATTGAAAGCGCTTATGGGTTATTAGCGTGATATCTAAGGTGTTTGGTGAAGTGAAGTGCTGGATGTATTATGTGGAGTGGCAAAAGCGTGGTTTGCCACACGCTCACATTTCAATATGGTTGGTAAATAAAATCACATCACATGAAGTTGACAATGTTGTATGTTCTGAAATTCCAGATCAAATAAGTGATCCTGAATTATATGATGTTGTTGTGCAAAATATGATACACGGTCCATGCACAGCCCATGTCGTATGCATGAGTAGGCGAATAAGAAATCTGTTGTGACTTTGGAAAGAACAATGAAAGATCTCCGAGATAACTCAGAGTTGGTTGGTGGTGCGTTGATTTTATTGTTAGGCGATTTTAGGCAAACATTGCGGTTCATTCTTAGATCGACATCTGCCGATGAAATTAACGCTTGCTTAAAGTCTTCATATTTATGGAGATTTGTTAAAATATTAGAACTCACTACCAACGTTCGTTTTCAGTTGCAGAATGATCTATCTGCTGATAAGTGCTCTAAGCAATTGCTGAAAATTAAGAACGGTGCAATGCCTATTGATGACACTGGATTGATAACATTCCCAAATGAGTTTTGCCGTTTGTAAAGTCAAAAGAGGAATGAATTGAATGTGTTTTCACTAACATAGCACAACAATATACATGCCATGCATGGTTGAGTGCCAGAGCAATTTCAGCGGCAATGAACAAAGAATTTACTGAATTAAACATGGCTATACAATTAAAGATTCCTGGCGAAGTGGTGTCGTACAAGTCTGTCAATACTGTTACCAATGAAGGAGATGTTGTGAATTATCCAACAGAATTTTTGAATTCGTTGGACTTACCAGGATTGCCTCCGCATAATCTCCAATAGAAAGTTGAAGCCACTATTATTATGCTTCGTAATATCAATCGACCCCGTTTGTGTAATGGTACAAGATTTGCTATTAAAAGGTTGATGGCTTATGTAATTGAAGCTACTATTTTAACTGGAAAATTAAAAAGCGAAGATGTATTCATTCCACGTATCCCAATGATTCCCTCTGATATACCATTAGAATGGAACAACTTCAGTTTTCTTTTCGCCTTGCTTTTGCGATTACCATTAATTAGGCGCAAGGCCAATCTTTAGAAAGTTGTGGAGTGAATTTAGTGCATCCAGTCTTCTCAGATGGACAGTTCTATGTAGCGTGTTGGCGCGTAGGCAAACCATCGGTTTTGTATATTTACACCGAAAATGGAAAAACAACAAATGTTGTTTACCACAGAGCATTACTATAAAAGCAGTTTATCACTGATATAAATGAATTCGAATTAATTTTTTTATTTTCTTTTTTGCACTACGAAGTGTGCAGGGGGTTCCGTAGTATATATATATATATATATATATATATATATATATACAAATATATATATATATATATATATATATTTTTTATATAGATACCTTAAAACCAAATTCAAGAAGCTTATAAACAAATTTATATAAATTTAAAAGACATACTATAGCAAAATTTTAAACATGTGTATATAATTCAAAAATATTTTTCTCTAAACATTTCTTAACTTTACATATGTATATATAAACATATTCATACATTCATATGTTTTTCTTAAACATATACAATCAACATGCATATACACATATGTATATATCAATATATACACATATTAATCAACAAATTTCAGAAAGTATTAAACAATTTTAATTGAACTAAATATATGTGAACAATAACAAAATATTTAAACCTATACATATGTACATTTAAATGGAAAATTCTATCTTTTATTAACTAAGTGTGTATAATTTTGAGCTACATTTGCTGTATCTGCCTTAAAATAAATCCTATTTGTGATTGGTGTATTTATTATGTGTAACATTTCTAACATAAATCTACGTTTATAATTATTTTCTGTGTTTGGATAATGATTAAATCTAGCACAATGTGAAGATAATGCTGTTTTCTGTGAATTTATATCACTATATCTTTGATCAGTCTTATGTCCTGCTATCCTAGTTTTTAACATTTCTTAGTTGTATCTATATACACCTTATTATAATCCTCATTGTCATTTCCATCACATATTCCTGATTTACCAATGCGTTCTGATAATCCAGATACATAAGTTAAAGATTTGTATATTTTTGGTTCATTTATATTTCTATTTCTTCTTCTTCTGACGACTTCTGTCGTCTGAAGAACAAGTACGGATTGAATTTCATGTCGGATTTTTGACTTTTATTTAAATTCCGTGCAAAGCCAAATATCAGGTCAATTTTTGTTATTAAACTCACAAACAAAAAACAATAATAAAAAAAAAACAATTTAAATAATTGCCTACCTGGAGGTGACCCAAAAAAGGCTAATGACCGAAAAAGAAAACAAGTTTTATATTCTTATATTGGCATACATACCATAAACACACATAAAAGTAAAAACAACAAAAACAATAAAAAGCAAAAATCAGATTAAAAATTAATAAATGAGCTTAACGAACTCTCCGACTAGAGAGAGAAGGCTCAGCATAAACAACAGAAATGCATACATAGTGTTAAATTCTGATAATAACAATGAACAAAAGAACATTGATAATCCAATGTTAAATAATAAGTATTTAAGTGCAAAAACAACAAACACAAGTTTGAGTGCAAGTAGAAGTGCACCACAGTTAAACGAATTTTTGTTTACAGACAAAAGCAAAAAAATAGCAACACCAACGGTAAGCAAAGAAAACATTAACGAAAGGGGAAATACACCTAAAACAACAAGCAAAAGAGTGCTAACAGGTATGGATCGCTACATAACGATCACAAAACGTAAGTATAGCCCTCAGTCTGAAAAATTTGAACCAAGTTCTAAGCAGCCGAAGAACTCCGCGGCATCCCAAAATCGTTTTGCACTGCTTGACAATGCTGACGCTACAGAATTGACACCTGTATCTGCTAAAAATTTCAAACCGCCTCCATTATATCTTAGAGAGGCTACTACTAATGAATTAGTGAAAAAGCTGACGCAGGCAGTTGGTAAGGACAATTTTTACGTTGCGTCACTGAAGAAGGGCAACGTATTGGAAACCAAAATACAAGTGAACAGTGAAACAAACTATAGGAAGCTTGTTAATAGCCTCGATTCTGAGAAGAAGAGCTACTATACATACCAGTTGAAAAGTGCTAAGGGCTTAATAGTGGTTGTAAAGGGTATTGATAGTTCGGTACCAGTGGCAGATCTACAAGATGCCCTAGAAAAAGAGGGCTATGAAGTAAAATCTGTTCATAATATTTTGAATAGAAATAAAATTCCTCAGCCTATGTTTAGAGTTGAGATTACTTTTAACTCTTCACATATGAAAAAAAAGGGTGACCCTCACCCAATTTACAACTTAAGGTATATTCTTAATCGCAAAGTAGTAGTTGAAGAGCCTATAAAGCGCAAAGGGCCACCACAGTGCCAAAACTGTCAAGAATTTGGGCACACTAAAAGATTTTGTAAATTGCCATCGGTATGCGTCAGATGTGGAAACATCCACAAAAGCCTCGATTGTCCCCATGCCAAAAATGACTCCAAGGTTCTAAAATGCAGTAATTGCGGCGGCAACCACACAGCAAACTATCGTGGTTGTGAAGTTTATTTGCGCCTCAAGCAAACAGATTTGAAAAAACCAGTAAACACTCAGTATCGTAACACCGTACTTCAAAATCCACTACCTATGTTGCAACAACAAAGCCGTGGTCACACAAACGTAAATCACCCGCAATTGTCTTATGCACAAACGTTAAAAAAAGGTACGGCAGCCCCTGCAATTCCTAGCAGCGATAATTGTAATCGAAAAAATCCAACTTACTCCGGGAGTTTAGAAAACAATCCAAGCTCCATAGACAAATTGATACAAACCATGGACCGATTTATGACAAGCATGGAGAGTATGTTTCAACAAATGCTGCAAAATCAAAACATGTTAATGCAGATTTTGCTAGACAATAAAAAATGAACCGGTTACAAATATGTTTCTGGAATGCTAACGGCTTAAGCCAGCATAAAAATGAAGTTCAACACTTCCTGCACACACATCAAATAGATGTTTTGCTTGTTTCCGAAACCCATTTTTCGATCAAAAATTGTCTTCGAATAAATGGGTATTATACCTATGATACAAAGCACCCAAGTGGTAGAGCTTGTGGAGGTTCAGCAATTCTTGTTCATAAGGATGTCGACCATTTTCCAATGCCAGAGTATAAAACAGATCATATTCAGGCCACAACTATCAACATACCCGCCACAGGGATTGCAATATCTGCAGTGTATTGCCCTCCAAGGCACAATATTAATAAGGAGCAGTTCACCCATTTTTTTAAAACGTTAGGCTCAAAATTCTTAGCTGCTGGAGATTTTAACGCTAAACATACGTTTTGGGGCTCTCGCCTCGTTACTCCAAGGGGCAGACAACTTCTTGATACTGTTTTGTCCAACAACTTGGATGCAATATCCGCAGGACACCCTACATATTGGCCTACTGACTTAAACAAAATCCCCGATGTGATAGATTTTGCTGTATTTCGAAGTATACAACGCGAGCATATTTCGCTGCTTCCTTCCCTCGATCTGTCGTCGGATCATTCTCCAACCTTTTTAACGCTTTCCAATGCCCAGCAAAATTTAGATCAGAATGCTATTTATTTTCCAAACAGAAAGACAAACTGGCTTAAATATAAAATGTATGTAAGCGCACACCTGCCGCAAAATATTTCACTAAAAACTGATGATGAAATACAGTCGGCTGTGAACCAACTAACTAGTATACTGACTGATGCTGCTAAGGTTTCTACGCCCACTACCTCATTATATACAAAAAGGGGTACCAACGATCCAAGCCACATTCAAACTCTACTAAGAGAAAAAAGACGATTAAGACGCCAATGGCAAGAGTTTCGCTCGCCGACTTTAAAAACACAATTAAATCAATGCCAGAAGATGTTACGTGGGGCCCTTCAGAGGGAAAAAGAGCTAAACCTGAACAGATTTTTGGAGAATTTAGATGCCACCGAGAAGACGGACTACAGTTTGTGGAAGGCAGTCCGCAAAATGAAGTGCCCTACTGCTTATGAAGCCCCAATTCGCTTACATAATGGGAAGTGGGCGAAAAACTCCAGCGAGAAAGTTGAAGAGTTTGCCAATCACCTGGAGGCGGTTTTTGTTCCAAACGAAACGGACTCTTGTTTACCACCAACATCTGTCTCAGAACGTGTTTTTGACCCATTAAAAATCCGCCTACCTGCTCTGAAGGCAGTTATACGTGGTCTAAACCCAAAAAAATCGCCCGGCAGTGACAAAATCACTAACGCTATGATCATCAACCTGCCGAATTCGGCTTTGAGAGTCGTTATGTTTATTTTTAATTCGATGTTAAGAACTGGATATTTTCCATTATCTTGGAAACAATCGGAAATAGTTATGATCCCCAAGCCTGGCAAAGACGTCACGCAGGTGACATCATACCGCCCAATCAGCTTATTGCCGGTTCTCTCAAAAATATTTGAGAGGTTAATATTAAAATCGTTATCACCGTATACTGACTCGGCTAACTTAATTCCCAACCACCAATTTGGGTTTAGGAAAAAACACGGTACCATTGAACAAGTGCATAGAATTACGAATTTAATTCGTCAAACTTTTGAAAATAAGCAGTACTGCTCTGCACTATTTATTGATATATCACAAGCTTTCGACAGAGTCTGGCACGAAGGCCTTTTATATAAAATCTCACTACTGCTTCCTGAAAACGTCCACAAACTGCTCACTAGCTATCTAGCGAATAGGTCTTTTGTAGTACGATCAAAAAGTACTTATTCGTCAATCAAACGAATATCAGCTGGTGTCCCTCAGGGGAGCATACTCGGCCCATTTCTTTACTTATTATATACCGCCGATTTGCCTACAAATCAACTCACACACACATCCACATTTGCTGATGATACAGCGTTTTTAAGTATACATCAACATCCGGAAGTAGCTTCCCAACAACTTCAAACCCACATTACTGATTTGGAGAAATGGTTGAATATGTGGAAAATAAAAGTTAATACCTCGAAAAGTGTTCACATAACCTTTACATTAAGGCACAAAAGTTGCGCACCGATTTCAATAAACGGGACAACAATTCCAGAGCAGAGCCAAGTTAGGTACTTGGGAATACATCTCGATCGGCGTCTGACGTGGGTTCACCATATTGCAGCCAAAATTACACAACTGAAAATCAAAACCGCTCAACTTTTCTGGTTAATTGGGCCACACTCTTCACTGAACTTGGACCTCAAGGTACTCTTATACAAGGCAGCCTTAAAACCAATATGGTATTATGGTATCCAGTTGTGGGGTTCCGCCTCCGCATCAAATGTTGAAAAGCTACAAAGAAGACAGTCAAAGATTCTGAGAATGATTACGTGCGCTCCTTGGTACATACGAAATAATAACATCCACTTGGATCTCAATATTCCTACCATCCGAGAAGAGATTAAAAAATCGTGTACGAGCTACATTGCAAAAGTTACTGATCATCCCAATCCATTTGCGAGGGACTTGCTTTTATTTGAGGGTCATAGGCGTCTGAAACGGGTGCAAACTTTTGATTTGGCAACATAATTTTCCTTTTATTTTTTATTTTTTTTATTTTTTATTATTCGAACAGTAAGTTGAGTGCTGCAATGGCAGTATCAACTTAAATATTTTGTTAGGTTAAGATTTTAATACTTATTGTGAATGACGTATAGTCAGATTCAATAATAAAAATTAATATATTTAAAAAAAAAAAAAAAAAAAAAAAAAAAAATTTATATTTCTATTAATGTTACTACTTCTTAATCCATATTGATAAATTAATTTATTTATTAACCAAATTGGAAAAACATTATTCCTTAATATGTATTTAATTCTATTCTAATTTTTCCTATGAAATCTACTATCACTAATTGTTAGAAAATTATCCACAAAACTCCTAGCTGTGTTTATAATAACTTTTTTTACTATGCTTTGAATAGTAATTAATAATTCTTCCTGAAGATGTTGGTTTCTGGCAAAATAAATCATCTACATATTTAGTCATTATCCTCGGTCTAATGTTCACTCGCTCAATACAATTGTCAAGCAATCTCTCCATAACAATATCAGCCACTATAGGAGAAGCTGGAGATCCCATTGGTATACCTTGTTTTTTTAAATATATATTTCCATCATATTGAAAGTATCTGTTATCTTCTATACAAAAACTCAATATTCTTAAAAATAAGCATTTATCTATCTCTGTATATTAACTGGTATACTGGGAAATAAAGATACTGCATCAAATGAAACTAATCTTTCATCATTACCTATTTCTAGGTTTAATAATCTCTTTTTAAATTCTAACCCATCCTTAACATTATATAATAAATTTTCAGTAATCTTTTTCAAAATATCTATAATATATTTACATAGATGATAAGATGGTGAATTTACATAACAACAAATTGGTCTCAATGGGAACTGATCTTTATGAATTTTAGGTAAACCATATAGTCTAGGTGCTACAGCAATATTATTTTTAAGTTTATTCTTTTCCATATCTGTAATAATCTTCATAAGCTTAAAAAATATTAGTCCATATTATTAATAAAAAATAGGCCAAAAAACTAGAAGAATTAAAAAGTTCAAGAGCACCCAATAAATCAAGACAATAAAAGAAGAAAAATATGAGCTACAGCAGGTTTAAAAAGAATAATCAAGTCAGAGGCCTTATTAATAGATTCAAGACCATGAGGGATAATATTATCAGGACCAAATCAACAATCACATTTTTGATACTTTGCAGAAATGTGGGCATCATACCAAAATTCATTTCAAGATCAACAAAAAATATATCAAGTATTTTCAAATTGGAGGGAGTTCCGGCAATACAGAGGATATTTTATAGGTATACAAATGACATACACACCAAAATTTTAAAAACTCTAAAACTCTAAAACAAATACATGAACTATTGAAACAATTTCAAAGTGAGATAAATGTAGTTCAAATAAATTTGAGTAGACATCTTTAAGAATAGAATTAGAAAATTTCTTGCAATATGAAGATATATTAACCATAGCATTAAATGAAAAAATAAAAAGAATTCATAAGAAGAAATTCGATTGTTTAAAGAATTTACAAAGAGAGGAATTGAGAATAAAATTTAATAACAAATGGTTTATAAATAAAACTAGTTATGATATACAAATAGACGTACAGTGGACTCTTTCATTAGGACCGAAACATGCATTACCTACTAAGAGAGACGAATTTCCAATGTTAAAAATGTTAGCAGATGGAGAAGATCTAGTTCGAACTAAAATTGATAGTGAAGAGCAAGAAATATCTAGAAATAGATTAACATCATTTATTGATAATTATATCAATAAAATGAGATTATCAAGTAGAGATAAATATATGTTAGACAAAGTATGGGAAACAGAAATATTTTTAAAGAAAAATAGGGACATATTGATTTTAAAAGCTGATAAAGGTAATACAACAGTAGCTATTGATAAACAAGATTATAATATACGTATTAATAATATATTAGATACTTCAAAATATTCTTTGCTAAATAGAGAACCAAGCAGGCAAATTAATGAAAATTAACAATAATATTGTTGATGAACTTTATAAAAATAGGATTATTACAGATATAGAAAAGAATAAACTTAAAAATAATATTGCTGTAGCACCTAGACTATATGGCTCACCTAAAATTCATAAAGATCAGTTCCCATTGAGACCAATTTGTTGTTATGTAAATTCACCATCTTATCATCTATGTAAATATATTATAGATATTTTGAAAAAGATTACTGAAAATTCAGTAAATAATGTTAAGGATGGGTTAGAATTTACAAACAGATTATTAAACCTAGAAATAGGTAATGATGAAAGATTAGTTTCATTTCATCATATATTTACAAAAACAAGGTCTGCCAATGGGATCTCCAGCTTCTCCTATAGTGGCTGATATTGTTATGGAGAGATTGCTTGACAATTGTATTGAGCGAGTGAACATTAGACCGAGGATAATGACTAAATATGTAGATGATTTATTTTGCATAATTTCAGAATGTGGAATAGATAATATGTTGAAAACACTAAATGAGTTTAACAATAGCATTCAATTTAGTATGGAAAAAGAAATGAACTGTATGATTCCATACTTAGATACGTTAATAATTAGGAAGAATAGAAATTTATTAATAGATTGGTACCAGAAACTAACATCTTCAGGAAGAATTATTAATTACTATTCAAAGCATAATAAAATGTTATTATAAACACAGCTAGGAATTATGTGGATAAGGTTCTAACAATTAGTGATAGTAGATTTCATAGGAAAAATAAGAATATAATAAGATACTTATTAAGGAATAACGATTTTCCAATTTGGTTAATAAATAAATAAATTTATCAATATGGATTAAGAAGTAGTTTTAACATTAATAGAAATATAAATGAACCAAAAATATACAAATCTTTAACTTATGTATCTGGTTATCAGAGCGTATTGGTAATCAGGAATATGTGATTCTGAAAAATATACAGTAGCTTATAGAACACATAATACATTAAATAGGTTTTTTAGTAAGACAAAAGATAAAATAGATAAATTAGAGAAATCAAATTTAGTTTATAAAATACCTTGTAATGGAAATGACAATGAGGATTGTAATAAGGTGTATATAGGTACAACTAAGAATAAGTTAAAAACTAGGATAGCAGGACATAAGACGATCAAAGATATAGAGATATAAATTCGCAGAAAACAGCATTATCTTCACATTGTGCTAGATTTAATCATTATCCAAACTTTGAAAATGTTTCAATATTAAACACAGAAAATAATTATAAACGTAGATTTATATTAGAAATGTTACACATAATAAATACACCAATCACAAATAGGATTAATTTTAAGGCAGATATAGCAAATGTAGCTCAAAATTATAGACTCTTAGTTAATAAAAGATAGAATTTTACATTTAAATGTACATATGTATAGGTTTAAATATTTTGTTATTCTTCATAAATATTTAGTTCAATTAAAATTGTTGAAAACTTTCTGAAATTTGTTGAATAATATGTGTATATATGGCTATATACATATGTGTATATGCATGTTGATTGTATATGTTTAGGAAAAACATATGTATATATACATATGTAAAGTTAAGAAATGTTTAGATAAAAATATTTTTGAACTATAAATACATGTTTAAAATTTTGTTATAGTATATCTTTTAAATTTATATAAATTTCTTTATAAACTTCTTGGATTTGGTTTTAAGATATCTATGTATATATAATTAGGATTGAAAATTCATTTTAGAAATGTTTCCTTTTTAAGTGTATATGCATGTATAGATTTAAATTGTTTATTATTGTTCCTATATTTTAAATTTATTTAAATTTTTTTTAAATCTTTTTGTATTTTGTTGACAAATAATTTTCATATTGTTGTTTCATAAACAAAAATATTTTTTTCACATCAAATTAAAAAATAAATTTCCTGACGAAGTCACACAAAGGAGTGACGAAACATCGGAAAACAATTTATAATTTAATAAAAATAAAGAGACTTTAAGCTTAAAAAATATTAGTCCATATGATTTTTAAATAAAATTGAAAATGAAATAACTCCCCAAAAATTTTTTTAGGGACTTATTTCATTTTGGAAGTTTGGAGAGTTATTTCAAATGAAATAATTCCCCAAAAAACAATGAAATAAGTCCCCGAAAACGTTGTTATTGCTTTCCATTTATTTTTTTGGGGACTTATTTAATTTTATTTTTGGGGACTTATTTCATGGGGAGTTATTTCATGCCGCCTTAATAAGTCATGTCAAACAACAGGTCAAAATCGATTAATCCTTTTGCAATATATATTTAACGAAAAAATTCGCGAGCTTTTAAAATTTTATAAAAGATACACTAGTTTAAAAATAAATATAGTAGCACAAAACCAGATTTTTATTAAGTTATCAAATGCGTTTATGTTATACAAACATTCAGACAAGCTATTAGGAAATAGCATTGTGGAAATATTTACAAATAAAAGCCCGTTCTTCGGCTGCTAGTTGACAGTTCGTTCTTGTATAAAACAATAAAATACCCTGTTAATTGATGCCTTATTCTTTCGGCTACGTAATTGCAATGGTTCCACCATTTAAAACTTATGTGTTGTGTTTTCTTATGATTTCAAAGCCCCTATGAATTATACTACATATATTGGTTTCTAATATTTTGTTATTCTGGAATTAGATTAATTGTACCGATGATTTGGTGTAAGAACCAATGAAATGCATACATAACTGTTTGCTGAAGTTATGAACACAAGGCCACGATGGCTTAGATCCCATATTCCGTGTCAAATTTTTCTGATCTACATTAATGCAGGATTATGTTAATTGCTATAGGACTGTCTCAATGAAAAAAAAACTTTACCGACAGCAATTAACACCGTCATGTACTAAGATAGTAGCACCCTCTTCCGTTGGCGAAGTAAAAAAGGTAAGAAACCTACAAAAAAGTTTTCTATCTTCTGATCTGTATTAATCTGTCCTCTTAAACTACCCCCTCCTTTCTGAATCTGGAACAATGCAATGCCTACGTAGGGATCACCCCTGATTACCGGTACAAAACAAAATAGGTAAACCCTCAGAATTCGTGAGTTTTAAAAACAACTTTTGGTCTTAGCTATAATAAACAATTGTGGAATCCAGCGCTTCTATGCAGAACTTCTAAACACAGGCACAAATATTACTTGCGATGCTAAGAATAATGTTTCTCGCTTCCCTAGTTGTTGTTAATGTCCCAACGACGTTAAAGCTCGAGCAGGTATGCACAAAGTACGACGATATGTATTTTAGTAGAAATATTTTTCCTTACTCCAGGTTGTTCACAGACTTATCCTTGGAATTCTTATAATACAACTGATCCCAGAGATATACATATATGTAATAGACAAGTCATTTTTAGAAATCAGTCTTAGGTACATCCAAAACAGTTTCACTAATTATAGAATAGGGATACCAGATTTTCCGTTGGCTCCAGGGCAATGCGACACTGTGTCGCTATATAATACAAAAATAGAAGCAGCTCGATTTGGCATGAATGTTTTTCTTCGGTAAAGAAGTACTTATGCGAAATTTCGAGAAAATCTTACCATTTCCACGCCCATACAACCCAAATTTAAAAATTTAAAAAATTTGGAAATTAGCGATCCGATAAGATTGAAATTTTGCATGTGAATATATTTAGTACATTGTAACATATAGCCAATTTAAACAAAAAATAGGTGAAACGATACGCCCACCTCCCATACAACCTAAATTAAAGCATTATTATAATTCTTAAATTAGTGATCAGATAAGAGCAAAATTTTACAAATATTAATTTAGTACGTAAGTAATTGTAGCTCAGTAAAAAAAAAATTAGAAACGTAAATTTTATTTAGTTAACATAAACGTATTTAACACACATACGTACATAAAATATATAAGTACTACAAGCAATCAAAGTATATTAACAATTACTACTGTAATGACTTTCAGATTCTACCAATGATTAATTTCTTGTTTTTATGTCGTTAAATCTTTTTTTTTTCAACTAAATAATCACTTTTTCTTAAAAATATTTTCTGACTATGCGTTGAAATTGATTGCTATGACTGCAGAATTTGATAATTTATTAAGTCTCTCATGGAGACAATCCTACTTATTTTTCTCGTATGTCTTAATCTTGCATTTCTTATAATTTTATGACTTGATTTAACTGACTGCTTCTTCTGATAACATTCCAAAGCAAATGGCAGAACATTTAATGAAATGTATACCAGAACTAAAATTATGTGCACATTTGAAGGCATATAGTACCGAGGATATAATTCGATATATAAAAGTGCAGTACCTTTTAAAAGCTTTTCAAAACTTGATATACTTATACAATGACCAATTGAAAGTGCTCGTAAGATAACAGAAAAGTGTTTTATTAACCTTACATCTACATAAGTAATATGCGCTGAAAGTTCCACATTAGAAAAGAACCGCCTTGTAGTATTGCCATCATACATAATCCGTCTTAACCTTATCAACTATAAAACCCATTTCAGACTTAAATTTTTCTTGAATAGTTCTCTTTTGCTCAGCAACCTGATTTTTGCTTTCTTTTCCTGCCACTTTCCATTCCTTTATATGCTGTTTTTAAGGAGCATGCAAATATCCTTTATATTTTAACCTGTTACTCTTTCTGCGGATTTTTAAGAGCTTCAGGTGAAGTAGAAACGATAAATTCTTCCACTAGCATTATTTTTGTTCTCATTGAAACCTCATCAAAAGAAACATTCGGTCGGCCTCTACCACATATATTTGCTTCCTAATATAGTATAATATAATTTAATTTTATTGCAAAACCAAAAATTTATACCGAAATTTACATTAGAAATGAATTCACGGAATAGTTCGCTTCTAGCCAGTTACCCAAATCAGTTTCAAATCTATCTCTCATGCCTTATTTCTGTTGTCCTCTTTCTAATAATACTCGTTTAAAATGACTTTCTACAAAATCTTTAACATGACGCATAACATCGCAGGGACTGTTATTATTTTCTGCGTGGAGCTCTTCTATGCGATTGTTCATTAAGCCCAATTAAGTACACCTGTGTCTCGACGCAATGAAACTTAGCTCAGCCACAAAAAGCATGTTGCCTCTCTGCTATCATTGATTGAAGAAACTTTCGCAAGCTTTCCGAAAGGTAACATAGTCCCTGGCAGGGCTTTACTAGCTTCTAGTCATGCAATTCGGGATTTGTAGCCCCACAAACCATGTGCCGCTCAACAAACGAACCCATTGTTGGTGAGTTTCGAAAATTCGCTTTTGATTACGTAGATCACCCAATCACTGTATCAGCAGACTGTGAAAGTCATATTTCAGTATTGGTGAAAGAGAACCTTGCTTAACCCTAAAAATAGCGCAAATCTTATGTAACTCGAATCCAGTAACTTGGTTATCTGGTTATCTGAGAGACAATCGTTGCATAGCTACGGATTTACAAGAAGTAAGGGCAATCATCAACTTGCCAGTACGGGTAAGACAAATTAATATATACTTTGGTCTAGAATGTCCATTAATAACTCTTCAAGTATTGACCATTGTAATAGTGAGCTAGTATCACTAAAAAAGAGCTTCTGCTGGAAAAGCTACTATTGCTCCGGTGCTAGTAAGCCCTTACTTTTCCAGCATTTTATCCACTGTGATGTCAGTGGCATTAGTTTTGAGACTAGTTATTAGCGGGTGTAGACGCCATTAAATATTTGTGATGCTGCCTCAAGTTGCAAGAATTCGAAATTGTTAGACAGATCTGACAGGATGCCAAAAGTCAGGAATATAAGTTTGGCATAAGCCACATAAAGGAAAACAAAATACAATTCGATGAGATGAAAGAAGTCGTAGCTATTGCAGTAGCGGATCTCATAATCGATTTGAATTCAGTGATCTCGACTACGTAAATATAAACAAATAGAATATTCCGATATTAAAGTTTTGAATTATTATGTTTACATACGCAGTGATCATTATAGTCGTGAATATCAGGAGGAAAATACTCGGATGTTATGGATCCCAGAAAAATACAAAGCAATATTATGACTTGAACAAGTGAAGACTTCCTCGCATGGCGGAATGCTTATAACTTTGCAGCTGATTTACATTACTGTCCAAACGGATTCTCTCATGTTTAAGGTGTGCTAGAGATTATAATTACTTTTCTAGCTAGCTACGGAATTCAATATACATGTATATACAGCAATTTATTCTCCGCAAATAAGTCCATTGCAAAAAGTCAACGGGTCCGTGATAGCAGGACGCTGTTGGCTGAACTAGTTAAAACAAGACTACGAACCCTAAGAACTCCGCACTCAGTCATTAATATGGAGTGGAATTTTTCTGAACTGCATTAGTGCAACATTATGTTAATTGTTGCCTGCTTGTCTCAAAGACAAAAGCATAGCACTGGTCGATGAACATTACGGCTAGCGACTGACTATGTTAGTGCAAAAAAAAAATCGTATACGGAAGTAGAAAAAAAGGGTGTTTTTAATAGAGTGGTTTTAAGTTTAAATCATAATAAAATATAGTAATATATTTTTGATATCAATGAAACGGTCTTTATTGAATAGAAAATTTTATACCATTAATGTTTAAATATGATTTCGGTCATGTAGCCGCCACGGCTGGCGCGTACAAGGCTCAATCTGGAACACCAATATTCACAAACAGTAACATTCTGATCATCATCATTTTGGAAGACACATGGGCTAATGACTCCGTCCATAAAGCTCACCAAACAGTAATTTTCTGTGGATGTAATGGTGTTTCGACAAAAGCTTGTGGATTCTCTTAACTCCAAATGCGACAATTCAACCAAAATTGGGCTTCATCGGAAAAAAAAAATTTTGAATGGACGAAGTGCACGAACAGAACTATTATTTTGATTAAAAATTTCCACAATTTGCACGTATTGCTCTGGTGTAAGTCGATCCATAATGAAATGGGAAATCAAACTAAACAAAAACCAACTATCAGCTGTTAAATGGGTGGTCAAATAAAGCAGTTATGACAACTCAAAGTTGTATCACTCTATAAGAAACACCCTATATCTAAAATAAACTCTCTTAATAATATCCCTTCCTTTCTAATTCTAGCACAATGCATCCAATGTTTAGCTATCAGGCTAGCCATCTGAATGCTGATCTAAGAGAAGAAGATATATCAAACCGTATATCCTAAAGACTATCCCTGTAGCTTCCTGCTAATTTGATAAACCGCTATCGATTTTGCGTTATTCTCTGCTTTTGAGCTCTTCGAGCTAGGTTTTTGATTACCATAAAAACGTTGGCATTACTTGTAGCGACTAAACGTACTCTTTGTGTTTTTCTAAATCCGATTAAATATTTTAAATAAATTTGTGATATAAACATAATAATAAGAGGAAACAAGTTAATAAACAAACAATGCAAAACAATAGGTGTTCGGAATTTATGAAACATGTCCAAATAAACAATTCGCCGCATTATTGAAAATAAAAATATTATTGTTTGCGATCAACGTGAAAATGCGATTAAAGAAGAAAGTGATAATTACATACAATGCGACAAGTGTAAAAAACTTTCCACTCTCAATGTTCTGCCTTGAACAGAAGATAATTTATGAAACTTGTAAAAAACAAAAAAGAGCCCTTTGATTGTCGGTTTTGTAAAGAAGAAGATAATAACAAAAACAGAACTAAAATAGTTAGGGACATTATTACAACTTGGCGATAAAGTTAGTGGTAGTAAATGTCAACGTTATCATAACAAGTCTATAAAGTAGCCGAGAGCAACTAAATGTATGTATATTTCTTATTGTGTGGCAATACCGCTAGCAATCACCGACTACTTTTAAAAGATTATTTAGATCGCGAAAAATTGTGGTGGCAACGACGCACTTGTTTTTACCTTTTGAAAATATATACAGCTTTTGTTTGTGAATATATAAGTTTGTGTTATAAAATAAAAAATGTCAGCATCTAAGGAAACAATGGTGCGAGCTGTGAGAAAACGAGGAAAAAACTTCTCAAGTGAAGAAGACTTATGTTTTGTGCTACCATATTAAAAAATAAGAAAATATGGTAATATGAACATAAATCCTCCTGGTAAAACTTATCGCAAAGTCGAACTTGCCTTTAGTTTATCCCACATATTTAGATTAAAGGAAAGATGTGATAATGAAAACGTATTTATTCGACCGATAAAATCTCACTTTAGGACAACATCAAGTCGTAATAATGGCCCTTAAACTTGAAAAAGATATGGCAGAAAACAAAAGGAAAATTAATGTAATATAAAAGGAAAAATAAACATATTGCAATTAACCCTTAAAATTTTAAATGAACACAAACTAAAAATTTATTGCATTATTAGTGGTCTAAAAGTTGCAGATGAAGAGTGCTTTTGAAGCAGTTGCTAAAATTTCTGAAAACATTGTTGTAAAAATGAAAAGTAATACTGTTGAAGATGCTTATCTTTTAAAATATAAAAATAGAAATAATGAAAATAGAGCTGTTGCAGTTAAGTTTACTTCTAAAATGCACAAAGATAAATTCATTTCTTCTAAAGCCAAACTCAAAGAAAATGAAGACACGAAAAGATTTTTATAAACAATTTTAATAGTAAAGAAACTACGCACGTTTACAACTATGCCAAATCGTCAAAACCGATAGGCTATCAATATGTTTTTATAAAGAATGGAAGAATGTTTGCAAAGAAAAGTAAAACATATAACCAACAACTAATTCATGATGAGGATGAAGTTGATAAAATGCTATTAAATGAACAACTAATAAATAGTACGGTGGGAGATATTTAATACTTAAGCTGAAGATTCTAGTGATGTTGATGATGAACATGAAGCCTCATACATCTCTCCTTCTTAAAATAATATCGAAGTTAAAATTTCAATTTTATTTTTCCAATGTTATATAATCAATAATTTTTAAAATTAAAAAAATATATATCAATTGTTTGAATTGTAATTATTTAAATATTATCAGCTTTAACATTAGAAGCGTTTCATCTATTGATAGCTTCAACAATTTTAAATCAATCTTATCTCAATTTTCAAAACTTCCTTATATAATAGCTCTACAAGAAACATGGCTCAA
>OY776281.1:32854714-32932214 GCA_963675445.1 Linnaemya vulpina
AGCTCTGGCAGCGCCTTTATATAGCAAAAATGACGTCGTCTGGTAACCTCACGAAAGTTCTGGGTATGGTGGTTGTATTTTACTTGGCATGTGTGTGTTTGTATGACAATGCTGACTTGTTTGGTTTGCTTATGGTAACAATGTGTGTTTGAATGTATGAGTGTTCTGTGTGTTTTGCCTATGGTAACTATGAGTGGTTGTATGAATGAGTGTGTGGTTTTGTTTCTTCTACGTGTATATGGCTGTGTATGCTTGTGAATCTATTTAGTTTTATTAGCAGCGAATACTTGCATACAAGATCATTAAGAACAACATCTCTTAGCATTGATGTTGCTATGTTTGTTGTTGTTGTGGTTTACTCTTATTGGCACAGCCTTGAATGATCTTGTATATTCTGGAGTATTCCATTTCCGTTAATTTGAATATTATCTATATAGTGTTTGTAACCTTTTGACAACTATAGATAATATTGCCTGTGCTGCCAAGTACATATAGCCACATTGTCGTTTTATTTAAATCTATTTCTAATCTTTGTAACACTGCCGCCCACTTAAGCCTGTTCGTCCCGAATAGGCATACAATCACCTTTTCCATAGTGCGCCAATCGTTCGAGATATACTATCTTCATTTTCGACCTTGGGCTATTGTGCTTCTGTATCCGGTATACAACGTCATTCACTCTCTTAATCACTTTATACGGGCTGGATGAAACAGGAGCCTTTTCCTGTCACAAAGCAATGTGTTGGACAATTTCTTCTACCGATGTAGAAGACCACTATTCAAACTAAAACAACAAAAACTGTTTGCAAAAATTCAAGACTTTATTGATTCGTATTGGTTGATGAATTCTATAAGACTGAGCCGTAAATCCATGCAAAACACTAAGTTATAAAGAATGCAAAAACATTGCGACCGAAAGCTAAATTTTTTTTATATAGATTTTAAGTACATGTAGTAACTAGCGGGAACAAGCAATAAAACAATTGATACAACAGGTTTATTTAATCGTATTGATACTTATGCATACATACGATGTACATACATATGTACATGTGCATTTCACTAATAAGTATTCTTATCATAAATCACCCTGTAGTAAATTTAACTGAAATGATTGATTTAGATGAATCCAAACATTCTCCCCGCCTTGAAAGATAGCTTTCAAATAAATTTAATACTGTAGAGGAAGTTTACAAAGTCTGGCGATTGCCCTCTTAAAGATGCCATCTGCAGTTTTAACTGATACCACACGAACGATTCCGTCATTGCCAGGGTTACATTCTATTACTCTTGCTAAGGGCCACTTAAGGGGAGGGGTGTTGTCTTCCTTGATGATCACTAAGTCGCCAATCTTTAGATTTATTTTTGTTGCCGTCCATTTTGTCTTAACTTGTAAGAACTTCACATACTCATTTCGCCACCGGTTCCAGAATTGTTGTTGAATCCATTGTAGAAGTTGATGTCTTTTCAGTGAAATTGGGTTATTAGTAAGGACTGTTGGTTCGGGAATTCCTGTTAGAAGGCGGCCAACTAAGAAGTGGGCTGGTGTCAGTGGCCGAAGATCATTTGGATCCGAAGACATAGGTGTGAGAGGGCGACTGTTGATTATTGCTTCTGTTTGGCAACACACAGTGTGCATATCATCATAGTTCAAAATTAGATTTCCAACGGCTCGTCGAATGTAATGTTTTGCCTGCTTTACAGCACTTTCCCATAAACCGCCAAAGTGTGGCGATCGGGGAGGTATAAGTTTCCAATCTATACCCTCTTCGCGGCATGCTTCTTGGACTATTTGATTGTGGTTTTCTGATTTAAAACCCAACAGCAACTCTCGAAGCTCCTTGTTGGCTCCTATAAAATTGGTTGCGTTGTCTGAATAGATGATAGAACAACGGCCTCTTCTAGCAACAAATCTCTTCAAAGCGCTTATAAATGCTGAAGACGTTAGATCGGGAACCAGTTCTAAATGCACAGCCTTCACAGAAAAGCAGATGAATATAGCCAAATATATTTTTCTGGGACCGCGGCCTCGAATTTGCGATGAAATTAAAAATGGCCCCCAGTAATCAACACCAGAAATGTTAAATGGAAATGATTGTTCTACGCGATGAACTGGCAATGAGCCCATTACTTGAGTTTCGGTCACTGGACGGCAGCGGTAGCATAAAATACAGTTGTGAAGAACTTTTTTAATTGCGTTTCTCCCATTAATTATCCAAAATTTGTCGCGTAGGATATTGTGTAGTGTCAACGGTCCAGCATGTAAATGCTTGTGATGGAAATGGTGTATGATTGTTTTTACAAATGTATCACTGGCTGGTAGAAGTATGGGGTGTTTCGTTGAAAAGGGCAGGGTTGAGTTTTTTAGTCTCCCTCCTACTCGTAAAACGCCGTTCTGCAGAAATGGGGAATGTTGAGCTAGTCTGGAATTTCGAGCTAGAGGTTTGCTATTGATTAGATGGTTGATATCTTCAAAAAATGAAAATCTTTGAATGACCTTGCATATCAATAAAAGAGATTGTTGCAGTTCTTCTGCGCAAATTTGACCAGTATAATTTTTATTTTTCTGGCAACCACTGATAAATCTCTTAGCATATGCAAATATTCTCAAAAGTTTTTCATAATTGTTGACATACTTGTGGTTGCTGACAATATTATCAACCTCTGATGCAACTAATGTTGACTGCGGCTCACTTGTCTCACAACAGGAAGGTATATGTTGTTCCTTTGGCCAGGTTTTGGTATCAAGTGTTAGGTAATCTGGTCCATTTAGCCAAAATCGGTTTGAAATGTTGCTTATGGTTGCTCCCCGTGAGAGTAGATCTGCTGGATTTAGCTCAGACGGCACATGGCGCCAAGTACAATCCCTTGTTAGACGTTTTATTTTTGCCACCCTGTTTGCGACAAATGTCGGCCAACGATAAGTGTCTCCCGCTATCCATGATAATGTTATCATGGAGTCTGACCAGCAAAGAATATGTTTTGGTAAAGTTGGAAATTGGTTTCTTACAGTACTGAGCAACTGACTACCTAGCAGAGCTGCGCATAATTCCAACCGCGGCAGACTTACTTCTTTAGCGGGAGCCACCCTTGACTTAGCACATACTAAGGTTGAAATGCTGTTATTGCCATCCACAGAAACAACATAGGCGCATGCACCGTATGCCTTTTGGCTTGCATCTACAAATACATGTATGTAAGTTGATGTGTTAAATTTAACGTACCTTGGTATTTTGATTTGGCCGACGAGGTTTAGCTCGTTGAGGATTTGCTTCCATTCATAAGAGACATCGTGTGGGACGCTTTCGTCCCATTGTAGTTTTAGCTTCCAGAGAACTTGCATCAACATTTTACACCTTACAATAACAGGATTTATAAATCCCAATGGATCAAAGAAGCTTGCCATGTGAGAAAGAATTGACCTTTTTGAAATATTATTTGTTCGTTGCATAGGTGGAAGTGCAAAATGAAACACGTCTTCAGTTGGGGACCAATTTGAGACGTGTGTCGTTTGCAGTAATTACAATTTCTCGTTCTGATTGTGGCACATCACCCAAAACAGTTTCACTGTTGGATGCAAACTTTCTCAAGGGAAAGCCACCGATTCTCAAAAGAGCGGTTACTTGTTGCTTTATTTCAATCACCTCGTCCTCTGTGTTTCCACCAGTCATTAGATTATCTACGTAAAAATCTCGGAGTGTGATACTAGATCCAATTGGATAAGCGTTTACTTCTTCCTTTGCCAGTTGTTGAAGACATTTAACCGCCAAGTAAGGTGCGCAACTCATGCCGTATGTAACGGTTTGCAACTCGTAAGTGACTAATGCCTCATTTATATTTTTTCTCCATAAAATACACTGCCATTTTTATCATCATCGTGGACTAAAACCTGCCGGTACATTTTAGCAATGTCAGCAACTAACACAAACTTGTAGAATCGAAAACGAAACAAAATAGCAAATAAGTCATCCTGAAGGTTAGGGCCAATATACAACATTTCGTTTAATGACTTGTTGTTTGTTGTAGCACATGATGCATCGAATACAACCCTGAGGCGCGTAGTACTGCTGTCTGGCTTGACCACACAATGGTGTGGAATGTAATATCGCACATTATCTGGATTCGTAGGGATCATATGATCTAATGAATGATACTCCTCAAGAAATTTAATATATTCCCCATGAACCAGTTTATCGCGGGCTAGCCTTGCCTCTAAGTAAGTAAACCGTCGACGTGCGATTCCTAGCGAATCACCTAGGTCTGGAGGATATATTTTAAAAGGGAGGCGAACAATAAATTTGTTTGTTTTAGCACATCTTTTAGTTGTATCCTTAAAAAACTGTTCACACGCTTCTTCTTCTTTCGTTAGTAACTCTTCTGCGGAACTTTCACAGCTCTCAATTTTCCAAAACGATTGCAATAATGTTTCCAATAGGGGCTCATTTAATCGAGGTAAAGGTTGATTGCATCTCGTTGCAAGTGTGCTACTTACATTGCTGTTATGATTTTTTGTAACAAGCGCCACTGTCTTTTTATTAATTTGTTTTTCGGTTAACACTTGTGGTCCAAGCAAATGAGATCCAGCCAGCTGCATTGCTCCTGATACAATCCAACCCAATTTTGTTTTTATAAGATTCGGTTGATTTTCGACCTTAATTTGTCCTACCATAAGGATATCCCAAAACAAATCTGCTCCGATGACCAAATCTACAGCTGCTGGCACGTTGAAGTTCTTGTCAGCTAACCTTATATTTCCAGGCACGTTCCAACCAGAGATATTAATGTGTTGTTGAGGATGATATGATGATATTGATGATATAATAATTGCATCTAGTGTAGGTGCATATTCATATACTAATGATTTTGCTGTAAATGTACATGAGTATTTGGCACAGACTGAACTTGTACCGCCTATGCCACAAATGGATGTGTTTACCCTTTTACGTGGAATTTTTAGACGTTGAGCGATATGATCTGTAATAAAATTTGACTGAGAGCATGAGTCAAGTAAAGCTCTTACAAACATTGATTGGCCACTAGGAGAGTGCACTTCAACTATTGCTGTAGCCAGAATTACTGTACCTCTTTATAAGCTTGCAGGCATGCAGTAGCAGAAGAGTCATCACCAGGTGTAACGTCTCGCGACACGGACTTTGCCTCCAATTTTTCCTTGTGCAGTAACGTATGGTGAGTGGCGTTGCATCTCTGGCATCTGTTCAACGATGGGCAAGAACTCGCGATGTGGTTCGTTCCAAGACAATTGAGGCAAAGTTTTAACCTTTTAGTAGTAGTAAACCGTTCAGATACATTCATATCTATGAATTTTGAACAACGAAACACGCTATGTTGTGGAGCGTTCTGACAAATGTTACATTTCAATGACTGGTTAGACGATATGTAGGTTGCTGTTTGACCTTTAGATGGAAACGACCTACTATCTTTATGTTGTTTCTGATGCAATTCTTTGTGCGGAATAATACGGGTGCTTTCATAAATTTCTAACGACTTACATCGGCTTTCTAAAAAGGTTGCTAGTTTATCCCAACTAGGCAAGCAAAGTGTTGCAGATGTTGTATTGAGAGACTGGACATCTTCCCATTTCGTTTGCAGATCAATATCAAGCTTAGAAATTATTAGGTGTAATATAATGTTTTCTGCAACTTGTTCCTTTGATGCAATTGATTGTAATGCGCGCATACTACCGTTGACATTGTCGATAAACAGTCGAAGTGACGATACACTAGGTTTATTCATTCTTGGAATGTTAAACAGTTCAAGCAAATGAGACTGAAAAAGTTGGTTTTTGTTATTGTACCTAGCCTTTAGCAAATCAAAGGCGATTTCATAGTTATCGGATGTAACTTCAAGCGACTGAATAAGCCGAGCTGCAGTGCCTGTTAAACAAGATTTTAAATATTGAAATTTCGATACTGGAGACAGTTCATAATTTTCGTGCACAAGTTGACAAAAAACATTATAAAACTCCATCCAGTCCCTGTTATTACCACTAAACTTTGACAATTGCAATGTCGGCAAAACAGGGCGTTGTAAACTTTGATATTGACCCCCAACTCTTGTACTAGACAACGGGGGTTCAACATTACTTCCACGAAGAAACGCCAATCGTTCAAATATAGTTGATTTAATTTCGTAGTAGGCCTCTTCAACTATAGCCCGATGATTTTTTATTATTTCTGATTCATCAAGTGACCCCAAATCAGATTGTACTTTTTCGAACGACATCAATAAACGTTCGAGGGACGACAGCTTTACTTCTAGTTGAGATACCGACATTTGAGAAAAAGAGTTTATGTTGCTACTCATTTTCGTAAAGGTGGACACAACTTGATCACGTTGTAATGACTTAGTTCGAATATTCCCACTATAACCATTAGTATTATCGAATTGTAAAGTGCCAGGACTTGTTGTGTCATTATTCTGATCCATGATTGATTGATTTAATTTAATTTACGAACTTTCGACCAGTAGTATCCGGCTCGAAGGACCTTGGATGAAACAGGAGCCTTTTCCTGTCACAAAGCAATGTGTTGGACAATTTCTTCTACCGATGTAGAAGACCAATATTCAAACTAAAACAACAAAAACTGTTTGCAAAAATTCAAGACTTTATTGATTCGTATTGGTTGATGAATTCTATAAGACTGAGCCCTAAATCCATGCAAAACACTAAGTTATAAAGAATGCAAAAACATTGCGACCGAAAGCTACATTTTTTTAATATAGATTTTAAGTACATGTAGTAACTAGCGGGAACAAGCAATAAAACAATTGATACAACAGGTTTATTTAATCGTATTGATACTTATGCATACATACGATGTACATACATATGTACATGTGCATTTCACTAATAAGTATTCTTATCATAAATCACCCTGTGGTAAATTTAACTGAAATGATTGATTTAGATGAATCCAAACACGGGCCATACCAGTGAGTCTGTAATTTTGGGGACAATCCTTTCTTCCGTTGTGGGTTATACAGTAAAACCAATTGTCCTTCCATAAATCCCTCCGAGTTTGCTGCGCGGTCATACCTAGCCTTCATCTTGTCACTGCCCATCTGGATTCGATTACGCGCGAACTCATGCCGTTCGTTTAAGTCGTCTTTCTCTTGGGACGTAATAGCTCCTGAGTTGTACTGTTGTAGCTCTCCCCGGCTTCCTCTTACTGGGCCTTTGGCTGCTTTGCACTGTGGACAGTTTGCTATCCAGTCGGCTACGGCTTGTTGACATCCAACCCAATAAAAATGCTGCTTCAGTTTCTCAAGTGTTTTTGTTACTCCAAGATGACCGCCACTAGGTCGATTATGAAACTCCTGTAATACTTTACTTATCTTGGAGTATGGCACAACTATTAAATTTGAAGTTGTTCTGCCATCTACACTTTCCCATACGCGGTGTAAACAACCTTTTATTACCTTGAGGCTGTTCCACTGAGCCCAATAAGATTTGGCGAGTGGGCTTTCAGCCGAAATTTCATTCCGGGATGGTCGTCTGTCCTCTTCTTTGGCCGCTATAATTTTCCTTAGAATATCGTCGTCCCTCTGTGCCGCTGACCAGCCTTCATCAGGGCCGATGTGAATTAGCCGAACATCAACAACGCCTTCCTTTTGCTCGGTTGTATCACCATGTTTACGCTCTGAACAGCAGGGTCTTCTTGAAAGAGCACACGCATTGTTATGCTTTGTGCCTCTTCTATGCTCACTGCCCTTTCTTGGTGGCAAAACAGATCTACCTCTCTTCCTTGATGCTTTGCAGCTGCGCTGAAAATGACCGATCCTTCCGCAGTTGAAGCACTTAGGCTTTTCTTTGATATCACTTCCTGCCAGCAGTTGTCGCATTGCCTCCTTAAAGCTGGCAATTAGGTTGTTATCTTCCTCAGACAAAACCTCCACATTCCGCACTCTACTTGTCTTCCTTGATGCTTTGCAGGTGCGCTGAAAATGACCGATCTTTCCGCAGTTAAAGCACTTAGGCTTTTCTTTGATAGCCTTTTCTGCCAGCAGTTGTCGCATTGCCTCCTTAACGCTAGCCACTAGGTTGTTATCCTCCTCAGACAAAACATCCACATTCCGCACTTTACATATCTGTGGCTTGAAAACCATTCTGGCAGTCTCTTGAGCCAGCGCAAATGACACAGTTTCAGCGAAAGTGGATTTCTGCGTAGCGCACACCGCCAGTTTAACGGCAGAGTCGCGAATGCCGTTAACGAAGGCCTCAGTTTTAAAATGGTCCAGGAACGGGTGACTCTCGCCTGGATATGTGAGCTGCACTAAGCGCTCGATTTCCATTGCGAAATCTTGTAGAGATTCGTTAGGCTTCTGAACTCTACATCGCAATTCCATTCTGTATAAATCGCGCTTGTGCTCACCACCATACTTGCGCTGCAATGCTGCCATTATTTCATTATAGTTGTTTCTGCAGCTTACTGGCACAGTCTCAAGTACCTCTGCGGCTGTACCCTTTAAGGACAAGATCAGCTCTATGGCCTTTTCTTCAGCATCCCATCCATTTCTGCTAGCAACCGTCTCAAACTGGAATTTGAAGATGCTTAATGGTACGCCGCCATCGAAGCATGGCGCTTTTATCCGCGCAGAAACTTCCGCAACTGCTCGTACTGGCCCACCACTACACTCCAGGTTATGCATTTTGTCCTCTAGAGCATGCAATTTCTCTTCGAACTCCTTTGCATGCTCCTCCAGCTCTAAGAATTTATTCTCAATAGCATCCACCCTCCTGTTAATGGCTTCAGAAACCTCTACCAGGGTCTCGTTCGTGGCTTTGTTTGACTCCTGTATTTCGGCTACAAGCTTGTCCTGCATCCTGCAAGAGCGCACACCGCCAGCTTAACATCAGAGTCGCGAATGCCGTTAACGAAAGCCTCAGTTTTAAAGTGGTCCAGGAACGGGTGACTCTCGCCTGGATATGTGAGCTGCACTAAACGCTCGATTTCCATTGCGAAATCTTGTAGAGATTCGTTAGGCTTCTGGTAAGCGCTTGTGCTTACCACCATACTTGCGCTGCAATGCTGCCATTATTTGATTATAGTTGTTTCTGCTGCTTACTGGCACAGTCTCAAGTACCTCTGCGGCTGTACCCTTTAAGGACAAGATCAACTCTATGGCCTTTTCTTCAGCATCCCATCCATTTCTGCTAGCAACCGTCTCGAACTGGAATTTGGAGATGCCTAATGGTACGCTGCCGTCGAAGCATGGCGCTCTTATCCGCGCAGAAACCTCCGCAACTGCTCGTACTGGTCCGCCGCTACACTCCAGGTTATTCACTTTGTCCTCTAGAGCATGCAAATTCTCTTCGAACTCCTTTGCATGCTCCTCCAGAACCTCTACCAGGGTCTCGTTCGTGGCTTTATTTGACTCCTGTATTTCGGCTACAAGCTTTTCCTGCATCTGCTGAGAATTCTGTTTTATTTCAGTTATTTCGGCAACAAGCTTGTCCTGCATCTGCTGAGAGTTTTGTTTTATTTCACTTATTTCGGCTACAAGCTTTTCACTGTTGACCCTTGATGCCTCCTGCATCTGCTGAGAGTTATGTTTCATTTCGATCAGCATAGCAGAGAACATTGAATTTATGTCCATGCTGCTGGTCGTGGCAGGAGGGCATACCTGCACATCGTCTTTGTCCTCAAATTCGTATGTCCCGATGTCCATGCCGCGATTCTTAAACTCATCTATCAGCCTCTTCTGCAGTTCAGCCTTATTACCTGCAGTTGGCAATTCCAGCTTGCTGAGCTCCTTTTTCAGCTGTTCAACTTTTAGCTCATCAAATTTCGTGATTATTTATTTTAATTTTATAA
Source organism: Linnaemya vulpina (assembly GCA_963675445.1). Taxonomy (NCBI): domain Eukaryota; kingdom Metazoa; phylum Arthropoda; class Insecta; order Diptera; family Tachinidae; genus Linnaemya; species Linnaemya vulpina. Next base: position 32,864,551 of record OY776281.1, read on the forward strand.
TGTCCTTTTTTTTAAATTGCAATGTCCTTTTAATTATTTTTGCAATCCCACTTCTGACACCAATTGTTACGTTTTTAGACCTTTTCGTAAAAACGGTTTTATTACTTATCCTTCAAGGATTCGTTTTATTGCATCAAATTAAAACACGGACAAATTAATTTAAGAAATTTAATGCGGCAACACTTTATTTATTACTTAACACGAGTATTTGTACTACTCAACCCTCAGCGATGTTAACACGTCTATATTTGAAATCACACTGATTCCCGCTGAGCTCTGGCAGCGCCTTTATATAGCAAAAATGACGTCGTCTGGTAACCTCACGAAAGTTCTGGGTATGGTGGTTGTATTTTACTTGGCATGTGTGTGTTTGTATGACAATGCTGACTTGTTTGGTTTGCTTATGGTAACAATGTGTGTTTGAATGTATGAGTGTTCTGTGTGTTTTGCCTATGGTAACTATGAGTGGTTGTATGAATGAGTGTGTGGTTTTGTTTCTTCTACGTGTATATGGCTGTGTATGCTTGTGAATCTATTTAGTTTTATTAGCAGCGAATACTTGCATACAAGATCATTAAGAACAACATCTCTTAGCATTGATGTTGCTATGTTTGTTGTTGTTGTGGTTTACTCTTATTGGCACAGCCTTGAATGATCTTGTATATTCTGGAGTATTCCATTTCCGTTAATTTGAATATTATCTATATAGTGTTTGTAACATTTTTACAACTATAGATAATATTGCCAGTGCTGCCAAGTACATATAGCCACATTGTCGTTTTATTTAAATCTATTTCTGATCTTTGTAACAATATATAAAAAAATCAAAGGTTGAAAAACTAGAACAATATACTTATGCCCTATAAATCAGTGGCTATTTAAATGTCGATTTAGTTAATTTTGATGAATATTTAAAGTCTATTTAAATATGCTTTTAGTTTTACAGTTAGACTTAAATACTTCAATTAACTTATGCGAAAAGTGTGGTAGCATCATGAAATATGTAAACAAAAGTCGCCATTGTTTAGAAAACATGTGTGGGCAATCAAAAATGTGTTCAAATTTAATTAATTATTATACTCATTTTCTCATTTTTCAATCTTTCATAATGCAGGCAGGAAAGAAAAAAGTTTTCAATATTTTGAAATGTTTTTTAACATGTATAGAAAACTAAAAAAATTTTCATTCGTTTCAATTTTAATATAAAAACATAAAACAACAAAAACATTAAAATTTGTAATATTCAAAAATTTTGTTTTTGTTAATAAATTAAAATTAATTTTTGTTTGTTATCCTGAAGAAGATATGCAGAGGATATCGAAATAATATATATATATATATATATATATATATATACATATATATATATATACATATATATATATATATATATATATATATATATATAACTTTTTATAAAAATGAGCCTCAAGCTCAATATTATTATTTAAAATATATAAAAAAAATCAAAGGCTGAAAAACTAGAACAATATACTTATGCCCAATAAATCAGTGGCTATTTAAATGTCGATTTAGTTAATTTTGATGAATATTTAAAGTCAATTTAAATACGCTTTCAGTTTTACAGTCAGACTTAAATACTTCAATTAACTTATGCGAAAAGTGTGGTAGCATCATGAAATATGTAAACAAAAGTGGCCATTGTTTAGAAAACATGTGTTTTGCTTTTGATTCAAAGTATTTCAAGTGTTGTGCATGAAATTATTTTAAGTTTTTCAATTGTGTTTAGAGTCCATTTGTACAATAAATATTGTTTTATTGATTTTCGACTTTATTCTAGTGAGAATTAACTTTATTTACGCGACTTTTTAAAATTTTTTAGCAAATTTTTCTCAACAACACAATGTTTTCTTTTTGCTAAAAGAAAAAAAGTCAAAGTCATATGTTTTCTGTGCTCGATTTTAAAGACCATTGAGGGACATTTAAGTGTTATTTAATTTTACGGTGAAAACAAAATTTGGTATTTAAATGGCATTCAAAGTTAAATGACATTTAAATAGCCACTGATTTATTGGACATTAAAATCTAAATGTATTATTTATTATTTTACTGGTCTTATAGCTAGGTTTTTATAGTTTTTCTTTTTTATTATTGAAATTTCAACTAAATATAATATTTCTTTTTTGTTATTTTTCATTATTGATATCTTTGAAAGCTCTAACGATTCTTCTGGGCTAGAAAAATTAATGTTTTCGTCTATTAGTGTTTTCATAGCAAATTGAATTTCTTTTTTGTTAATAAGTAGTGGATTTACCATATCTATCCTTGCACATGAAACGGCTAATTCAATGTTTACTAATTCTTCCTTAATTAATGTTATTTTATTTTGTAAATCAATAATGTATATATATTTAGTTTAATCGTTGACCTGTTGTATTATAATAATCTTCTTGTTTTATCGTTCGGCTATAGGTCAGGTTTTTAAAAAATCAATAAACACTAAATATTTTTTGATTATTTAATCTTTATTTAATGTTATTTTTCCCAATATTTCGAATAGCTTCGCTATTCATCTTCAGGGGAACAATGTAAATTAAAAATTAAATAAAATTATATTGAATTAACATATATTCAATATGTCGATCGTCTGTAGTCCTTAGCTGCGAAAACTGATTCAATATAATATTATAAATCAATAATAATTTCCAGCACATAATTAAAATTAAAGAGTTTTAAAAAACCCCCAAAATATAAACTAATTTATGTATGCAAGCGCTTGTGCAAAATAAATCAACTTATGTTGTCAACTCTCTAAATAAATTGTTTTTATATTCGCCCATATTCTATTTGGCAGCGTCAACATCGTCGTCAATATTATGTCAACATCACTTTTACTCAACATAAACACTGCGTCAACACTAATTTGATATTCTATAAGGGTTGAAATGTGACGCTGCCTGTTTAGCGATAATTTAGATACACATATCTAATTATTGGAAACGCTGGTTTATTTTCTTTACAATTTTTGTGGAAAATTTGGTGTAAAATATAAAGTGCAACCATACCACTGATTGTTGACTCTCTTTCGAGAGTTTTTGCGTTTTGTTACAGAGCCATCCATCGCCATATATTTGCGGTGGTCCAAGGGTATTTAACATTGTGGAAATATTCTTCCACAATTCCTTAAAATTATGGGGTACAGTGCCGTTGCGAAATCCCCTTGCTAGTTCAGGATTTTGTTCCATCTCCTCCACCAATATTTCAAATTGTTTGGGATAGTTAATTTTATCTTTGTCCATTTTTTTTTTCTTTTCAAAATAACGCAAAAAAATTTTGTCAACACAACACAACACCAAAAACATTGACGACAAAATCAGAGTCAATATTGAACAGCATCGCCGTCACATTTTCATAGAGAATATAAAAGACATGTTGACAGTAATCGATAACTTTCAATATTGACATTGGGAATGTCGATTTGTATCAAAGACTAAAAACCGTATTCTGTTGCATTGACGCTGCCAAATAGAATATGGACGATTAAAACAATTATTGTTAGTTGTTTTTTATTTCTCTTACACCTACAATTTGAGTCGGCAAACAACCAACCAGTTGTAGAATAAAACGTAAGAAAACAAAAAAGGAAAATTGATCAGTGAGTTCTTGTTGTGACTTCGATATTTGGTTTCAAAGCTTCGCACTTAGTAAAGTGGAAGTATGAAATAAATATCTTTAGTTATTCTAGGAAATGTTGGGTAAAGGTTCCCTGATGATCTGCATTAGCCCCAGTGAAATGCGCATAGGAACTAGCTAAACCCTCTCAACTGAAAAAGATTTTGTGAAAAAAGAACTAGCACATAATTAAAATTAAAGAATAATAATTTCTTTTTCAAGATAAATGCCTTTTCTTATTTGATTTGACATTGTTTTAACATTCTCGGTTAAATTATTATAATCATTAATAAGAACCTGCTTATTATTATTGTTATTATTATTATTATTATTATTATTATTATTATTATTATTATTATTATTATTTAATGTAGCAATATTGTTAGTTTATATTTGGAAGTCGTTATGATCAGGAGTTCCTACTTTGTAATTCCATGTAGTACCAGGAGTATTGACTTCTAGGATGTTAATGGTTTGTGTTAATTCATGGATCAGGAGTGGACATTTGTTATGGGTTTTCGGAATGTTTTTTTTTAATAAATGCTTGCACTCTGCTTATGAATTCCTCATACTCCTTAATTTTAATTACGTGAACTATGTAGACGTTCCTTGTTCATATCTTCCCTATTCCCTTGTCGATAGTGATAATATGGGAAGACGAATAGTCAATTATTTTGATTTCCACCTGAATTCAACACAGCAGGATCCTGCATAATATTTTGGTTTTAAATATTGTTTTTCTGTACTATTCTACCTGAATTGATTAATATAGAGGTATTTCTATTGTCTTTAACCATTTATTCTCTGTAACATGGAGACAATTTTGACTCTAACCTTTTATTAATTTTAACGTAAACTTTTTTACCTACTGAATAGTTCTTAATTTTCTCTCTTTCCTTTTTATATTACTTTAAGTCTTTTTCCTGTGTTTCTTTTAATCTATCACTAATTTCTTTCCTTTCGTTTTTTATTCCTTCGAGATCCTTGGAATTTTCACCAAAAAATACTTCTACTAGTTTCCTTCCAGTAGTAGAGTGAATTGAAGAATTATACTCATAAATTGATCTTGAAAGTAGGCATGATATGAAGTGTGAATTTTTTCCGTTTTAACACACCTCTTGATTTCCGAGTGAGTGAAAAAACCTTTCCATTTTCCCATTTACCGAGCTGAAATACGGAGGGGTAGTATAAATATTTAATCCGAATTGATTCTTAAGCAAAAATGTTATTGTAGCAGAATTTAGTGATTTTTCGTTATCTATGACAGTTGAATTGGGGACACCAAATACTAGAACTAGTTCCTTAATAGGTTCTTTTATGTCATCTATTGCTTTAGATTTTAGAATTTTGAATTACGCATATTTTGAAAATTTGTCAACAGCTTAAGAACAAGGTTTTCTTCCGTCGAGTAGACATCAACATGAACTATTTCTCCGTTTTTTTTTAATCGGTGTAGTTTCTAAACTGGGTTTATTTGGGTGACGGTCATATTTCTGTTCTTTGCAAGTTTTGTAGGCTTTTGCTATTTTTCTGCCACTTTAGGAAAGTAATAATTTTGTTTGATTTGTTCTCTATTTTCTCTCCCATTTCGGTGTGCCCGTTTATGTTCTGCTATGATTATTTCCTCTTGCTCACTCTCATTTGTAACATCCTTTACCTGACTTTGAATTAATCTGACTTTTAAGTTTTTAAAACGCTCCGGATAAATTTCTTGTATAATTCCCATAATTGGTTCACTTGTAAGAAGTCCATTAATTACGCCTGGATCCAAATATTTTTGCAGAGTTAAAAGTAAAGAGTCTTTCGTGTAATGAATGTGCCGAACGTTGTACGTGGGAAAAGGTATCTTAAATTTATAACTATTTATATATTTTTGACATCTGTCAGTATGTAAAGTTGATTCTTAAATGCATTTATGGAACGCATCTGCTACTATGTTGGTTTTCCCTCTAGTTGGTATTTTAGTTCATAATTAAATTCCTCCAGTATGATTTTCCACCTTTTCATCTTGCTGTTTGTATTTATACTGCTAAGAGCGAAAGGGGTTGGTGATCTCTAAAAATATTTACTTTTCACGACCAATACAAATAGTTTCTTTATGTGGTGAATGCCCAAATAATCGCTAACATCTTCTCATTGGTGGCGTAATGTTCTTCTGAATTATTCAGTGTTCTTGAGATGTCACTGGTCTTCCACTTTGTGCCAAGACTGCACCAATTACATATTCGGAGGAGTCCGTTGTCAGGTCAAAATCTCTTTCAAAGTCTGCATGTCTAAGAACAGTTCCTTCTGAGGTAAGCGAATTTTTTATCTTTTGAAAGGAGCCCATTGCGTCCCGACTTAGGAATAAATTTTTATTTTTGAATGCATTTTCTGAAATGCGTCCATCCTCCCCTCTTAGAAGGGATGTCAGGGGTTTAGCCAGTTCCGCATAGTCTTAGAAACGGCGGCAATATCCTGCCATATCAAGAGAACTTCTAAGATCCTTTAAGGTTTTGGTTGGAGGCTTATCATTTATTGCTTTTACTTCTTCGGGATTGGTAAATTAAAAAGATTCACTAAGGTGTGGTGTGTAGTTTTTATGTTGCCTGGTATAGAGTTTGCGAAAAAAAAAATCTGTCGTTTAGAATTAGTTTGGTTACAAGGAAGGTTCAATATAGTTCTTATTTGAATCTGTGTCTATTAATATTTTCAATATTTGGCCATTCTCCGCTTTACATTTGAAGTATGGAAGCGAAGAGTGCTTTAGCCTAAAAAATGGATATCTGGCAAATCTTCTGTTTGAATATTGCCCTGCTCCTTTTCGTCAAAATGACTTTGCATGCAATCCTGGTTTTCCTCTTGAATTGGTTGGTGGTAATTATTTGTGTAACTATTACAATCCTCAGGTTGGTCACAAAAATTATCAATAGGTAGAAGCTCTTCATTCATTCCTATTTGAAAATTTACCTGTAATTTATTATGTGGCATTGGAGATGGTAGGGATTGAGTATAGGCCTTGTTCCATAAAATAAATTGATTAGATTGCCGAGGTCTATATCGATGTGCATTGGATCATCTCTTCGTAGTTTTAGGGCCATAGGTCTAGGTGGTACATTTTGTTGAAAATATGGGTTTTGTGGTTGGAAGTGTTGTTGATGTCGATTTTGCATTTGGAAATTTTGATTCAAGGAAGGTTGTTGGTGTGGTATTTGATGATTCTGATATTGAAATATGATCCATTGCTTTGCGTGACTAGGCTGTTATGAGGTTAGTTCCGGACAAAAAGGTACTTTGTTTACATTGTTATTCCGTCTGAGTATTGCTGGTATCAATTCTCTTCGTAGTCTTATATTGTGGCTGTTATATGCATATTCTGTCCTATAATTTTGATTCTGGAACTTCAAGCTTCTGGTAGATCTGATGGTACACGGATTGCTAGAAGCTTAGGTAAGTCTCCATTGAGACTTCTTACAAAAGTGTCTACAGCTCTGTCGCGGTATGTTTGTGTAAGCGATGTCGCTGATTCCCTACCTATCCCTTTACGGTCCAACCTACGTTTATTTTATTTTGTTAATTGAGTAATTTTGAATTTTATTTCTTATTTTATTAGCGGTTATTCCAGTAATGAAGTGTTAAGCACATAGCAATACTCTTCCAGATTAACGGAGTATTATAAGATTCTAACGCTAAACCGCACTTTTTACTTATAATTTTATTACGAATTACGCTTAATATACCGAAGCATTTTGCAGATGCTTTGGTGTTGTCATATATTTCTTCGACCATTTCTACACTCTTTCTGCATGAGTTGAATTCTGCCGCATTGCCTGAGAATTCCCTTAAACATCTGACGGTGTCAAGAATTTTATCTAACTCACTAAGATTATTTCTATACCTTTCTTTTATTACTATATCTGATACAATGGGTAAATCATTATTTGAGTTTTGCAGCGATGGAATTGCTGTTCTGATATTTGTGCTTGCAGTGCAGCATTCATGTCGAATTGGTCTTGTGAATTAGGTTGTTGGGGAGCTTGGTCGTAGTTGAGAAGGGATAGTCTTATTAAATTTGAGGGATTAGCCATGGTTATGGATTATAAGTTTTTGTTAGTTTTTTCCATTTTAACTAAATACACAAAAACAATTTTTTTTAAAGACACCAAAATATTATTGATAAAAAATGAGTTTGATTTTTTCGTTTTGATAAAACAGAGAAAGGTTTCGCTTGCTTCTAAGTTAAAATTATTTGTTTTTTTTTGTAATATTAATTAAGAATACTCAGTTTTAAAAATATTTTTAATTATTCTGAGAATTTAGATTTTCTTAATCTTTTACTTTTCTCTTTTACTTTACTTATAATCTTGCTAGTTCATTGAATGAACTATTTTCTAATTATATTTTTGATGACTTTTTAAATTTTGTTTATTTGTTTGATATTTTATGATCTCCTGACCTAATTTCTGATCATATTTTTACTAAAGGATCATTTTATGGCGATTAAATTTTTAAATTTATTTAACCCTTGTATAATATTCGCAAAAATGTAACTTGCTTTTTCGTTGTTAACTGATTAATAAAGCACTTGTTCACTTTAAAACTTTTGTTTTTCACTTAAAATATTTTTAAATAACTTTTATTAATATGATGATACCCCACATTCTTATTACCGATAGCTTTAGATAATTCCCTTTTATCCTGGCTGACTACTCGTGGACAGCGATTGCTACTGTCTTGATAAATTCAACGATGATGTGTCCAGCGGTGAGATTCTTGAGTTAGGGTTGTAGTTCATGTATCCTTTTTTGCCTCGGGCGCCAAATGAACAAAATTAAATTAGAACTCTTACGTTCTGTATTTGTTTATTGTTAAAATACGATAAATTACAATACATTTTTTCTCTTATTATAAAACTTCATTTAGTTTGGTTTCTTATAAACTAAGTAAGCATTTTAGTTTTTTTCTTTAGTTATTTTCGTGTTAAGCAAGTCTCACTTTTCTGTTGAATTGTTTGTTTGCTGAGACATAGTGTCAGCAAAAATTATTATTTAAATTCGCGGAAACAACTTATTAAAGAAAAATGTTAATGAACATGTAGTGTAGGCTAGTGTTAAATATAAATAAGTATATTAACCCAACCTATGTTAATGCTCATTATAAACGGTATCGTTATAACATATGTACGTCATTGATACGTATTAACAACAGATACGTATTGCTAAGAACAATTGTTACAATTAGCTCTTAAGATTATTTTGAAATTACTTTTGGATTCAATAAAGAACTTGTGAAGAATACACATCATATTTGGCGACGAGTAGTGTGGAACCCGGCAGTATAAAAGAAAAGTTTAAAAGTTAAAAGAAAACTTAAATTTAAATAAATAGTAAAAACTATTGCTAAAAAATTGTGTTAATGATAAGACTGTATTCGTTCAAAAAAACCTACACGCGAAGCACCCAGCAGCTGAAATAAAATATTTAATAAGTTCAAGTAAGAATTTTGAGGAAAATTAAATAAAAAAGCAATGTCGTTGATTGGGTCAATTGAGCAATTTGTTTTCGGAGAAGATTTTCCTGAATATTTAGAGCGGGTTGAACAACTATTTATAATAAATAATGTGGAAGAAATAAACAAAGTGGCGTTATTTTTAACATTGGTCGGCCCAGAAACTTATAAGAGAATAAAATCGGCCTTGTTACCAGAAAAGCCAACAAGTAAAACGTTCAAGGATTTGGTAAAAATAATCTTGCCACATTTTAGTCCGGAAAAAAATATTATTGCCGAACGGTTTAAATTCTATAGTTGTTCCCAGAAACCCAATGAGCCCATAAGTGAATACATTCTAAATCTGAAACTATTATCAGCCCGTTGTGAGTTTGGTGCTTTTCTAAACGAAGCATTGCGTGATCGTTTAGTTTGTGGCGTAAGCAGTAGCCAACTCCAGACAAAATTGCTGTCAACATCATCATTGATTTGGGATGAAGCGTGCAAATTGGCACAATCGTTCGAGCTAATCAACAAAGAGCAAAAAAGTATGCATCCATCGTCGTATGAGGTCAACAAAATAAATCATTACCCCCAAACATACAAGAAGTATGAAAAATGTACCAAATGTGCGTCCAAGCATGCAAACGGCAGTTGTCCGGCTAAGGAGTGGACTTGTTTTGCCTGTGGAAAGAAAGGGCATTCGGCGAAGGCGTGTTTTTCGAAATATAATAAATCCACCCAAAGGAATTTAAGTAAAAAGAACAAGGTTAACGAGTTGGAGTTTAAGGTGGGATCGTTGAACTGGGTAAATAGAGTGGAGTCGTCACCACTGGTAAAGAGTTTCGTCGTAAATGGTAAAACCTTGGAAATGGAAACAGATACCGGAGCCGTCGTGTCCGTTATATCTAATGTAGATTATAAATTTTATTTTAATGATTTAAAATTAAACAGTAGTAATTTCCCCCCTTTACAAGTTTTAACAGGTAATACAGTGGAGGTTCTTGGTAAAATGTGGGTGACAGTTGATGGAAATAGTGATTTGGAATTAATTGTAGTAAAATCTAACAGGCAATTCACGCCTTTAATGGGACGGAATTGGATAGATGTTTTACTTCCTGGTTGGCGAAATTTTTTCAATGTAAATTTGAGTAAGTCAAGTGATATTTTATCTATAAAAAACGTCTGCCAAACTAGTACCGTGGAGGAGTTGAAAAGTAGTTTTCCCTCTTTATTTTTATATTGTACCAGCCCCATTAAAAGTTTTTCAGCTGATATTTTTGTCAAGCCAAATTCTCAGCCTAAATTTTTTAAGGCGTACATGGTGCCTTTAAGTTTAAGAAAGTCGGTAGAGGCCGAGTTAGGTCGAATGCGTGACGAGGGGATAATAGAGCCCGTCCAAAAAAGTATTTGGGCAGCTCCGATAGTTTGTGTCATAAAAAGGGATTCTACTGTAAGAATCTGTGGAAATTTTAAAGTAACAATAAACCCAGTTATTGAAATGGATGTATATCCATTACCGTTAATTGATGATATTCTCACAAGTTTGAGGGGTAAAATGTGTTTTTGTATTCTCGATTTGAGTAAGGCTTACTTACAGCTATCCGTAAATAAGCTTTCTCGTGAGTTGTTAACTATCAATACCCATATGGGGTTGTTTCAATTTTGCCGTTTACCATTTGGAGTTTCAACTGCACCTATGATTTTTCAAAGGGTGATGGATCAAATTATGCAGGGCATATGTGGCGTTGCAGTATATCTAGATGATATTTTAGTTGCTGGTAACGGTGAACAAGATTGTAAAGCTAAATTATATAAAGTTTTAAGTAGATTGCAAGAATACAATGTTAAAATCAATTGGAGTAAATGTAAAGTTTTAGTAAATACCATTGAGTATTTGGGTCATACCATTACTCCTGAAGGTATAAAACCTTCAAATTCTAAAATGGAGGCTATAATACGAGCACCTGAACCAAATAGTATTGACCAGCTTCAAAGCTTTTTAGGATTAATTAATTATTATGCCAAGTTTTTGCCAAGTAATGCTACAGTTTTAGCACCCTTGTATAAATTATTGCGTAAAGACGTAAAATGGTGTTGGAATGAAGAATGCGTCCTTGCTTTTCAAAACTGTAAAAAATTATTGTGCAATAACAATTTGTTGGTTCATTTCGATCCAAATAAACCTATTGTAATTGCGTGTGACGCATCTCCATACGGTGTTGGTGCTATTCTAAATGTAGTTGTTGATGGTCAGGAGAGGCCGTGCTATATGGTTTCCTCTACTTTAAGTAAAGCAGAAAAAAATTATTCGCAGATTCATAGAGAGGCTTTAGCTGTGGTATTTGCAATTCGCAAATTTCATAAGTTTGTGTATGGGTATAATTTTACAGTATACACCGATCACCAACCACTTGAAAAATTGTTAGGTGACCAAAAGGCTTTATCTAATATTGTATCCGTTCGTTTCCATAGATGGATTTTATTTTTATCAAATTTTAATTGTAAAATTAAGTATCGCCCTGGTTCAAAGCAAAAAAATGTCGATGCGTTGTCACGTCTACCTCTTGAAGGTGAGACTAATGTTAGCAATTTAAATATACATTTTTTCAACTTCGGTAATGAAGCGCCAATTTCCCAAGAGGATATTGTCCTATATTCCAAAAAAGACCCTACAATTCGGAAGGTTATGGAAATTGTTCAAAATAATAGTTGGTCAAACGACTTGAAAGCAAATAGTCTATTAATTCCATATAATCATATAAAAATCTCCTTAGAAATTAAGAAAAATTGTTTATTTTATGGAGATCGTTTAGTTATACCCACAATCTTAAGACATAAATTTCTATCGTTGTTACATGATACTCATATTGGGATCGTGCGTATGAAGTTGTTAGCCCGTGCTTCGGTTTGGTGGCCTTCCATTGATAAAAGTATGGAGGCTTATGTTTTAAATTGTTCGTCGTGTCAAAAAACTAAAAACAAGACAAAAAATTGTCCAAATTTCACATGGCCTCCAACTTCTTTTCCATTTGAGCGCATTCATGTGGATTTGTTTCAGTTCCAAAATAATGATTTTTTAATAGTTATTGATGATTTTTCTAAATGGATGGATACACAAATTTTATATAAAACATCAGCAATGGTTGTTATTGAAAAATTGAAATTTTTATTTGCAAATTATGGATTTTATTCCACGCTAGTAAGCGATAATGGACCGCAATTCCGAAGTGAAGAATTTAAATTATTTTAAAAATCAAACGGAGTAAGTCAGCTTTTTAGTCCTGCTTATCACCCCCCCCCCCCCCCCCCCCCCCCCAGTAATGGTTTGGCAGAAAGAGGCGTTCAAACCGCTAAAAATAGTTTGAAAGCTTATTTTTTATCTAACAAGCCAAATAAACTTTCTGTCCAAAACGTCGTATTAAACTTTTTATTTAAATACCGCAACACTCCATCCACTGTCACAGGTATGTGTCCAAATGAATTCATTTTATCATATAAACCTATAACTCTATTATCGTACATTAACTTAAAAAGAGACTCGAATACAAAAGTATATACAACAAATTACAAACACAAAAAGGTTTTGGAGAAAAATATGTTTCAAGAAAGCAAAAAAGTTAAAAATTTCGATTTAAAAGTTGGTACAAACATTTTGTATTTAAATCCAGATCAAAATAGTGATGCAAAATGGATCAAAGGCATCATTTGCAAAAAAATTAGTGAAACACTATATTTGATTGAAGTTAATAGGCGAAAAAGGGTTGCTCACAGAAATCAACTAAAATTAATGGCAAAAGACGTAATATTATCAAGTATTCCGCAAAACATAGAACAAAATGAGAATATAAGCGTTGAAATAGTAAAGGAAGGAGAAGAATTAGGGAGTGGGAAAAAAGACGAAGACGAGGAAGAATTTTTTGATGCAGAGAATGTGAAGGACGAAGATGATAATATTACAGAATTACCACTAAAGGCTAGATTAAGAAAGAAAGAAAATATTAATTACAAATTGTAAAAATGTAATTGCAATTAAATTTTTTCTCATATTTGTAATTGTTTATAAACTTAAAATCTAAAAAGGGGAAGAAATGTAGTGTAGGCTAGTGTTAAATATAAATAAGTATATTAACCCAACCTATGTTAATGCTCATTATAAACGGTATCGTTATAACATATGTACGTCATTGATACGTATTAACAACAGAACCAGTTCGTAAATGCATACATATTTATATCGGTACTTAAATTCTTTTGCTAAGAACAATTCTTACAATTAGCTCTTAAGATTATTTTGAAATTACTTTTGGATTCAATAAAGAACTTGTGAAGAATACACATCAGAACAGAAGAGGGCTAAAAAGATTTTTTTGTCGCTATATACATATATATATATATATATATATATATATATATATAGCAGACAAATGCTGTGTTTTTTATTGACACGTCATAGATAAGTAGTGTTTCTGACAGTACTCATTACTAATTATAAAATCGATCAACTCTTCTTTTTTTATGCCTAATGCCTGTAGCGTTCCAAGTTAATATTTTAGTTGTTCTTATTGAACCATTATGGTGACAAGAATTCGCAAGCATTGCTTGAGATTACTTCCAGTTGGTCTAATTTGATTTGTATATGGTCTTAGTTTGTGCATTAGCTCAAACGTAATATTTTCGCTTTCATTAAATGAAAATAAGACGCTACTGCTATTATTGTTGACTACATTTGCCTAGCTGGTAGATGGTAGCGAACAAAAAGGAGGAGTATGAAATTGAGGTTTCCTCACGTTTTTGTAATTGTTCATTGCTATAAAGTTTTGTTTGTTAGTGGTGTTGGTATATACTCGAGATCTGGTGTTCGTAGACATACAAAATTTTTCGTTGATAAAAAAATTGCATATTTGAAATTAGTTGAAACCAAAAGAAAACAGAAGTTAAAATATGTAAAATACTTAGGGCCATTATTACAACTTGATGTTATCTTAAAGTGAGATTTTATCGGTCGGATATATACATTTTCATTATTACAACTTTCCTTTATTACATTTAATATTACCGCCAAGTTGTAATAATGGAAGATTGCTATCGGCCACTTTATCGACTTGTTATGCTTACGTTGGCATTTACTACCACCAACTTTTTCAAGTTGTAATAATGACCCTAAAAATGTATATCATTACATATGAAATTCCAATGAAATATATCAGCTTCTTTTGGAAGGTTTTATTTAGGTGAAGAATAGTATATTTGTTGATGGGCTTCAGAACTATTATATGAAGCATAAAATATTGAAGTAAAGTACAAGTATTTTCACAAAATGCATTAAATTTATTGGAGAAGAATTAGAGCTTATTCACCTATCTTACTCTAGGAGACATTATAGAGGAACTAATCGCTAAGCTCGTTGACGGAATTTTCAACAAAACGTCAGAATTTAGAGAGAGAAGTTAATATCAACAAATTATATTTTGTTAAAGGATCAAATTGGATATCGTCTACAGAAAAATAAAAAGGAAAAAGGCTTGCATCAACATGATATATATTTTTTATGATTTTGCTATATCATGAGTAAGTCACTAGATAATCCAGCGCACATGATATTGGGTATGATGCAAGTATGGGTTTTGGTATTTGTATACCTTATAACAAATTTTAAATTGATGCAATGAAAAATTTATCCTTTCTCATTATTTGCTGTGTTTGTTAATTTGTTTAATAATATAACTTAAATATTTTGTATAATAGTTGTTTTATAAACCAACAAAATAAGTATAAGATCTGATTAAGTACATCTTTTTTGAAACTGACGGAAGGGGAATTATTAAGAATTTGAGTTGATAGTTGTAAATACATTCTTGACTGACTCCCCCACAAGAAGACTACCGGGTACATAACTAGTTATATGACCGGCAGTTATGACTGATAAATCGATTAAAGTTTCAGCTAGTTTCTTGAAAGCAAAATGAAAAAAAACTAACCGAAATTCTTGTGTACATGTGATCTTGCATCTTTCTCTAACTTATTCCTTCTCCCTTAAAATGAAACATATCTGTACTGCTCACTCTAGTGCATATTAGCAGTCATAGTTTTGGTTATATATATATTGGTTACATATAACTTGTCAATGATAATCAAAATATTGGTTATATATAACCAGTCAATGATAACCAAAATATTAGTTATCTATAACTAGTCAGTTAATACTAACTAGTTATACCTAACAAACATATTCGTCAACGTTGAATAAGTATAGTTAACCGATATACCAATCAACTATAATCATAGTCAATGATAAATATGTAAGTTATTATAGTTATATAGATTAGTATTAACTGGTCAACCGTAGTGAACAAATCCATTAAAGATAACAGTTAAAATATACTATTTATATTAAGTTGTATAAAAATTTTTGTAAGTTACATTTTTTT
The DNA here is from genome assembly GCA_963675445.1 of Linnaemya vulpina. NCBI lineage: Eukaryota > Metazoa > Arthropoda > Insecta > Diptera > Tachinidae > Linnaemya > Linnaemya vulpina. Next base: position 32,880,081 of record OY776281.1, read on the forward strand.
AATATATTTTTTTTGTTTTGGTCCATTGTGGCTGCGGTCTATAGCCTTCTTAAATGCTTTTTGGAAGTCCCTCGCAGATAGACTTTGGAAAACATCTGGAATGTGAAGAAAATATACTAATATATAGACATTAGTATATATATTAGTACATAAATATATACATATATTATATATATATATATATATATATATATATATATATATATGTACATATATATATATATATATATATATATATATATATATAGTTATATATGTATATATATATATATATATATATATATATATAGTTATATACATATATATATATATATATATATATATTAGTTATATATAGTTATATATGTATATATACATATATATATATATATATATATATATATATATATACATATATATATATATATATATATATATATATATATATATACATATATATATATATATATATATATATATATATATGTATATATATATATATATATATATATATATATATATATGTATATATATATATATATATATATATATATATGTATATATACATATATAACTATATATAACTAATATATATATATATATATATATATATATATATATTAGTTATATATAGTTATATATGTATATATACATATATATATATATATATATATATATATATATATATATACATATATATATATATATATATATATATATATATACATATATATATATATATATATATATATATATATATATACTTACCTCGTATAATTTTATTTAAAATTGCGAGATCTGCGAGGGCTTTTTCCCCGCCTTCCATCCCAATTGTGCATTTGCAGTACGTTGTCCGTGAAAACGCCTCGGATTATTGCATTAATCTGATACGCCCTTTAGTTTATAAGTGTACGTAAGCTGTAAAAGTATAAATATTTAAATATATTTATAGCCTTCATATTAAGTAAAATTTGAATACTATTGCTTGTGCGAAATCCTCAGCCCTTAACTTTTCTTCGATTAATTCCATTTCCTCCAATGATTTCATTAGAAGCATGGCTTACGGAGGACTCCACTTTTTTGGCACCACCTTGCATTTCATTAGTGCATTCGTATGCCATTAATTCAGGTTTCATTAAATGTTAAAAAAATTCATTAATGACATGACAATATTAAAATTCTTACATTTCTCTCCATCTGCTCTATCCTATTTGCTATAGCCTCAATTTTAGCTTGCATCTGCTTTAAAATAGCAATGATATCAGGAAAAAGAAATAAATAAAAATTGTTAATAGATATTCTGATAATGTTCATAGCAATTGATTGATATATACCTTGATTTTGAGTAGCGGTGTACGTTTTTTCAGGAATTCGTTCCTGGCTTGGACCACTGAACCCCACATCACAGTCTTCGGCGGTTTTCGTAATTTTTTAACTTGTTTTATTGTTTTTATTAACAATTTTTAATTAAATTAATATATAGTGTAATTGCAGAAAATTTATTATTATTATTTTTTGCAGAAAATTTATTAGTTTCGGTTAGTCGTTTCTTGTACGTTGGTTGCACACGTACTGACTTATATTTATATGGGTGTGTGGTATACAACACAACTACATCCATTTATTTATTCGCTACAAAAATTTGTCGAGTAAGAAATCGTTCATCCATCCGTTGGAAAAATTTTAATGTAAACGAATACTGAGATGCAGCAAGAGCATGCTACATTAAGCAAAGATTGCAAAATTTAATGTAAACATAGAATCAATATACATATGTATATAACCAATAATTTTTTTTCACATGGAAATACATTTGACACTGCCATCCACATATACAATCTGCAAAAACAGGACGGACAAAACAACAGAAAGAAAGAAAACTATAACAAGACATGAGTCACAAATATTAGGGCCATGCCTTATATGCATATATGTATGTACATATGTATATACATCTATATCTATATATATATTATATATATATATATATATATATATATATATACATATATATATGTATATACATACATATATATATATATATATATATATATATATATATATATAGATATAGATATATATATATATATATATATTTATATATATATATATATACATATATATATGTATATACATACATATATATATATATATATATATATATATATAGATATAGATATATATATATATATATATATATACATATATATATATATATATATATATATATATATATATTAATAAATATATATATGTATATATATTTTATTTTATTTTATATATATATAATAATAAATATTATATATTACTAATAATTGTGATAAAACTCGCTTCCTACCACGGGATTCCACTTTTTGCTCAAATCTTACGGCATTTATTATCATTTTATTGGAACAGGCCAGTAATTCCCTTATTTGCGAATACGATTTTCCCTCAGATACAAATTTTCTTATTAATTCACGTTTTTCCGGTGAACAATGCTTTCCGCGACCCATAACTATACAATTTTTATAAAATTATTACACGATTTTATAGAAAATATATTAAGAAATTTTTATTACCTTCCTTTTTCACTTTTTCTCACAAAAATTTACAAAAAAAATTTAAAAAAGGTTACTGGTGCTATTTTATTGACTGCAAGAAATGATAAGTGTTAAGAATATATATTTTATAACTGACTAACAGTTACGAAATTTGACAACAAATGCACACATTCTGAGATAGAATAAAATATATAACTGCTTTTTACACTTAAAAAAATAATGTAATATATAGGTGTAATTTTAACATCTTTCGAATCAGATAATTCCAACTGGTGCTATTATATTGACCGGCACTGTATATATATACATATATATATTTATTAATATATATATATATATATATATATATATATATGTATATATATATATATATATATATATATATATATCTATATCTATATATATATATATATATATATATATATATACATATATACATATTAATAAATGTATTATTTGACATGGTATCTAATGAGCTGCTCACTTTACTAAGCGCTCTTATTACTATTCCCAGCGCGCTTTTACTTAATGTTTCATCAATTTTCGTTCATAATGTTTGGATGCTTTGAATACAATTAAAAGTAGCACAATAATAAACGGGTTACGAAATTGAGCCATTGAATTGTGCTGAAAAAAGCACTCATTTAGAACAGCTGAAGAGCACAACTTTTAGGGATAAGTTAGAAATAAAATTATAAATAAACTGAATAAATACTACATACATTTATGTATTAGATATTCTAATTTGTTTTCTTTTAGTAGCAACTAATTACAAATGTGCAATTTTCTTATTAACTAACAATGCTTTATGTCTAAGAACACCAGATCTCGGGTATATACCAAAACCACTAACAAACAAAACTTTATAGCATCGAGCAATTATCCTCCTTTTTGTTCGCCACCATCTACCAGCTGGGCAAATGTAGTCAACAATAAAAGCAGTAGCGTCTTGTTTTCATTTGATGAAAGCGAAAACATTACGTTTGAGCTAATGCACAAACTAAGACCATATACAAATCAAATTAGACCAACTGGAAGTAGTCTCAAGCAATGCTTGCGAATTCCTGTCACCATAATGGTTCAATAAGAACAACTAAAATAATAACTTGGAACGCTAGAGGCATTAGGAATAAAGAAGAAGAGTTGATCGATTTTATAATTAGTAATGGACAGATATTTGATTAAGTAGATACTCTACTTACCTATGAGGTGCCAATAAAAAACACCGCATTTTACTGCTATAGAAACGCCCGTGATTCTACTGGAGGAGGTGTTGCCTATCTTATTAAGAAAGGCATTCAACACAAGTTAATGCCTATAGTGAATACAATGGTGATTGAAAATATTGGTATTCAACTGCAAACACAAGATGGACCAATCCCTATAATTTTGTGCTATTTTCCCGGAGTAGCAGACGGCCTCATATAATAAATCTTGCCGCCGCACATTGGACTATTTCGCGAGAAGGCGGCCAAAACTCATTTTTTTAATGTAAAAGTTCATTTGAAAGTAGACACTTGTATACCTCACGAACCAAAACATTGAAACTATATTTTAACTATATCACCGTAGACAGGGTGATTCAAAATGGGCATTTTCATAATTTTGCTGAAATGAGAAATATCTTTATAAATTTTTAATTTTTAGGCATCTATAACTTCTTGGTTTTAAAAGATTTCTAATTAAAATAAATTTTTTATAATTGCCTAGCTTGTTAGCTAAGCTTGTAGCAAAAAAAATATTTAAAACTTTTTGAAATTAATTTAAAAAAATTATTTTTCTTAAGGTCCAAATTCTCCTAAATCCTCCCACTTAATAGAGCATAACTTCTATAGTTCGTTTAGAGACTAGTACTATCTTTTAGTCTGAACTCTCCTCTACACTCCTATACCCCATTGTATACCCGGCACGATCCCACAGTGAGCACCAGAGCAATTTTTCTGAAGCAAGGTTAAATATTTTAGGAATAAAAAATGTATATGCTGTTGTGCTCAATTTTGAATTGTTTTTTTTATCAGATGGTTTTTATGAAAAACGGATTTCAGATGGAAAAGTATTTTGCTTTTTAATTTAATTCACTCTTATTATAAAGGTATAAAATTTTTTTCGGAATCGCTTGGGCATAATGAATATGTTGATATTCACAAGTGCCTCTAATTAAGAACATATTTCAACAAATTATGGCAAAAACCATTGATTTATAACAAGCGCTGTTGCAGGTAGAAGTCCTGCAATAGTGATTAAATCATAAAACCCATTAAAATTCAAGAAGGAAACTCCTGGAAAAACGATACTTCAAGGGTGCATGGGTACAAATCTATTGTTTGTGCTGTGGTCTTCGCTTCTTTCATATGTGCGTGTGTGTACGTGTTCGTTTCTTGGTTGTGAAATTATCTAAAAGTCAGTATAAGGAATTGAGGAAACGGGCCAATGAAAAGAATTCAGTGATTTTCCCAGAGTATAGGGATTTAGTCTCAGTCAAAAAAGAATGTTTACCTCAGAAGAAATGAAATTGCAACATCTTCTTGAACACTCTGCCGAACGGTTGTTTAATACTCTTGATGCTGATCGCTTGAAAAAACTTGGAAATGTCAGCATTACTTTAATTTCTAAATGGGGATGTGATTGATCCTCTGGTCAAAGACAATAAAAGCAATGTAACTCCGAATCAGATGCTGACTTATTTATGGTATCTTTCGTTCCATTGCGCTTAACAAAAAGTTATACCGGGTTAAAGCCATCAGCCAGCAGAGCAAAAGAAATTTATGTATGGAAAAATGAAATAACCTCATGAACAAAGTATTGCAGACCAATAAAATTTACATTCAAAAGAGAAACAAAAGAGGTCATAATTGAAGAAGTCCAAAAATAAAAATCAAATTGATGCCCTTCAACCTGCTGTATTTACAGTTGATGACCAGTAAATCGAAATAAATTTTCAAATGTGTCTTACAATGATGGATAGAAAAGTTGCACAAGCTTTGACTGGTACAAAAAAATCGTCAAGCAGCGTTATATGCCAAAAGACATCAAGTCAAGCATACGAATTTGGATTTTACCTTCTTCATGCGAGAATAAGTCCTATGGAACATAGAAGGAAACACAAATGATGGAAATACTGCAAGGAGATTTTTTTCAGATCCAGAAAGTGCAGAATGTATCACAGGTGTAGATTTGGAACTAATAAGGCGATTCAACATTATATTACAAGTTCTAGCATGCAGCAGAAAGATAAATGCAAAAAAATTTGGAGAGCACGCAAAACAAAAAAAAATAGATATACTTTATAGTGAAAAATACTCATGGAGGTCTATGTCATCAACTATCCATAAAATTTTGTACCATGGGGAGCTAATAATTAAACACAATATGCTGCCAATAGGAGATCTATCTGAAGAAGCGCAAGATAAAAGAAATAAAAACTACAGATTTTTTCGCGAGCACAACACAAGAAAAATTTCCAGAAGTTCTACTAATGAAGATCTGATTACTGTTTTATTATGCTCGTCGGATCCCTATATGTCCAATAGTCGACAAAAATGGAAAACCAACTCTATTCAATTAGATATAGAAGCTAAGCTACTTCTAGAAGATGAAAATCAAGGCTACTTAGTATAAATATAATATTTACTAAAATTTTTTTTAAATAATTATATTGCAAATAAATCGTTATAATTATCGTTTTAAGATTTCAAACATACATTACACAATTTTAAATTTACAAATTTCAAATAAAAGTTTACATATAATGTCCATCTTGAACTTATAGAATATAGAAACTTACGTCTTCTTCATTAAAACCTTTTTATCTAAAGTAAATTTAATCAATTTTTTTACTGTTTATGCTACTTAATTAACTTATTTTAATTTAATTGTTGTATCTAATTTTTTAACCTTTTTTCTTTTAGTAATTAATAGATTTGTTTAAGTTTTGAGGTTATTTTATATTAGTACTAGCGAACCCCCTGCACACTTCGTAGTGCAAAAAAGAAAATAAAAAAATTAATTCGAATTCATTTTAATCAGTAATAAACTGCTTTTATTGTAATACTCTGTGGTAAACAACATTTGTTGTTTTTCCATTTTCGGTGTAAATATACAAAACCGACAGTTTGCCTACGCGCGAACAGGCTACATAGAACTGTCCATGTGAGAAAACTGGATACACTAAATTCAGTCTACAAATTTCTAAAGATTGGCCTTGCGCCTTATTAATAGTAATCGCAAACGCAAGGCGAACAGGAAACTGAAGTCGTTTAAATTCAAATGGTATATCAGACGGAATCATTTGGATACGTCTTCGCCTTTTAATTTTCCAGTTAAAATAGTAGCTTCAATTACATAAGCCATCAACCTTTTAATAGCAAGTCTTGTACCATTACACAAACGGGGTTGATTGATATTAAGAAGCATAATAATAGTGGCTCCAACTTTCTATTGGAGATTATGCGGAGGCAATGCTAGTAAGTTCAACGAATTCTAAAATTCTGTTGGATAATTCACAACATATCCTTCATTGGTAACTCGACAGACTTGTACAACACCACTTCGCCAAGAATCTTTGATTGTATAGTGATGTTTAATTCAGTAACATCTTTGTTCTTTGACGCTAAAATCGCTCTGGCACTCAACCATGCATGGGCATGTATGTATATTGTTGTGCTATGTTAGTGAAGCACATTCAATCAATTCCTCTTTTGACTGTGCGAAACGGCAAAAATCATTTGGCAATGTTATCAATCCTGTGTCATCAACAGGCTGCACCATTCCCAATTTTCAGCAGTTGCTTAGAGAACTTATCAGCAGATGGATCATTCCATAAATATAAAGACTTAAAGCAAGCGGTAATTTCATCAGCAGCTGTCGATCTAGGAATTTCGGGCAATGTTTACTTAAAATCGCCTGACAATAAAATCAACGCACCACCAAACAACTCTGAGTTATCTCGGAGATCTTTCATTGATCTTTCCAAAGCTTCAACAGATTTCTTATTCGCGTACTTATGCATATGACGTGGGCTGTGCATAATATATTTAAATATTTAAGTTTTTAGTGATGTATTTATATGTAATTTATTTCATAGATCCCCGAAGTTGTGATTAAGAGTAGCTAAGTATATAAATTAAATTAATAGTTTGACCAAAATTTAATTGTAATGAACTTAAAAACGAATTGTATTTCAGTTTTTCAAAATATTAACTCAAATATTTCGAAATGATTGGAGTGTTCACTAAAATGGCTATAACTCATAAACCAATACACATACAGAAACTGTATTTACATAAAAACCATGGTATTGACGTCACCTTTCATATAAACTTGCAGAAACAAAATCGGTTCAGGCATTCCGCAGAACATCAATTACTAACACAATTTAACTTATTTTTATATATATAGATATATTTCGATATTTCGCTAGCCTTCGGTTAGCTTCTTCAGGAAATTATTTTATATTGTCAAAAATTTTCTTTTCAATTATATATATACAAATTTTTTTAACAACATAAATCAAAAATTTTTTATACCAAAAAATACTAACTATTATATCTGATTTTTTAACCTTTTTTTTTGTTTATTAATCAATAGATTTGTTTAAGTTTTTAGGTTATTCAATATTAATATATATATTTATTTCGATATTTCGCTAGCCTTCGGTTAGCTTCTTCAGGAAATTATTTTATATTGTCAAAAAATTTTTCTTTTCAATTATATAAATACATACAAATTTTTTTTTAACACAAATCAAAAATTTTTTTTTTTTTTTTTTTATATTAAAAATACTAACTCTAAAATGTATAAAAAATTTTTTATACATTTTAGAGTTAGTATTTTTAATATAAAAAAAAAAAAATTTTTGATTTGTGTTGTTAAAAAAAAATTTGTATGTATTTATATAATTGAAAAGAAAAATTTTTTGACAATATAAAATAATTTCCTGAAGAAGCTAACCGAAGGCTAGCGAAATATCGAAATAAATATATATATTAATATTGAATAACCTAAAAACTTAAACAAATCTATTGATTAATAAAAAAAAAATACTAACTCTAAAATGTATAAAAAGTATAAATTAGTTAATTTTAAATATTAAAACATACTAAATACAAAATTCATAAATATTATAAATTTTAGTTATATATAATAATGTAATGAAAACGATGTGTATGTGTTAACAAACAATTCTTTTAATGTTTTGTAATTGATATTATTAATATAAAAAAAAAAAAATTTAACATAATACAAGAATAACTATGATCAATATGATCTTAATATGTAAGATATATATGATCTTACCATATGCATACAGCGCAAATAATTTAACATAATAATCATTATTATCGATATTTTAATTATAAACATGCATGCATATGTAAAAATATTATATATATTGTGTGAATAATTTAACATAAACAATTAATTCTAATAACTTAATTTCTATGAATTAAATATCTATAGTTCTGAGCTAAATTTTCAGTATCTATTTTAAAGTTCATTCTTTCTCTAACAGGTATATTAATAATTTCTAACAGAAGTCTTGGTTTATAATTGTTTTCTGTTCTTAAAACTGATGCAATTTCAAAGTCTGGATAGTGATTAAATTTAAAACAATGAGATGATAATGCAGTTTTTTCAGAATTAATGTGTCTATATTTTTGATTACTCTTATGTCCTGCTATTCTGGTTTTAAATTTATTCTTTGTTGTACCTATGTATACCTCCTTACAATTGACAGATCCATTACCTTTACATGGTATTTTATAAACTATATTTGACCTATCCCATTTTTCTACTCTATCTTTCATTTTACTGAACAGTTTATTGTTTGTGCAATATGTTCTAAAAGACATTTTATATTTTTGAATATCAAATATTTTTGATTTTTCTAGTCTCTCTGACATTTCTGGTATAAAAATTAAGGATTTATATAATTTTGGTTCTGTGTTATTATTTGTATTATTTGTTATATTTTTCTTATATTGATTTATTAAACTATAAACTAACTTTTCTGGAAAATCATTCTCAATAAGAATTTCTCTAATTTTCTTCTTATTTTTTATATGAAATACGTTTTCACTAATTGTGAAGACTTTTTCTATCAAGTTTTTTGCTGTGTTAATTATAATTCTCTTACTATGTTTAGAGTAATAATTAATTATCCTACTTGAAGCTGTTGGCTTTTGATACCAATCCATTACTATATTGTTATCTCTTCTCATAACTAATGTATCTAAATAAGGTAACTCTAAATTACATTCTCTTTCAATTGTAAATTTAATATTACTATTTAATAAACTATTTAATATATCTAGCATATCCTCAATTCCATTCTCAGATATAATACAAAACAAATCATCTACGTATTTTGTAATAAATTTAACAACTCTTCCATAACAATGTCTGCTACAACTGGTGATGCTGGAGATCCCATAGGTAATCCTTTTTGTTGAAAATAAAATTTCTCATTATATATAAAATATCTATTGTCATCTATACAAAATTTTAAAATTCTACAAAATAAATTCTTATCCATCTCAGTAAATGTTTCCAATAAAGTCTACTTTTCCTCTATTGTATTTATAGCCAAGTCTATTGGTACGTTTGGAAACAAAGATACTACATCAAATGAAATAAGCCTATCATTAGTATCTAACTTAATTTTCTTTAATTTCTCTTTGAAATCTAATAATTCTTTATATTATATATAGATTTTTCATTGATCTTTTTCAAAATATTTGTAATATATCTACTAAGTTCATAATATGGTGAATTTATAAATGAACAAATAGGTCTCAATGGAAATCCTTCTTTGTGAATTTAAGGTAACCCACATAATCTAGGAGCTACTGCAGTCATTGTTTTAAGTCTATTCTTCTCCAGTGTTGTTACAATCTTCTTTCTGAAAAGTTCTTCTACTAATTCATTATTTTTCTTTTGTAATTTTCCTGTCTGATCCCTATTCAGAATTTTGTAACTGAAGTTATCACTTAATATATTTTCAATTCTTAGATTATGTTCATGTCTATTAATTGCAACCGTTGTATTACCCTTGTCAGATTTAAGAATTAATATATTTCTATTGCTATTTAAAAATCTTTTAGTTTCATTCACTTTATCTAATGTGTACTTATCTCTATTATTAATCCTCATTTTATTTAGATGATTATTAATAATTATTGTAAATCTATTTCTTGCTATTTCTTCTTCTTCTCTATTCTCAATAGTTTTAGTAAAATCTTCTCCATCAGCTATCATTTTTAATTTTGGAAAATCTTCTTTACTGACTGGTAATGCGTGTTTTTGGCCTAGAGAAAGAATCCACTGTATACCCTTTGGTATATCTAAGGTTGTTTTATTCACAAACCATTTTTTGTTAAATTTAATATTTAGTTCTTCCTCTTGTAAATACCTAAGATGTTCAAATTTCTTTTTATGATTCATATTTACCTTTTTACTAAATGAAATTCTTATTCTTTCTTCAATTCATTTCATATTCTTTCTTTTCAGAAAGAAGATTGTAACAACACAGGAGAAGAATAGACTTAAAACAATGACTGCAGTAGCTCCTAGATTATGTGGGTTACCTAAAATTCACAAAGAAGGATTTCCATTGAGACCTACTTGTTCATTTATAAATTCACCATATTATGAACTTAGTAAATATATTACAAATATTTTGAAAAAGATCAATGAAAAATCTATATATAATATAAAGAATTATTAGATTTCAAAGAGAAATTAAAGAAAATTAAGTTAGATACTAATGATAGGCTTATTTCATTTGATGTAGTATCTTTGTTTCCAAACGTACCAATAGACTTGGCTATAAATACAATAGAGGAAAAGTAGACTTTATTGGAAACATTTACTGAGATGGATAAGAATTTATTTTGTAGAATTTTAAAATTTTGTATAGATGACAATAGATATTTTATATATGATGAGAAATTTTATTTTCAACAAAAAGGATTACCTATGGGTTCTCCAGCATCACCAGTTGTAGCAGACATTGTTATGGAAGAGTTGTTAAATTTATTACAAAATACGTAGATGATTTGTTTTGTATTATATCTGAGAATGGAATTGAGGATATGCTAGATATAGTAAATAGTTTATTAAATAGTAATATTAAATTTACAATTGAAAGAGAATGTAATTTAGAGTTGCCTTATTTAGATACATTAGTTATGAGAAGAGATAACAATATAGTAATGGATTGGTATCAAAAGCCAACAGCTTCAAGTAGGATAATTAATTATTACTCTAAACATAGTAAGAGAATTATAATTAACACAGCAAAAAACTTGATAGAAAAAGTCTTCACCATTAGTGAAAACGTATTTCATATAAAAAATAAGAAGAAAATTAGAGAAATTCTTATTGAGAATGATTTTCCAGAAAAGTTAGTTTATAGTTTAATAAATCAATATAAGAAAAATATAACAAATAATACAAATAATAACACAGAACCAAAATTATATAAATCCTTAATTTATATACCAGAAATGTCAGAGAGACTAGAAAAATCAAAAATATTTGATATTCTAAAATATAAAATGGCTTTTAGAACATATTGCACAAACAATAAACTGTTCAGTAAAATGAAAGATAGAGTAGAAAAATGGGATAGGTCAAATATAGTTTATAAAATACCATGTAAAGGTAATGGATGTGTCAATTGTAAGGAGGTATACATAGGTACAACAAAGAATAAATTTAAAACCAGAATAGCAGGACATAAGAGTAATCAAAAATATAGACACATTAATTCTGAAAAACCTGCATTATCATCTCATTGTTTTAAATTTAATCACTATCCAGACTTTGAAAATGCATCAGTTTTAAGAACAGAAAACAATTATAAACGAAGACTTCTGTTAGAAATTATTAATATACCTGTTAGAGAAAGAATGAACTTTAAAATAGATACTGAAAATTTAGCTCAGAACTATAGATATTTAATTCATAGAAATTAAGTTATTAGAATTAATTGTTTATGTTAAATTATTCACACAATATATATAATATTTTTACATATGCATGCATGTTTATAATTAAAAAATCGATAATAATGATTATTATGTTAAATTATTTGCGCTGTATGCATATGTTAAGATCATATATATAATACATATTAAGGTCATATTGATCATAGTTATTCTTGTATTATGTTAAATTTTTTTTTTTTATATTAATAATATCAATTACAAAACATTAAAAGAATTGTTTGTTAACACATACACATCGTTTTCATTACATTATTATATATAACTAAAATTTATAATATTTATGAATTTTGTATTTAGTATGTTTTAATATTTAAAATTAACTAATTTATACTTTTTATACATTTTAGAGTTAGTATTTTTTAGTATAAAAAAATTTTTGATTTATGTTGTTAAAAAAATTTGTATATATATAATTGAAAAGAAAATTTTTGACAATATAAAATAATTTCCTGAAGAAGTTAACCGAAGGCTAGGGAAATATCGAAATATATTCTAATATAAAATAACCTCAAAACTTAAGCAAATCTATTATTTACTAATTTTAATTTAAAATTTTTCAAAAAATGAGCCTGCGACCTTTAGTATAAAAAATTTCATAGGGGCCAAAGTTTGGTACTTTCTGACAAAATTTTAATTTTTTAATATATATAAGTTGTAAACGTGACTTAAAATATCATGTAGTGTGTAAAACACAACATTAATACGCAGAAAACTCAGTCGGAAGCGGAAGTCCATTTTCTTTCCTCAAAGGGATCTCTTCTTTAATGACACTTACATACGAGTATATTAAATGGGAGGGTACAGTAAAATATTTAGGGGTTATTCTTGAGCAAAAAATAAATTTTGGCGATTCATACATAATTAATAAAATAAACAATGTTACTAGACTGCTTTACCCATTTATAAATAGAAGATCAACTCTTAGTAGAGATAATAAAATTATACTTCTTAAATCAGTTTATTTTATTATATTGTACTATGGTGCCCCACCGTGTAGTGATGTAGCTGGGTGCTATATAAAAAGGCTTCAAATTAGGCAAAACAAATTGATAAAAATTATATATTGTCTTCCGTGGCATTTTCCTACCCACCGTTTACATTCTATCCATAATATCGGTATAGCTATGGCTGGAATTGCAAAACTAACAAGTATTTATAATAGTCGATGTGAAATGTCTAAACATACACATGTTAACAGATTAAAGGTGAACAATCAGTTTTAAGTTTTATCTCAAAATAATAATTTTTTTTTCTTCAAAAGGTTTTTTCCAACTTGTTTGCCTATGGTAAATATTATTGTCGTTTTCTAAGAAGAAAAGGCATCTGATCTATGTTAAATAAAAATGAACCTAAAAAAAATTCTAAAAAATATATTTTATCAACTGACCGAATTTAGAATTAGCACACTAAATTTATGATTTGTTCAAATCAGTAATATTTTAGGCATGTATATCGTATGACTATGATTACGGTTTGAATTCCCGAAATATATTTGCTGGTGTAGTTAAGTTAATATAAGAATCTTTACACATGAGCGTAAACATAATATAAGTTAGTATGTACATATTTTTTAAAATAGTTTATTTTATATAGTTTTGGTTAAAAATAAAAATATATACATAAAATAATTGGCCATAAGCTAAAACAATTAAAGATAAAATATGTTTAAATGACAGAAAATTATTAGTATTTACTACTAATCCACGCAATTTTTAGTTTATTTGTCTATAAAAATTTATTTGGATTAGACAATATTTGGGGGATCAAATAATCTATATTAATATTGAACTTACTCATTTGATTCCAACATCGAAATTGGACTTGAGCTACTAACAGCGCCACCACGGCAAATGTTACTCTTCATCATAAGTGGTCGCATTGATATTGCCTCGCTATAAGAGCGCAGCTCTTCACTAGCTTTTGTATCGTTCATACTGTTGTCTGAATTATTTCCACCATTAATTGCCAATCTAGTTTGTATTAAGTTTCTGGTTAGATGGTTAATGCCATCTGCTACACTGTAGTGTTCAGAATCGTATATATACTCCGAATCTACATTGGAAGTGTCGGAACGAATTACATCACTTGTGCCGCCACCTATTTTACCGTTTCCTTGGTGCTTTTGTTGAAAGGTCTTGCCATGGCGTCGGAACGAAGACCAAGCACTACCGAACAAAGTATGTTGACGCTGTACAATAATTAATGCGTGTTATATTATAACACATACATTAATACTGATTGCATTCCATTTAAAACTTACCCTATGCATAGGTTCTGGTTCTTCGGCAAGCTCATCCAAATTTCCTGATATGGCTCTCTTTAAGGCAGGTGATACCTCGTGCAATGTTCTTAATCCAGCTTGTAAGGTTACAGTATTGCTGTCCTGTTGACCTTCTTTACCTTCTTGCTCTTTACGTTTTTTAAAGCGTCTAAAGTAATCTTGTATTAGATAGGTGGCATAAAATTTGCCAACAGTGACTTCATCGTCATTTCCAGGAGGTGGCACAACTTGATCCAAAAGCTTCGGGTTGGTCCGTTTCCAAATCTGTTTAATAGTCGCACGCAACTCAGCATTAGCATCATCAATGTTACCATCGGTCTTAATACTTAAAGATGTGCGTACTACAGCAAATAATGTAGCATTAAACAAAACAGTACCATCAGAGTTCAGTGGCATATTCATTGAAACCAAACGTTTGCAAGCCATACGATGAGGACATAATTTTCCAAAACCTAGCGGTGGAGAAATTTTTCTTAATAAAGTCACCACGTCTAAATGCTTGATACGTCCTTTGGCGTCAGGGTCATATTCACTCCATAATCGAATAAATTCGTCCAAATGATGTGGGCCCAAAATAGACCAATCACGTGTTAAATAATCAAAGTTATCCATTATAACAGCAACGAAAAGATTAATAATCTAAAAATATAAGACATAACAATCTTAACAAAGTAATAATTTGAATCTGATTTGAAATTCTCATAAAAACAATTATTGTCTGCTCGTTCTGATTTCAATATTTAATGTAAAAATTCTGAAGATATCCAGGTGGTCGATTGCAAGAAATAACATACTTTGTAGTTAATAGCAAAAATAATTATTAATAATTACTTTTTATTCTTAGATTGAATGGCAAAATACCTTATTATTCCATGGATATGAGCATCCCTCAGAAGTCGAAATTAGAAATTTCTAGTCCTCATTTCATGTGACATTGTATGATTTCCACCAATGTCAATCTTTTTTAAAAGAATTGTTTTTTGTAATCGAAAGTTAGACAGCGATATCTGTCGATTGCATTAGAATCCGTAACTCCACGTGCAATATTTATTTCCGAGCATAAGCAATAATGGCGACGGAACGCACTTTGATTAGTTTTTAGTAAGTTTGTCTGACTAATTGAAAAGCTTATGTGTATCGATGAAGATTTTGTACTCATTACTATTCTAATATCAAGTTGTCATTTTCTTTTCCCTTCATTGTTGCTATAGCATAACTTTTCAAAACAAACCTATCTACCTGGTTATCATCTTTTGCTATTCAGGTTTTAAGGGTGTCTTTGAATTTACAAATAATCTAGAGCTTACATATTTTTGGATTGAACTCATAATCGAACTACACTGTTTTCATGTCAACCTTCTCTGCGGAATTCTAACGGCAGAAAGGAATAATAGTATGTATATTGAAGATTATCAAATAATTGAAGTCGTTGGTATTGTATTGCGATTTGGGCCTCACTGTTTTTAACCAGCTGATGTGTATATGTATGTGCATACATATATGTAATTTTATACTCCTTTCAAATTAACGAGAACCTTCAAAACAGATGCAAATATGTCTGGATGCTTGTATAATTTATATATGATAACTATGTACATATATATCTCGTGTAAGATTACAATTTAATCTATTTTTATAAATTCATCAACTTCAAACATGGAACTTGTTTTATTATATTCAAGCATGCTAAGTGAGAGGAAGGTATTCGTATAAAATATTGAAGTTAATTAACTAAAATGAGCCCGATATTTAATAAAATTAACCTGCAGATACATTTGTAACTAGCAAAAAATCCTTTGCAAACGTACTCAACTCAATATTAATCAATGATTAATTTGGTTTAATATTATATTAATATTAAATAAAGAATAATTTTACAGCAAATAACTAGACAATTATTTTGTTTAAAATAATTGTCTAACATTCATTACATACATCGATATTGGATAGAAGTTTGCAGTGTGTAGGGACACAGATGTTAATCCGTAGTTTTATCGACACCTGTGACTAATTGTACGACATTGAATTGAACCACGTAAAACTCGTCAAAAGAATTGTTGCCTGACGTATAAACGATCAGTGGCAGCACCTATATATATAAAGTTGCCTTTGATTATAAATGTTTTTTTTAACAACCTAGAACTCATATAGTATTTTATCAAATCAACAGAATTCAAAAGTTTCAAACCTCTCATCTAAGAATTTACAAATGATTTTATAAATTCACATTGTAGTATTATATTACAAATTTCATTTATAACAATAGTATGCAAGTATATCAAATAGTAAATTTCATTAACCTGGCTTTTTTCAAAATTTTTATATATTTTAGAAATTACTTCAACAACAGCATTTTGTAGTAGCGAAACTGTTAACTGCCAATTTGTGTTTATTTAAAATTTTTCAATTCGTAACCATAAATGCTTATTACTTCGTATATAAATAAATGAAAAATAATTCTTATGAACTTACCAAAAAACTACAAAGAACATAAAATGATATAAAGTAGGGGAAAGCTATACTGGAACCACAATTTCCTGGATGGGAATCTGATTCCTCGTCACATTTTACTTCATCACGAGGGGAACAATCCATCATGATATCCTGCCAAGCTTCACCTGTTGCCGAACGGAACAGTACCAAAACTGCTTGTGGAAATGTTTGAAAATTGTTATTTCGATGTATAGCAGTGTCATCATCCAATGCGATTTTTCCAAACACCTGAATAAGCACCAAAGAGATTTTTTTTTAATTTTTATTTATTTGAATATGAAATTTATTTGTTGGGTGGTTAAGCAATGTCTATATGCATTTCATTGGCGCTTTATACCAAATCGTCTGTAGACTTTTATACCTTATAAATATTTTCATTGTTATCCAAAGGATTTCTAATTGTATAAAGGTTAATGTCATTAATATGACAATGGAAAATTTCCTTAAAGGTTGCCTAAAACTAAAAATATGTATGGTCTATACATATGTAAAGAAATATTCAGATACAATATGGAAAGATTTTGTGAACATAAATGCAAATTGATGATTTAAAAATAAATGATTTCAATACATCGAAATATACATTAAGTTATACAACATATTCAAATAAAAACATAATATTCTAAGCGGTTCCGAAAATGCGAAGTTTGAGCGGCAAGTTCTAACTGTAAGCATAATTATCCGGTTTCTCAGAGTTGATAAATTCACCTCATCTTTTCTTATTATTTAAGATAGAAGAGTAATACGACATATACAAAGATTTCTTAAACTAAAAATGAGAAATCGCTTCTAATGAAAGCTAAGACACTATGGAATTTATTGGCAGTCATCGTAATATATCGAATAACGCTTAACGTTGCTTTTAACTTTTTATTCCAATATTATTCACCAAGAAAGTATGAATAACCTGTGTTCTTTACTCTTGAAAACTGCATATGTGAACATCAGATTAATGTCGCACCAATCGCAAATTGTATCTGAGACGTTTTATAGATACACCCGAGCAGTTGGAAGTTTCATACCTATGAATATTTTAACGTCTTTGACGTTAGTAAGTTTCATACATCAATTTATTAATGTCTTAAAGAAAATGAGTCCAAAATAACTACTTTGAAGAACATCAGATTCTACAAGAATTTGTCTTAAAATAACACGGTAATTATGAATGAAACTTCAGGTAATTCTTCCTTGAGCCTATTTAGCCAAGATTCTCAACTGTAGATCATCATTTAAATCATGGCAGAGAACCTTTTACGAATACCATGTTGTAAAAGTGTTATTAAGAAACACACTTAATAAATATGGTAATCCATTATACATTTTTAAAAAACTTCGGAATATCATTTAATTTCGCTAATATGCTATCAGGTCCACAAAAATTTTAAGATTTGGGTTGCATTTCAATTTTATGAGGTACAGTAGATACCGGATATAAGCACATCGCATATCAGAAACTACCGGGTATAAATAACTGAACCATTTACAGGAAATAACTTTTTTGTTAACAATTAAAAAACTTTATGACTACGGTGTGATTGTCATAAAGTCATAAGTCAAAATAAAATATAACGAAATATATGACTAGTGTGAACAACCCGACATAACTTAGTCTAAATTTGTGAATAAATGAAAATTTGTATGCAGTGTGGCCATTTTGTCATTTTTGCGGCTAGAATTTTTTTTTAATTTTATCCGTATATTTTCCTTTTAGCAGGTAGCATTTTTTTAGTATTTTTCAATTATGTATTTAGCATTTTTTAGCATTCTTTACTTTATGCAATATATATATATATATATATATATATATATATATTATTTCAAAATAATAATGTTAATTTCAAAGTCTACCACAATTTAAATCTGAAACCCAGGCAATAAATAACTCTGGTATCACATTGTTTATGTGTCAGAAAATATGTTAACTTGCTACATCTGCCAAAAACGGGTCCTATGTTTTTATATTGTGTTTGAATGTAGACCTGAGATGTCAAAGTTTTTGTTGCTAGACAAAACTTGAGTGACAGAAACTAAATTCATATAATTAGTGAAATGAGAACTCAACAGCTGACTTTTGAGTAAGCGTATACGAATATAAAAATGCACTACATGAAAATCCCTTCAGTGAAATAGCTACTTTTGCAATGAAGCTCCTTGTCTTGCCATTTAGCAACGCGGAAGTTGAAAGTGTTTTTGGTGGCATGAATCTCATAAGAACGAATATTAGATATATAATGATGTCAGTTGTTTACATTCGGAATGGTTCAGAACCTGAAGAAGAAGAAAATTGCATACATACTTAATTTATAGTTAAAATGTATACATGTTTATAATCCTTACAGGCTATTAATATGGTATAATATACTAATTAATAGCCATTTATGGTTGATGTTATATTGAGTTTTGTTAATTTTATAATAATTCAATGTGATATTCAATTTAATAATACCTTTTATTAAAAGAAAACTTTTTATGATTGTACATAAATGTGTACATATACTTCAGGATATATATTATGTTATTTTTCAATCATTTTGTTTCATTAAAATGATGTGCAATATGTATTTATAAGGAAGAATTATGAAAATTAAATTAAAGTAACAAAAAATAATACAATTAAAACTTTAGCATAATTTTTTGGCCGTTTGGGATTCTTTTTAGCATTTTTTAGTATTACTTTAAGGCCGATTTAGCTACAAAATAACTTTGGATGTGGCCACACTGTTTGTATGTGTAAACTAAAACAGCTACTGTCTAGACATGAGCTAAATTCTTCTTTTTGGCGGCGGCAATTGGAAAAACTTTCAGTGGCTGCCAATTGCATAACATAAACGAGAGATTTATTTGTCTAGTTTATATATAGATTTTGCGATTTAGTTTTCTTTCACATATTTTCATTTTATAAAAATGTGATTTAATGTGCAGACATATACATAGGTATGAATAATTTTTTGTGCGTTTTTTAGTTGTGAATCATATATAAGTAACGGCGGCAAACATATATTATCGCCGTCTCGCCTAAAGATTTTCTACCTTTCGACTCAGATCTCTAGAGCTATTTTATGACAAAACAAACACATATCTGAAAAAGTGCTATTATTTTATTACTCTTTTATATGCAACACAACAGTAATTTTTTTAAATTGGTCTAAAATATTTGGGGTATTCACACTGTAGTCATAGGGTCATAAGTCATAAAATAATAGCAAGAAAAATATGACAAGTGTCAGCAACCCGTCATAACTTCGTTTGCTAAATAAATTTGCATATATAAACCGTAACAGCTGCTGCCTTATTATGAGCTGAATACATATACATCTTTTGCGGCGGCATACGGAAAAACGTTCAGTGGCTGCGAGCTACGTATATTAAACGAGAAAAATTATTCACTTCTATATATTTAGTTTTTGCGATTTAGTGCTCCTCTAATATTTTTTATGTTATAAAATTGTGATTTAATGTACAGACCAGAGAACGAAATAGTGTACTTTTTTAGCCTTTGTGTACACAAGTTTACATCAACGACATTGAAATATGTATACATGCCACACTTTATACACAACTACATTTTGAGTGTACAGGACTGTGCATTAAATACATTGAAGACTTTGTTTGCAAAAGTGCCCTGTCGGAATTTCAGCTAACCATAAGATAACTTATGGTTGATTATAAGTTAGCTCACAAAATCCCATCAGAGCATTTATGCGATATGTACACATGTACAGGCCGAAAGTGTACACAACGAAAAGTTTACAAACCGAAAGAAAGGCAATGTCTATAATGTATTGAGGGGGTACATTGTACAGAAGGTGTACATTCAATTTTCTTGTACACTATTTCGTTCTCTGGTACAGACATATGGGTATGAAAAATTTTTTAACCGTTTCTTAGTCGTGAATCATTTATAAGTAACAAGGGTAAGCATATACTAACGCCGTCTCGCCTAAAGATTTTCAGCCGTTCAACTCAGATCTCTAGAGCATTTTATGGCAACACAAAAACATACCTGAAAAAGTGCTATTATATTATGACTTTTTTATATGCAGCACAACAACAATTTTTTAAACTGGTCTAAGATTTTATGACAATATGACTAAATAGCACAAAGTATAAATACCCCAATTGATTATAAGAAAAAACCCAATATTAATACAAAACAGTTTTGTGGTTTTGTAGGTTTCTTATATCCGATATGTACTAGAGTTCCCATAAAGTTGTGTGTTAAAAATATTTGGAGGATTCACACTGTAGTCATAGAGTCATGTCATAAACTAATAGCACTAAATATATGACAAGTGTGAACAACCCGTCATAACTTGGTCTGCTAAATAAAGTTGTATATATAAAATCTAACAGCTGCTGCCTTGTTATGAGCTAAATAAATTTTTTTTGCGGCGGCATATGGAAAAACGTTCAATGGCTGCCAGCTACGTAATTTAAACGAGAAAATTTTTTCAATTGTATATATATAGTTTTTGCGTTTTAGTGCTCCCTTAATATATTTTATGTTATAAAAATGTGATTTAATATGCAGACATATAGATATGAATAATTTTTTATCCGCTTAATAGGCGTGAAACATATATAAGTAACGGCGGCAAACATATACTACCGCCGTCTCGTTTAAAGATTTTCAAAGTTCGACTTAGATCTCTAGAGCTATTTTATGACAACACAAAAACATACCTGCAAGAGTGCTATTATTTTAACTTTTTTAAACCAGTCTAATATTTTATGACTCTATGACAATATGACCAAATAGCACGAAGTGTGAATCCCCCAATTATAATTTGTAAGAGGAGCTAAATATCTACTGTAGTATAAACCAGTATGGTCTAGATATATTACATGGTATATTTTTTAGCATGCATTCCTCTATTTATTCATATATAATATTATATAAAGTGTTTACCGAACCGTTAGTTCAGAACTAGGCGCTATTCGGAGTAGACAATAATCGAGGTCAATTGATATTTGTTAGCACATCTCATCCATCTGCATTGATTGAAACATAAAATTCTTTCCTTTTCAGCTACACTTTTCACTGTGAAATCAGTGGCTAAATTCCAGTTTGTTTTGGTTGTGAGATGGTACTCATCATCAGGAATAGAGATAGGGCACAAACTAGTGACAGTGAATTCCTTAGGCTCTAAGTCGGGACGTTTACTAAAGACATGAATTCCATTTAGTTCCTGCAGATATACTAGATTTGCACTATTATTAAGAATATCATCACTTTTTTTTTTTGCCAGGGTAAGGGCCATTATTACAACTTGGCGACGAAGTTGGTAGTAGTAAATGGCAACGTTAGCATAACAGGGCGATATAGTGGGTACTAGCAACTTTCCATTATTACAACTTGCCGTTAAAATGTATATTTCTTATCGTGTGGCAATACCGCTAGCAATCACCGACTACTTTTGAAAGATTTATGCCCAATAAATCAGTGGCTATTTAAATCTCATTTAAGTTTAAATGCCATTTAAATACTTAAATGGCCCTCATCGGCCATTTAAATGTTATTTAAATCGAGCACAGAAAACATATGACTTTGACTTTTTTCCTTTAAAAAGAAAAAAACATTGTCATGTTGTCAAAACCTTGCTAAAAAATTTTAAAAAGTTGCGTAATTAAAGTAAATTATCAATAGAATAAAGTCGGAAATCAATAAAACAATGTTTATTGCACAAATGGACTTTTATCACAATTGAAAAACTTAAAATAATTTCATGCATAACACTTAAAATACTTTGAATCATAAGCAAAACATCTGTTTTCTGAACAATGGTGATTTTTGTTTACATATTTCATGGTGCTACCACATTTTTCGCATAAGTTAATTGAAGTATAAAAAGACTTTAATTATTCATCAAAATTAACTAAATCGACATTTAAATAGCCACTGATTTATTGGGCATTAGATCTCAAGAAATTGTAGTGGAAACGACGCCCTTGTTTTTACCTTTTGAAAATATATGTAGCTTTTGTTTGTGAAAATATAAGTTTGTGTTATGAAATAAAAAATGTCAGCATCTAAAGAACAATCGTGGAGCTGTGACGAAGCGGGAAAAAATTTTCAAGTGAAAAAGAACTATGTTTGGTGCTACCATATTAAAATATAAGAAAATATGGGAATATAATCATAAATCCTCTTGGTAAAACTTATTGCAAAGTCGAGCTTGCCTTTAATTTATAGCTCATGTTTAGGTTAAAGGAAAGTTGTAATAATGAAAATGTATTTATCCGACCGATAAAATCGCACTTTAAGATAACACCAAGTTGTAAAAAAGCCCATAAGTATGTAATAACAGTGTTCTGATGAAAGCTCCCACAAGATACCATGTACATTAAAATTAAACGCAAAATTGAAATCAACAGACTTGACTTTGGAAATAACATACATATTTAGTTGTTGTTTATAAATTATTGTATCACAATCGGGGGAACGTGGAGACATACATTAAAGGGGTATTAGACAGGCATACATGTCTACAAACATGTACGATGGCGTACTTTGGGTTTTGCTATTACAGTGTCGAACGTTGACGGCGTACTTCAGTACCAGTGTGGCCATATCCAAAAATATCTTACAGCTAAATCAGCTTTAACTTAATGCTACAAAGAATTCTAAACTGTGGAAAAATAGTGCTAAAATTTTATTTGTATTAATTATTGTTACTTTATAAATGGTTAATTTTTCATAACGCTTATTGAACATAATTTCAATGAAACAAACAGAATATATATTAGGGTATGTGTACATTCATAAAAAGTTTTTTTTTTAACAGAAGGTATCATTGAATTCAATATCACATTAAAATATTATAATATTAACAAAAAATCCATAAAATCCATTTTAAAATAAATTTGAATTATAAATTAAATACGTCATCGAACGAATATTCTTCAGCTTCTGAAGATTCGTTCGATATATCACTATATTATATATTCTTTTCAAATTTCCTAAGAGATTTTAAAATTTGCGCAATATACATATATTCACCCTTTTCAAACCACACCTAATATAAAGTAGCGAATTCATAGTGTTTGACATTATTCTATTTTCGTTTTTATGAGATTAATTTCACTGAAAACCCTTTCCACTTTCACTTTGCTAAATGAAAAAACCAGGCCCTTTATTGCAAAAGTAGCTAATTTACTGAAAGTATTTTCACTTAGTGCATTTTTATATTCATATAAATTTACCCAAAAGCCAACTGTTAAATTCTTATTTAAGCATTCAAATGCTGCCACTGATGTTCCAAAGCTGTAATTCTTACTACAGATTTTGAAATTAAGATTAATTACTATTTTGAATAAATAAATCTTTTGAATAAAATAAAGAATGCAATATATATATATATATATATATATATATATATATATATATATATATATGTATATATATATATATATATATATATATATATATTTTTTTTTTTAGATTTGTTTTTTAATGCTAACTGCAGCATGACATATTTACAGCTAAATTTAAAAAAGCTAAATCTAGCCGCGAAAAAGCCAAAAAGGCCACACTACTCTTCAGTACACAGAAATTTTTTAAGCGAAAGCATGTCAATGAAGCAGAAAGTTTCAGCGGCGATGGTTATCAATGAAATACGAACACAAGAGGAGGCAAATTAATATAAAACTTAATTTATTGTACCCAATAGTTTTTAATTGCTTATAGTGGTATATGTCTCATTTTATTTGCAACAATTGCGGCAGGCATTTATATTGTTCGATAAATTGTTTCCAAAAAATAATGTTACTGAAAGACATTTGTTTGCAACTTTCCGATCAACGCGCAGCAACGGTAACAAGTGAAGTGAGTTTTTACATGAAGTACGACAGACATGTTATTAGACTAGTAAGTTAGTATGCCACAGACATCAAAAAAGCAAAAAGTTTTGGAAACCAATGTACCAGTCGCACGTACTCGACATACATGCTATTAGATAGTAAGATTTGGGACGCCATCGTACATGTCTGCAGACATGTATGCCTGTCTAAATACATATGTGTGACTTCCCTCGAAAAGCATTGCTAATAACTTTATACTTACCGTACAAAATGGCATAATTTTTTTATTTGCTATTCGCTCTATAGTCAATCATATGCATATGTATATTACATAAGTATTTGTTAATCATTTAGATTAGTTTTGCTTATTGTATATACGTAAATAACACTTTTAAATATATATGCACATCGTATAATCAAGTTAAGAAACGGTTACCTGCTTTGGCACGTATACAATTGCATATCCATAAATCTTTTGACAAGAAAGAATGAAAGGGCAATTCAGAGGAAGTCTATGTTACTAGTTATTGTCCACGATTCTTTTATGGTTGTACTCCAATTAAACTGATTTCTATTTGAGTGGGCGACAATGAGTAAAAGCAATATTGCCAATATAATAAATATAAATAAATTTACAATAGTAAAACTGAAAATATGTTGCTTTATTTGACAAGCTTAACGATTAACTATATACTTAATCAAATAGAATGATTATCTTGTTTGAGGATGATTTCTTGTAAATATTGACTATCGCTAGCATATCGACCGGTATCTCATGAATAAATTGTTCTGTATTGCTTTCTAATGCGTCAACCGATGAGGGCTTGTCTTATATATGTACATGAGCCTTAACTTAGCATAAAAATAGTCTAAAGACGTTAAATCGTACGATGTATGCAGCAGTTGGTATGCGATAAGCGTGGAATAAACTGTGCACCGAAATCGCCTCTCAATCAACCTATTGATTCGCGTGCTGTTGACATGTATCACTGTCTTGTTGAAACAACATGTCAGCCGAGCAGCATTACCATAATAAAAAAAAACTTGCCATAAACGAAAATTCAAAATTAGATTTCATTTTTATTAACCCTGTTGTTAGGTTGAAAAAAACTTACGAATCTTAGGTAAGAGACCATTTTGGTCCACCTCGTACTTTTCATAAGTTAATTTGATATTAAACTTTTTTGACCAACCATTTTTAATAATATATTTAACTAAGAACATTTAATTTAAAACCAATAGAATTAAAAAGTTCAGTACATATTTAAATATTTAAATTAACGGTCAGTTTTCACTGGGTGACTTAGAGTAAAAATAATTGAATAGTTTTATAATTCTCGGGGAATCCTAGAATATACATAAATGTGTACAACCAATCTATGTTTTACTTCACTTAGTGTTAAGCTTTCGAAGTGTTTGCTTCCGAAGAGGGAAAAAATGGAAAATATAAGAAATTTGAATATCAGTGCTATTGGTGTAATTCTAAATGAAAGTGACTCATATATTTCAACTTCTGTCATAATAGAGGAAAATATTGAAAGTGAAAGCGATACCTGTGATTATGAACTGGAAACGTTATTCATAGCCAAAAACCAGATGAATTGGAGTGAAATTCCCTTACCACGTCACATTGGAGCTACAGCAGAAAATATTATATCATTACCACCAGGTGCAACGCGTTTCGCAGTATCCAGATGTAATGATATTCTGTCTAACTTTGTCCTATTTTTTCTTCCGAGAGTAGAAAAATTAATCATTGACAATATAAATAAGTATGGCAGAATGAAGTTTAAAAACAAATGGAAAGATCTAGATGAATCCACTTTGCGAGCATATATTGGTGTTCTTATTCTTGCCGGGGTTTATCGGTACATACAATATTTTTAATCTTGTGTATACGTAAAGTTGTTTTCATAATAATTTTATGTTGCAGAGGCAAAAACGAAGATTTGCATGTATTGTCTGGTGCACGTTTTGGTCGTCCAATATTCTGTTCCATTATGAGTGAAAATAACTTTCATATGATAACAAGTGCTTTCCGCTTTGACGACGTTACCAATAGAAGAAAACAAAAAACCAGTGATAAGTTCGCTCCTATTCGCGAGTTATGGGACAATTGGGAAGCTCTTCTTCCATTGTTTTATAACTATCGTGCAAATGTCACTATTGATGAACAGCTAGTGGGTTTTAGAGGACGATGTTCATTTAATCAGTATATGCCTTCAAAGCCTGCCAAATATGGGTTTAAGTTCTCGTTTGCTGTAGACTCCGAATCAGGATATGTATGGAAAATACATCTGTACTTTGGGAAGCCCAAAAATGGACAGCCTAAAAAGAATCAAGCAGAACGAGTTGTATTGGATTTGTCAGAAGGGCTAAAAGGGCAAAATATAACAGCTGATAACTTTTTTTCATCTTTTGATTTGGCGAAAAAACTTTTACAAAGAAAGCTTACATATGTAGGAATGGTTCGGAAAAACAAAACTTTTATCCCACCAAAATTGCTGATGTTCAAAAAAGTTCCTTTATATACATGCACATTTGCTTTCAGTGAAAATGTAACACTTGTTTCGTATATCAGCCATAAAAATAAAGGAACTGTCTTGATGAGCACTATGCACAAAACTGACGAAGTTGATTTTGATAATCATAAGAAGATACCCTTTACTTATTTTAGGAGGAGTTGATACTGCTGATCAAATGATAGGCTACTACAGATGGCCAAATATTGTATTTTCAAATATAGTTGATATATCCGCATTGAATGCATTTATTTTATATTCAGAAATTGATTCTTCATAGGCTGCAAACGATTCAAACCGTCGAAGATCTGATTTTTTACGTCAGCTAGCTATGAGTCTAGCGGAAGAATATATGTTGAAAAGAACAGCCAACCAAAAAATCCATTTCCAGCATAGCTATTGACTTCGTCTTCAAATAGTGTATCATCTGCAAACGGTGGTATAAAAATGTCAGCTCCAAGAAAACGGGGAATTTGCAACTGCTGTAAGTCGAAATGTGATGCCAAATGCATCATATGCAGCAGATTTATTTGAAAAATCAATCGAAAAACAATATGCATATCTTGCTGCGAAAATACTAATACACTATAACTGTTATTTCTTATATTCATATACTTTTACTGAGATAAAAAATTTAATAATTTGCATGGACCAAAGTGGTCCGTAACCTAAGATTTTTATTTTCTTCTGTTCTATTTTATCGTAACTAGCTAAAAACTCACTAAAAGCATTAAAATAGAAAAAAAAATACCTGAGCTGTAATTTTATGTTGATACAATAAGCCATTGCAAATTTAAAAGAAAAAATAAAATAAAAATGACAAAAATGGTTCAAACCTAACAGCAGGGTTAAAAATATTTTATTAACAAAAAAAAGTGTTTTTCTAACTAATACAAAACATAATATAACATAAAAACATTACATATATAATATGTGCCTATACATACATATGTATAGTAAACGTTATATACATATATAATAATAAAAAATTAAATTATATTCATTTTTGAATATCTAATTTGTCTTTTAAAAGAAACTTGTTTTTCAGCCAGTTATTTGCAAACTTTTTTGCATCTACAAAAACTTGCAAAAAAAAAAAGGGAAAAACTTGGCAAATGGCAACGCTGCAGCCGAGTCAAGTTCATCTATTTCGGCCAAAAAAGCCTTAATAATCGCACGGCAGCGCTCGCCATTTACAGTAACGTCCTTAAAAACAACAGCGTTGGCGGATCCAATTGCGAAGAGAATCTTCGAATATGATATGTACATTGACAATATTATTTCACAATACGAAAAATTTCACAGTAACATACTATATTGGCACTTAGTAGTTCGTTTAACATATTATACTAACCTGCATTCCAATGACTGCATATATAAAAAAAAGCATCACAATTAAAAGTGCCACATAAGGGAGAGCTTGAAATGATTTTATAAATGTCCATAATAATGTCCTTATACCTTCGCCTTTACTCAATAACTTCACCAAACGCATAACACGAAACAGTCTGAAAAAGTTGATTGAAATTAACGTAGAACCGCCCTAAGAAGGAACAGATGTTAAAAATTACTTGTTATAAGAGAGATAAAACTAATTGTTTCCGAAGACTTACTTTGGTTTTCGGTTTGCAACCTTGCATCACTGTACATGGCGATGTCAATACTTGCTCTTTGGTCTTAATTTCGCTATATACAATGTCTATAAAACTTCCGAGTACAATAATAAAATCAAACGTATTCCAGGCATCGCCAAAATAGTTCTGTTGAAGAAACCGTTGGATATATTAATAGTTTTTTAGTCGGTTGTATAAGTTTTATTTATTTTTTTATATTGTTTATGTATATTGTTTGGCTGTACGTCATATTTAAGAAATCATTTAATATATTCGGTTTCGATGAATATTTATCAAACTTATATATTTTTTAAATCCCTCCAATTCCAATCAAAGAAACAACTTCCTTTGTATTGTGAACATCGTGCATTCATAAATTAGCATCGAAGTGATTACATAAAGTTTCAGTTCCTCTGTTCTTACTTCTTTCGGCCAATTTAACGAATGGTGCTCAAAAAAATTGACAAATCCATGTATTTTTTGTGTAATATATGTATATCAATATGTTTTGGAAATTCTTAATACTGCTGCTTGACATTTTAATAAATCACACAATGTTCTAACTAACTATTGCATATACTACTTCTATTTATCTCAAAGGTAAAATATAAAACAACAGCACACCTACCATATTCTTGTGGAAAACAACTCCGGAGCCATGGATATAGCAAGAGACTGTTCGAAATTGTAAATTTCTGAAGAAAAGAAGTACAGAAGTGCTATATTTTGGATATTATCTTGAATAATTTTAAAAGTTTCATAAAATATTTAAATATGTTTTGGTACATTTTACGGCGCCATTTAGAATGCAGCTATACAGCTTGGTAAAAAGCGCTCTAAGGGTTGGGGGAAAAATTACTTTTTCGGTCGTAGCTTCTTGTTTTGATGCATATTATAAAATTTTTGCAAAAATGGATGTAAAGTAAAGCACTGATGGTTATGAAATACAAATGTATATATATATATATATATATATATATATATATATGTATATATATATATATATATATATATATATATATATATGTATGTATATATATATATATATATATATATATATATATATATGTATATATATATATATATATATATATATATATATATATATTAAATATTATATATATATATATATATATATATATATATATCTGTCGATTAAAGGTTGGAACAGCCGACCGTTTAAATTGTTAATGTTAGCTAGATGTAAATGTTGTGAAAGTGGAAATGTTGCTCCACTTATAGAATGCTTAAAATCGTGTCATCTGTTTTTTCACATATATAAACCTACAACAAAAAGTTATTTATACACAAAGCCATTAGCTGTGTTCATTTACTAAAAATTTGTACAAATTTGTAACAATTGTTACTGGAAAGCGTTCATTAACTCAAAAAATTTGCAACGAGAGAGCGGCGCAAAAGCGTAAAAATTTTAGATACAGAAAAATTATTGCAAGTTTTTACAAGTAAAATTTTTACTTGTAATAATTATTCATACAGCTGTTTTGCGTTTGTGTTTATAAAACAATATTTCTAAATCGAGTTAAAAATAAAAATATTTTGGAAAATTTAAGAAAATATAAGTAAATGTAAACTTTTAAAACCATAAAAAGTATTAAAATGATAACAAACTTATTTTTGTGTAACTTAGGAACTACAGAAGCAAAATAAGATGTCTAATTTAATTGAACTAAGCAACACAGTATCTGGTACATCAGTGGCAAAGGATGTAACAGACCAGGTGTTATATTTAGTGTTGTAAATATTATGAGTACCTAGCTACTCGGTAGTTTACACTTAACAGGCAACTAAGTCAATTAGTTCAGATATATATTTGCAAATATACATCTGATTATATATCTAATGCTGACAGCAACATAATATTTTATTTTGGATAAAGCTTTTTATGACAATGAAAATAGAAATTGCTTAAATTACTTATTTATGGTTAGAAAGACATATTTTCTCTTAAGAAAAAGCAATCGAACTCAAAATTTGGATCTTGTAAATTTCCATGAAATTAGGTAAATTCGCAAAAGTTGTTGGTGTACATATGAAATGAAACATAGTTCATTGTATGTAACTAACAAACAAAACTTTCAAACCCACTATGAACTTCAGTTCAGTTCAACTCACAATTACTTGCGCGTTAATGTAGTTTCTTATTAGTGTTTACATAAATAGTTTTCCATAAAATCACATTAAAAAATGCTTAATATTATATAATTATTATAATAGTAACGCAATAAGGTGCCAAAACAATAATGCTGAATATAAATGACCATAATCATTATTTTTATAATAATATATTGTTACGTTTTTAGACCTTTTCGTAAAAACGGTTTTATTACTTATCCTTCAAGGATTGGTTTTATTGCATCAAATTAAAACACGGACAAATTAATTTTAGAAATATAATGCGGCAACACTTTATTTACTACTTATTAACACGAGTATTTGTACTACTCAACACTTAGCGATGTTAACACGTCTATATTTGAAATCACACTCATCTTCGCTGAGCTCTGGCAGCGGCTTGATATAGCAAAAATGACGTCGTCTGGTAACCTCGCGAAACTTCTGGGCATGGTGGTTGTATTTTACTTGACATGGAGCTATATACGTGTGTTTGTATACATGACAATGCTGACTTGTTTGTTAAGCTTATGGTAACTATGTGTGGTTGTATGTGTGAATGTTCTGTGTGTTTTGAATGTTCAGTGCTGCCAAGTACATATAGCCACATTGTCGTTTTATTTAAATATATTTTTAATCTTTGTAACAATATGTATAATATGTCCAAACAATAAAGGGGTAGTTATTGAGTACTCATATATACCTACACATTACAACACTACTTTAACTTGCAAATTTTTACTAGCAAAGTGTTCATTTACTTTTTCACATTTTTGAGAGTAATTGTGGAGAATTTGTTGTTACTCTCTCGTTACTAATATTTACTAGTAAAGTAAATGAACATACCTATTATTATACATACAACATTGATGGCACCTCAATACTATTATATTATTGCCGTTTGTATTGAAAAAGTACGCAAATGAATTAAAAGGTACAAATAGACAACAGAAACAGAAACATACACAACTACTAGGGCAATGAGTAATTTCTTGCTATAAATTTAATAAACTGGACAATATATTATATATTGTGTAATATGACGTAAATGTATACATTTACGTGCAAACGGATGTTTCTGCAACGAACAATCACGTACAGACATGCGATATTTCATTGAGAATAAAACATTTATTTAGAAAGTTCCAAAAATTGTGACATTTTTACGGTTTCAAAAGTACATCGGAATATGTATGAACTACATTTGCAACAAAGCCTTTTTCATTTGACGGTGTTTAAAATAAACTCTTCATCTTGATAGGATGACGAAGATGTTCCAATAATTCTTGAATTACAATATTTTAAAAACTCTTAATGTGTATTTTGAAGGCAATTTTCTCAAAAAATTTAACATAAACAAGTCTTGCTTGTGCAACAAAAGTATTTAACACAGCTGTAAAACATGGTACTGTCTCCTTCTTACCCAAAGTTGGGTGTAACACATGTTACATATTTGCCGGTTTATCGTGCAATATATTTCGTGTGATCCCGTACTCTATATTGGGTACCCGCGGATGCCCAATCTTACCCAAAACTGTTCCCGTACTCAAAGTTTGGGCCAGTGAGAGAGATTGTGAGAGAACAATATTCTTCTTCTTCTTGCACGAAATAGCCCAAAATATTTCTTCGGGCAGATTGGGAAAACAGTCAAACGGTCAGCTGTTGTAAAAAGATAAGCAATTAAAAACAGCAGAAAGTTATTATTAAAAGATTTTAAATAAAATAAGAGTAAATGGCGAATAAACTAAGTACTGCTTGAGTTTCACTTGCATGTAGATATCATATACCATGTATTAAAATTAAAAACACTTCGATATTTTCTTTTGGTAAAGAAATTTGGCTTTTTGTGTTCCCGTACTTTTGTACATTTTTAACAATATGTGAGAGAATTTTTTGCTTACTCCAACTTAACCGAACTTTACCCAAAAATTATGGGTTCACACCTATTTTGAAACGAACAAGCTGCTTTTTTGAAGTGTTACTTATTTTTTAGAAACGAACCTAAAAATTGTCAGAGGATAGAACATGTGTAACATTTTTATCAGAAAAAAAACGCCATAAGTTAAACATGAAGTGTGCAGTGGGCAAATGCAGGCAAAATGATAGCCGAAAATCTTTTGAGCGGTTGTGTGCAAAATAAATTTTGTGTATGTTTTTAATTAATTTGAATTTAATTGTTTTTTTTATAGCTTTGCAAAGGACGATAAAGGGCTAAAAAGGCTTTGGATAAAGTTTTGCAATCGGCGAAATACAATAAACACGAACAGGGAGAGAATTCGTTCTCTATATTTTAAACAGGGCGATTTTGAAAGAAATTTAATATTTGAAATTAGTAAGTTACAATTTATTTGGTTTGTGCACCTTTAGTTGATAATTGCGCATAGGATTCAGCAATCGAGCAACTCTGAATTTGAAAGAAGGAGCAGCCCCGACTATGGAAGCGAGTGAAAATTCCCAGAGAAACGAAAAGTAGTGAAGACTAACACTAACCAAGACAGTTTACAGATCTACATAAAAAATATATTTTTAAATAGTTCACAATAACTTATACATATAAAATCGTTTCTAGTGATGCATTGCGTCAGAAAAATTATGTGCTAAAAATGCAAAAAAAAAAGCTGAAATCACCATTCAAAATTTGTCTCAAGAAGTCAATTACGCTATATTCCACAAGTGTGAAAGCTTACAGGTTGCGTAAAAGAAAATTAAATAAAACGCCATATATATATATTTAATAACAAATTTTTTTTCAACAAAAATTATAATTTGCCCCACTGGTATGCTTACACATTTTTTTAAAGTGATGACGTTACTTCACCTGTGACATGGATCATGACTTTGCACAAATAATAATTGTTTTGGTTGTTGTATTTACATATTCTCGTATTTCATCTCGTTATTTCGTCATGATCTCTAGTACCAACAAATTTGACTTATTTGTGAAGGATATATTAAATCCAATGCAATTTACTCAACTTTTCTGGCTTTGACGGTATCTAAAGCGAAAAATCTGAAGCCAATTTAAGATATGGGAAAACTTAGTCGGTTACCCGTAAAAATTTTTTGTGCATAGCAGAACGATAAAAGGAAATAGGCTGGAAATGCTAGTATAGCTCTCGTTTCCTTTTGTCTTGCTGATTATTTCGCTCTAATTGGCGGCAGAACGAAAGCAACAGAAGTTGTAAGGGTGTCAGATGAGCCCGAACACATCAGTGAGCTATTTATGGATATGTGGCTACGATGTATGAGAAGTTGTCAACTGTACGTGGCTGGTAAGCGCAGTAGTGGTGTAAGAATGAAGATGGTGGACTCTCAAATATACTCGGTGTAAAAAGCATTGGTAGGTTAGGCTATCATATCAGGTACCGACGATGATTTAAGACACTTCCGTACATATGTATGTACAGCATGCCACTGTAGTTACTTCGCTGAAGATGGCGAAACGTTAGATTATTATGAGTCGAAAGGATTTAAACAAATACGTCAAAAAATATGTACATATGTATGTACGTATGGAAAGTAATTTTGAATATACTGATTCCAAATTATCATGCTTTATTTTTGACAAAATAACTCATAGGACAT
Source organism: Linnaemya vulpina (assembly GCA_963675445.1). Taxonomy (NCBI): domain Eukaryota; kingdom Metazoa; phylum Arthropoda; class Insecta; order Diptera; family Tachinidae; genus Linnaemya; species Linnaemya vulpina. The sequence continues at coordinate 32,915,037 of OY776281.1, forward strand.
ATACGTAAATCGGAATCATGACTGCTGATATGTAATTGTTCCTCAATTTTTAATATAAACTGATGAACTAAAAATAGATAGAGAAGAAATGACTGATCGTGATGTCCTTGTACTACAGCGCTGTATCGATGGAATATCCTCCTGGTGTGATTCTTTTAAATTACTTTTATATATTAAAAATGTTACCAAAAGACTTTTTATAAGCCTCATCTTCATAATCATAGGAGTTGTCAACACAATTTTGGATCTTGGACTTGCTGGACAGTGGGTTAAATTTCAATGCCTATCAGCAGTGCAATTCAGTAACTTTTAACGATTCGGTATTAGTTTAATTTTTCGATGTTTTTAGCTATTTGCAATAATGATTGTGTGATTCAGTAACCTTGTGTTAAGAAAAGTAGATAAACAGTGAAATTGGGTGGCATCTCCTTGTAAATATACGAAAAGCACAAAGAGGAATAAAGAAAACCATATTTGTGATCTCTGTATGTACATGCATAGAATCTGAACCCCAACTTAATGTTTTTATATTACTTTATTTCATTTCATTACAATTTTGCTACGGAAGTAAATAGATATTTTTTTGTATATATTACCAACATTGTTCTTAATTATTAGGATAAATAATGTCACACATTGTCCCCAAAAGAAGCCGGGCTACAGCCGATAGCTCGTATGCTATATATTCAAAAGCCATTTGATATAATTTTTAAGTCGCTAACTATAACAACACAATATACATATATTTTATCGGTTACTTAACTAAAGTAGAATAGATAAAAACAACGAAGCTGTCTTCAACCTATATATCGTTAAAAATTGTGCAGAATAGTAAAATCGTTAAAATTTTGTTATTTTTACTTTATCGATACAATAATCGTTATAAAAGTTACTGAATTGCACTGTAGGACTAAATTCTTTTATTTGCAACAACATTTATTTATCCATACGTATAGAATTGAAAGAATTCCAAAGAAATTTGCAAAATTTGCTCTTCGTAACACTAATGTCATCTTGCCATCAACATCCTACCATGCTCTTTGCTTGCTTTTGGGCTTAAGGCTTCTTTATTTAAGAAGAACTACTCATTTTGTTACCATAATTTATAATTGATTAATGGTTTCATCGCTGTTGAATACTTGTTTTCGGTTAATTTCTATACCCTTATGCTCTAAACTCTTACGGCCTAATTCATAAAAAGTTAAAGGGGTTTAATGAATTTGTACACTTCAAACGCTTGCAAATTTAGCACATAGGGATACATTGTATATATTAAAATAAAATCTTGGCTATAAGCGCTGAAATATGTTTATTTTTCCTTGATGGACAATGCCACTAAATTAAACAATTTAAACGAAAGTTGCATAAAATAAGCAACTAAATTCTAAAATATATACAAAAGCAAAATAGGATAGTGTGTATAATTATAGCAGGATACTCGCTGTTTTGATTTCTTACGTAACCAACAATTTGTTTTAATTCTTCTTCAATTTGAACGAAATTCGCCTCAGATGAGCAACTAAATCTAAAATATATACAAAAGCAAAAAGTATAGTTAGTAATGTATATATAATCATAACAAGATACTCGCTGTTTCGATATCTTACGTAACCAACAATTTGTTTTAATTCTTCAATAAACTCACTTTTTGTTTTTAATTCATAGAAAAATTTCAAAGAATAAAAATAGAAATTAATAGACTTGAAAACAATAAAACTTTATTCACAGATTTGAATATTCGTATAAATTTAGATTCGCTCTATAATAGCATTAATAAAAAAAGAGATGGATTAAAGACAATTTCACTCCTATTTTTCGATTTTTATTTAATTGTTAATACTTGACGCAGTAAACAACGAAGAATTTCGGTTGTCATCAACGTTGTGAACGGCTTTTATCATCATTAATTGTTTTTCGTCTTAGAGATATATTTTCGAAAATTTTAAAATTAACGACGTAATCCTATTTTGTAGTCCTTGAATTGCAGATGCACTTTTTTCTTACTTTACGAGAAAACGAATTTGTTTTACATTTCGATGCGAGAAGCTTTCAATTAAATTACGAAACAAGGCCAAAAGATGAGCGTCGTTATAAAAATCTTCATTATCTTCTTTGAAAAGTTTACACAAAACGTAAACATTTTTCTGACTCAGAGAGCAATCAATCTATGTCACTGTTAGTATTTCCATTTTTGCAGATAATTTTATGCTTTCTTTGATCCATTTTCGTTCGACAGCAGAAACGTACCAAGGTACTTTTATAACTCACAAACACACTACACATTCTAAATAGTTAAAACTGAATTCATTACAATAACAATTATAAAAAATGTAATCAAACGTATGCACCTAGCCTTTATTTTTGAGAACATATCGCAAATTAAAAACTTACTTTAAATCGAAATGCCGCCAACTTAAAAACGAATTCCAATGCAAAAACTGCTGTAAATATCATGTTTAATGCATCCAGTATTTCCGTATAATACTCGGGCTGTTTATGAAATTTCATAGCTAAAGTCACTGTGTTTATCATGATAAGTACAAATATAGAATATTCAAACGAGGATGAAGTCACAAACCACCAAACTTTGTATTGTATTCCATGCTTTGGTATGTATCGTCTTACTGGTTTCGCCTTCAACGCGAATTCTATACAGTTCCGTTGATTTTTGTCCAATTCGCAGTTTTTATACTCCTGCTCTCCTTCATTTTGGAATGTAACAATCACGAAACCGACGAATATATTAACCATGAAAAAGGCAATAATAATAATATAGATAATGTAGTAGGCAGCTACAATTGGACGGAAGTTATGGATGGGTCCACCATTTTCCTTATTAGAATCGATTGACACATAAAGAAGTCTTGAATAAAAACAGAAAAAAAGTTATTATTAAATATGTATAAAACTATATCAATTAATATTAGCACGAAATAACACGGTAATGAATATCGCCTATATACTGCAATACCATCATAATTAAAAAAACACATTCTTGGAGTTAACGATGTCGAATTTTTCTACATAAAGTTCTTGTCGTTGTGTCAAAAATTTAATTTTAATAACAAATTTCACTATTGAAGTAAATGAGCGATATTTGTAAGAATGAAATAAAATATAAGCATTTAGAGATCAAATCTTTAAAAATGTGATGACATCCCAAAAGCAAATTTGTTATATACAATTAAATATCTAAAAATTACGAAATTCTGCTTTCAAATAACGTATGGTGAATAAAATACGAACAAATGCAAAACTTTTGTTAAAAATACATACATTATGCTGACAACAAAAAAAATATATTCCAAATTTTAATAATGAAAAATAAACTAAAAAAGCGCTGGTAAGTTATGATCAATTCTGAAAATTGTACTAAGCGAGTTGAGCCGTCGCAAATTTATTTGTAAATTTTGTCAAATGCGTGATGGATGACCGTCGAAGGCAATAAATGGCAACGTTATTCAAAAATACCATGGAAAAGAAAAAAACAGTTTTTTGGCCAGATTTGGCACTCTCACATCACGCGAAGGTGAAGAACAAAAAAATTTAATTTGTACTTAAGGAACTAAATCCCCCAAACGTTCCCAAATTTTCCTTATCAATAATATTTAAAAAATAAGTAAATCACAAAGTTAAGAAAAGTTTTATTACACTTGCATTTTGTTACTTTTAAGATTCTTTGGATTTCATTCACCACACGTTATAACTGATATACATTTTCAACTAGACAGTAATTATCGTACAATTATATAAGACATATGTAAAAAATTATGAAATTTTCTTCAATCGAATAAAAATTAAGTTATAAGATTTGTAAATGTACTTGAATATAATTTTCAGAATATGATAAATGAACTTATTTCGGCGTATATCAGGGATAAAATTTACAACACGAACGACATAACTCAGGAAGTCAACTAAAGAATTCAAACTAAATAGAAACTTCCACTAGAGTAAATTTTTGTGGAGAAATGCATATTTTTGCATTTTTAATAAATTCACATTACACCTAGTATAAAAAAGTTGGACCATGACGATTGCCGAGTATAGCATTAGATTTAACACCGGTATTCATTGAAACACTATTCCTAAATGTCTCCTTTTTTCAAACTTCTAACCTCATTTGTTCTTCTCACACAACAGAAACATTTTCATTCACATTAATTAGCAAGTCAACATTGACAAAGATCAGCTTGAAAGAGACAATTTTCTTGTAATAGAAGCAGCCTTCAAGTGCTTGGACTTCTAATATAGTGTAAGACATCCTTTTTTTGTACAGCAATCCTTTTTTTCTCCTTACTATTTAGATCACTTCTACCCAGTAGAATGTGGAATGCCACACGGCGCGTAATAGTACAACGTGATAATATTACAATTAAGTTTAGGGAGAATTTTACTTAAAAGTTCTTTAATAAAGATACTATCAGAAAGTGGGCTGCCCTGCTTTGCAATATGTAGGCTTACAATGCTTAGATGGTTTTTTAAATTTCTATCAAAATTTTTCATCATTATTTTCTTCGTCTTCTATTCATCTTGAACATTTTTTCAAATGTATATTTTTCATTTCCGCAAATGCCTTCTGATAGCAGAATCATAGTGTTTTTTAAATGTTTTATAACACATTGAGTATTACCAAATGCATTATTTATCACGGAAAAGTTTTGTAGTGGTACCACCATCTTTTTTATATTATTTTGTACTCTTTGCCGTCTGAAAGGCAACTGGATTAAAAGAGCATAACAAAGTGGTGGGTGTTAACAATAAGCAATTGCTCTATGAAATGAGCCTCACTGCCATAGATACGAAGCAATTATTATTTTTTTCTCAAAATTAAAATTTCATTATTAACATATTTATAATATTTTAATTATTTAATAATATATCAATAATTAATAATTAATTAGTAATAAACTAATTAATAGTGTAAATTCATTCACTAAACTATATAGTTTTTAGTTTCCATTTATTTAAGTCGTTTGCCATTGCTAAAATTCATGTCTTCTTAATATGAGGCTAAATAAATTTCGCATACTGTACCACAACATAACGTTAACTTACAAAAGTAAATTGGACTATAATTTACATGCATTGAATTCTAATTTGCAGGTGTTTATCGCTGTATTACCTCTATTTAAACTGCTCTTAATGACTTCGTCACTTATTTTTCAAGCATAATATGTTTTGGTAGGTGACATTCAATTACCTTTTAAGGGGAGGTGCATCGGAGACAGCGAGAGTGCAACGGCGCGAGAGTTCATTGTTGATAGATTACATCGTCGCTTGCTTTTCAATCAAGAGCGCACGCTTCCATGGCTACATTGTCGCTTATATTGTAAAGGAATGCGCACCAATTAACCAGCCTATGGCAAGTATATGCCAAATTTAAGGGAGGTAATAAGCAAAGGTGTCATCACTGAGGGCTACTAAATATCGCTTAGATCAGCGATTACGTCATAGGCATTTTTACCCCTGGGGAACTGTCAATTTACTCAATTTGTGTGCTAATTCACGGTATTTTGCGTAGGCAAACGCAACTTAGAACATGCATAAGAGTTCGGTAAAAATTTTAAACCTGTTTCGTACTCGACCGCTCATATGTAAAAGGGAACTAAAACCTACCATACACGACATGTTTTTTACATCTGACTTGTCAACTTTTCAACTCATATGTAATTATGCATGCATGTCAAAAACAACCATTTTACAGAAGGTTAATAATATTCGGTCACAAACGTACATGATAATAGCTTCTGACATAGTTTCTATTATTTTTTTTTTACCAGCAACAAACCAACACCAAAGTAGGTCGAAGGTTTTAAAATGTCATGCTACCGCAATAAAAATTTTTGTTTGCACCGTAAGACAGTTCAACTCTTCATTTGATTTTTTTATACCCCTCACAAAAAAGTGCAAGGTTATATTCTGGATTCTTATGAATAGCGACGACGATTGAGCGATGTTCGTCTGTCTGTACGTGAAATCGGGTTTTCAAGCCCCCAGCAGAGCTAGAGACTTCGTTGTTGTACTGATGGATTGGAAATGAACTTAAATAGATCGGTATATAAAAAATCCAAAACACGCTTCCAGAGCTGGGAAGCTTACACCTATTTCTCGACGCAAAATTAATACTAAAAACCAATTAATTCTTTGTTTGTTTGTAAATTGAGCCTTTTTCATGCTTTGGGAAACCTCAATTATCTGTTAAAAACAAAAACAAATATATTTTTTTTCTAGGGATGGAAAATTAAAATTTTGTTTGCACATTCAGTATTTTTGGGTACGTGTAATAAATAAATAAGTTTTTCTTAAATTCATGAAGATTTGCACTGGTAAAATATTAAGAAAACTCAAATTTCGTTTGCAAGGGTGGGATATTGATTTCTTTTTAATTCATAAAAGTAACCAAAACGTCAACTGACGTTGCTAACTAAAACTATTTTTTAACTTAGGAAAAACAAAATTGGTGCTTAAAAATACGCCAGACGTACTTTGGTGAAGTGTATAATAGATTCGGCATAGCCGAATATAGCACGTTTACTTCTTTTAACTTCCAAAATATTAATTACGAAATAATAATGAAATTTTATTTAAATACATATGTTTGTACATAATTTCTTTGAAATGGTTATAATTACATATATATTTCAGTTTGTAATATATGAACTTCATTCGGCGAATAGTTCCATCAATAGAATTTTTCATCATGGCCGAGATTTTTAGCACCATATTTTTTATAATAAGAACAGCTGATGTCAGATGGTTTGTCAGAAGAAAATAGAACACGTTTTTTTTTTTATAATTTTGAAGACAGCACGCTGGATGACACACAAGAACAAGGCAACAGCCGTAACGTAGACGCAGCCTCGGCTGTCCGCTTAACACCTCCCAACATGACGACAACTAACATCGAGTCGTATTTTATGTCGCTAGAATTTTGTTTTGCCGCCTCTGGAATACACCGAGACCAGTTGAGGTATTACATAGCGATGGCACAGGTTCCGCCACACAAGTTAAGCGAACTTCGTGCAATAATTGATGCGACCCCGCAGCAGAATAAATACGACTACATAAAAGCCAAGCTGATAGAGTATTTTGCGGACAGCCAGCAGCGCCGTCTACAACATGTCTTGTCTGAGATGCCCATGTGGCCATCGCAGTTACTGAACGAAATGCGGCGAGTTGCCGGAAATGCCTTAAGTGAAAACATTTTAATTGACTTGTGGGCCGCAAGGCCCACATGCTCAAGCAGCCGTAATTGCAGCAAAAGTTGGCATCGCCGATAAAACGACCATTGCCGATGCAATTGTTGAGTCGCTCGGCCTGCGTAATATAAATTCGGTAGAGGAAGTCAACATAACCTCAAAGAACACTACACGATCACACTGACTTGAATTCCATACAACAGCAACTAGGGCAACTGATTCAGATGATGAAGAAGTTTGTACCTAGAGAATTAAATCAAAACGCAATTCGCCCCCGGTCACGTTCACGATCTCGCAATACACGTTACGACGACAACAACAATAACAACAACAAAAGTGACGCAACAATATGCTGGTACCATCGAACTTATGGCGCAAATGCCCGAACCTGTCGAAAACCATGCGCTTTTGCATTGGGAAACAGCAGCAAGCAACAATGACTAGCCGCCACCGAAGCATCAGAAATCGGCGAGTTTACTGGTGCTAGAAAATCGTATCGCCTTCAAATCACGGACAAAGATACACGAGTTCGGTATCTCATAGACTCAGGTGCCGATGTGTCAGTGGTACCAAAGTCGCTCCAAGCGCAAAAACTACAGCCAACGCAGATGCAACTGTTCGCCGCCAACGGTTCGCCAATTAAAGTTTATAATTGCTGACGTAAACTCGCACATTATCGGAGCCGATTTTTTATGTCATTTTGATTTGCTGATCGACCTGAAACGAAGAAACTTAATCGATAACGTAACTCAGCTCAACGCAACGGGCATTCTAACAGAAAATAAAAATTCATCAATAAAAGTTTTACAATCATCAGCAAAGGATTTCCCAAATATCACACGCCTCGTTCAACAAGGAATACCTGTCCAATCTTCTGTTGTTCATCGTATAGAGACAACAGGCTTTCCAGATTTTCACGTCCAAGACGCTTGTCGCCCGAAAAATTAGAAGCCGCTCCTGCCAAAGTGAGAATTCAATGGAGCTTGGCATATGTAGACCATCCAATAGCTGTTGGTCGAGCCCTCTGCACATGGTACAAAAGCCAGATGGCACATGGCGACCCTGTGGCGACTACAGGGCGCTTAACGCTATAACAGTGCCCGATCGCTACCCACTGCCGTATCTTCAACATTTTACAACAATTTTGCACGGGAAGACCATATTTTCAAAGGTCGACTTTCAAAAAGCATTTCATCAAGTGCCTGTACACCCAGACGACATTCCGAAGACAGCCATGACAACACCTGTTGGCCTTTTTGAGTTCGTGTATATGACATTTAGCCTACGAAATGCGGCTAAAACATTTCAACGCCTATCGCACGATGTATTCAGAGGGCTCGACTTTATATTTCCGTATATGGATGACTTATGCATCACATCATCGTCTCCAAACGAACACCGAACCCACTTAAAACTTGTTTTTGAGCGCCTACAAAAGCACCGTTTGGCAATTAATGTGGCCAAATGTGAGTTCGGCAAGTCAGAAATTTCATTTCTTGGCCACAGAGTAACAGCCCAAGGTATACAACCTCTGCCAGAACGTGTGGAGGCAATACAAAATTAAAAAAAGCCAACACAGGTAAACGAGTTAAAGCGATTACTTGCCATCACAAATTTTTACAGACGATTTATACCACACGCTATCGGATGTCGAGCTCCACTTTTGGCTATGGTATATATATATATATATATATATATATACATATATATATATATATATATATATATATATATATACATGTATGTATGTAAGGTAACATAAAAAACGATAAAACGCAATTGACATGGAGTGATGAAACAACTTCTGCTTTTGAAAAATGCAAATCTCAGCTTGCCAATGCTACATTGCTTGCACACTCGGCACATGACGCCGAAATTTCACTGTGGGTAGACGCTTCAAACACCGCCGCTGGCGCTGCCCTGCACGAAATTATTAATGGGCTCGTTCAGCTACTTGGATTTTTTTCTAAAAAATTCGACAAAACGCAGCTTCGCTATAGCACGTATGACCGTGAACTTACGGCAATTTACCTATCGGTTACGCATTTCAAGTATATGATGGAAGGGCGCAATTGCCACATGTATACGGACCATAAGCCTATTACTTATGCCTTTCGACAAAAACTAGAAAAGGCAAATAATCGACAAGCAAGACAACTTGATCTTATCGGCCAGATAACTACAGATATCAGGCACATCCCAGGGAAAGAAAATATCACCGCAGATATGCTCTCACGAATTTCAACAGTCACAACTAGTTCGCCCATTGACTTTGAGGAGCTCGCACGAGCACAACAGTCCGATGAAGATTTCGACGCAATTCTCAAAGGTAAATCACCTTATCAGATACAACTAAAATCTTTTGCCATTCCAGGAAGTGAAAGCCGTTTGTACGACAGAGTGAATACGGCCATTTATAACAGCAATACTGCGAAAAAAAGTTTTTACAAGCAACGCACAACCTGTCGCACCCCGGTTCTCGAAGCAACCGCTGAATTGATGACTAGCAGATTCGTCTGGCCAAATATCCGGCGAGATAGCATTGACTTTGCTCGCAGTTGCATACAATGCCAACGTTCAAAAATAGGGCGTCACACAAAATCACCGCTTCAAAAATATAAAGAAATCGACAGCCGTTTTTCTTACATAAACATCGACTTGGTAGGACCTTTCCCTCCTAGCGATGGATACCGTTATTGTCTCACAATTATAGACAAATTTACTCGCTGGACGGAGGCAATACCTGTAGTAGACATGTCAGCGACGACTGTAGCTCAAGCGCCAATATCAGGTTGGATTGCTCGATTTGGCATTCCAGAAAACATAACATGTGACCAAGGACGACAATTTGAGTCGCAACTATTCAGGGAATTAAGGCGATACCTAGGCATCAAGCACATTTGAACCACCCCATATCACCCACAAGCAAATGGAATCAATGAAAGGTGGCATAGAACGCTGAAGGCAGCAATTTTGTGTCACGATCAGAACCGATGCACAAAATTTTTGCCACTTATTTTGCTTGGTCGCTTACAAGGACGATATTAAAGCTTCTCCAGCTGAGTTAGTTCTTGGAACTACGTTACGTATTCCTGCTGAATTTTTCGCCCCACAAACAGGCATAACAACTGAAACTGAGGTACTGAATGACTTGCGTGAAGCAATGCAAAATATCCAGCCTCAACAAACGACGTGGCATGGCGAGGCTAAGACGTTTAAACATTCCGATTTGGACACATGCATACACGTATTTGTGCGAAATGGTTCAATTCGACCGTCATTGTCACACACGTACAAAGGACCCTATCATATTGTAGAGAGAAACGAAAAAATTTTCAAAATAAGTATACATGGTAAAAACAGCAATATATCGATCGACAGTCTCAAACCAGCGTATTTAGCTAATTAATCACATCCACCAGAAAGTAATTTGCGATTCCAGTCACCGAATACCTCAATACAGTAACCAAAAGAGTCTACGTCAAAGGAAAAAATACAACACACCAACCAAAAGAGTCTGCCAGCAGAAGTAACTAAAACGAAGCCTGAAAGCAAACAAACAACTTCCACAAATTCTGAACCGGTATCGACTTCCACCACTCGCACTGGTCGTCAAATAAGACTCCCGATACGATTTTTATGAGCTGGGTTCAGTCTAACCGGGGAGTACTGTGGCAGCACTACACTTAATGGACAGCGAGAGTTGGTAAAAAAAGCGCTTGCTGGTCAACACGAAAAAAGCACATGATTAATTCGATCTTTTTTATTACTCGGCTTTAGACTGAAACACACCTCCCCAAAAATTTTGTAAAATTAAATTCAAGTTTGTTGTAAGTAGAATAGTGAAATATATAAGGTCTGTTTGTTAACTTTTCCAGCAATATTTAACCAGCAGCTTCGTGATAGAGAAAATAACCAAATTTACTCTCAATTGCTCTCAATTATAAAAATTAGCAAAAGAGTACGCGAACAGCATTTTGCAAGATTTTGCCAGTTAGTTTGCTGAACAGCTGATGAGTAATGCTAATTCAAAAGAATGTTCATATTTATTTACGTTCATATGTGTCAAAAATAAAGTTTTCAATAAATAAATAAATTTTTATAACTTCAATTCAAGATTTGTGGTTTCTAGTGCAAATACATATATACATACATACATATTTTGACCAAAAACCCAATTTGAAACCTTTTGGCAAAATATTTCACATATAAAACTTTTTTGTATAATGGAGTATCTGTATTTTCCTTTATTTACTTACAAAACGTGTTATCAGTTCGAGATACAATTTTATAAGAAAGATAAAAACGGAAATGCAATCACGGTAGGGCTGCATTCCAGCTGTCAAGAACGAACCCTTGGAGTTGCCATATTAATGGTAATGGTTACAGGAGTTACCATATTACAGATCACTACAATCTCGGCCGACCTGACTAAGCAATCGACCTCGATTGCGACGGATCTTCTAAAAGCTCGTCCTCCAAAAATTCGTAATCTTCGTATTCACTTGTGTTGCCTTCAGTATCTTTTGTATCTTTTGTGTCCTTTACTTCCACCCATTTCTTTAAGCGGCTTGAATCTATCACACCTTTGTACGGTAATTGAGTTACCTGAAAATTTTCCACGTCCACTATTTCGTAACGATCATTTCCTAAGTACTTTTGAATGACATATGGGCCACGGTATTTTGGTAATAGTTTTTTATTAATCCCTGGGGTTGTTACAACATTTTTCAAAACTACCAAGTCCCCAAGTTCGAAAGATTTTGCTGGGTTGTGATGATTGTGGAAATACTTTAAATTATTTTCCTGAGACTTTCTAATGGCTTCCGATGCATCTTTTCTCATTATTTGCAAATCTCTATTGTCCTCACCATATGCGTCTTGCAAATATTCTGTCAGTTCATCAATAGCTTCACCCCGTTATTCGACTCCAAAGAGTAACATGGCTGGTGATTGCTTGGTAGAGCAATGGAGTGAATTGTTAATAGCGAATTCTACTTGGGCTAGCTTGTCTGTCCAATCAGAATATTCCACTGATTCAGACAGTTTAGCTAGCATACCTCTTAAATCCCTATTTATTCTTTCAACCTGTCCATTCGATTGGGGTGACGCAACTGACGTTTTTACATGTGTTATATTTCTTTCACTAACAAATCTACTAAATTCATCAGAGGTAAAGCAGGTACCCCGGTCACTAATAATTCGCCTTGGTCGACTATAATCTCTGAAATATTTTCGCAAAGCGCAACACGCTTCTTTTGTTCCAGGTGAGTTGACAGCATAAAGCCTGGTGAACTTTGTAAATGCGTCCACTATTACTAATATATGTTTACGTTTCGATCTAATTGCTGGTAACGGGCCAAAATGATCAATATGTAGGGTATCAAACGGTATGGCCTTCTTTTCAATACTATATAAATTTCTTTCGTTTGTCCTATGCGGGCCAGAATAGTAAATACACTTTAGGCAATTTCTTGTGAATTTATTCAACTTATCTTTCATATTTGGGAACCAATAGTGTTTGCCTATTCTGTCTAAATATTTCCCTATTCCCATGTGTCCATATTTTTCGTGAGTCATCCTCATTATATTGTCTTCTAATTCTTCGGGTACATATAATTGCCTCTGTCTTTTGTTACCCAACCTAAATACTAAACCATTTTCTAAAGTAAAATCATTTCTATCCCCTTGCTCCAGTTCATTCTTAATTTCTTGTATTTTCGGATCTCTGGATTGTGTAATTTGAATGTTCATGTCAACTTCGTTTTCTTCAATAATTGCTATAATTGGCTCTCGACTGAGGGCGTCAACGTGAGTCATTAGTTCTCCTCTTCTATGCCTAATGCTATAATTAAAATTTTCTAACTCTAATGCCCATCTGGCAATTCTGGGGTTTATTAATTTTTTGCTTAAAGTTAGCGTGAGAGAGTTGCAATCGGTCACTATAGTAAATGGAATACCCTCCAGATATATGCGGAATCTCCTCAAAGCATATATTATTGCCAGTGTTTCCAGTTCAAAACTATGATATCTGGACTCCGCTGGGGAAGTACACTTCGAATAGTAAGCCACAGGGTGAAATTTACCATCGTCTTGTCTCTGTAAGAATACCGTACCGTAGCCTTTAGAACTTGCATCAGTATGCAACTCTGTTTCGCGTTGCTGGTCGTATATAGCCAGAACCGGGGCATTTATCAATCGGTTTTTTAAATCAAGAAAAGCATCTTTACATTCATTTGTCCAAATGAATTCCACAGATTTTTTTAACGTAGTTAGTGGTCTTGCCAGCCTAGCAAAAACAGCCCTAAGCATCGCTCCACTCCTTCAGAGTTCGTTGGCATAGGATATTCACTTATGGATCGGATATGGTCATCGTTGGGTCTGATGCCATTTTCATTCACATGATATCCCAAATAATTTAATTCTCGATATGCAAATTTGCACTTACCTACATTAAGTCTCAGTCCCACCTTACTTAAAACTCCCAAAACGTCCGACAATATTTGTAAATATTCTTCAATAGTCTCTGTTGCGATGCTAATGTCATCCAAGTACACTACAATCTTACCCGCTTCAATAAAATCCCTCAACCCCTTATTGATAAAACGTTGAAAAACCGCACCAGTATTTTTAAGGCCGAAAAGCATATAACAATATTCATATTGCCCCAGGGGAGTGACGAAAGCCGTGTATTTGATTGAATCCTCATGCATCGGTACCTGGTGGAAGCTATTTTCTAAATCTAAGGTCGAAAAAATTTTTTATTGCCTAAATAATCCAAGCAATCTTCTATAATAGGCAGGGGATAGTTATCCTTTAGTGCAATTTTATTAAGCGCCCTATAGTCAACGCACATCCTTAGTTCTCCGTTCTTTCTCCTCACTAACACAATTGGAGAAGCGTAGGGCGAGTCACTAGGACGTATAATACCCTTACTCAAAAGCTCATCTAGTTTTAATTTAACTTCGGACCGCTCGCGGTATGACAAACGCCTAGGACAACTATAAACTGGCACATCATTTGTTAGTCTAATCTCCATACAGTAATCTACCGGATCCGTTTCAGAAAATAATTTGTCAAAATATTGACTATCCAACGTAGATTTAATTGCATGAAAATTTTTTCTATCTAGTTCGTTATTAATGTCCACAGTCCTAACATCCCCCACACTACAAAGCACATCCATAATCTCTTCACAACCCTCGTTTTCTTCAATAATTTCCAAATCCATAATATTTTCACTATCATTTATTTTATTTTCCAAAGCACTTTTGTTGTGATCGTTAAAATTTTCCTTTTCGGTTGGAATAACCCCCTTAAGGCAATCTAACATTTCATCCTTATTACACATTGCAAACGGCATTGTATTAAACAAATTATCTACTACTGGTGGAAGCTTAGGATCTTTTAAAATTTTTAGACATACAAGCGCAAGATGTATTTTTTTTATCAATTCTTTGATTTATTGAATTTATCATTAACAATTCATTTTTATCGTATGTAATTTTTTTACTGCATAAGTGAATATTTAATTTATATAAGACATCTCGCCCGATTAAAAGGGGAACTATGGCCTCACAATCTGGCAACACAAATAAATCGCATGATATTTTTTTATTTTGGAAAGTTACGTCACATTTAATACAGCCGATCATAGTAATTATTTTATTTCCAACGCCACGAAATGATGTTAATTTTCTTTCATTGGACACTGCAAACGGCACAAACGATTCACTTATACAACTAATTGGGCTGCCCGTATCAAATAAAGAAGAAATGTTAATTACATCTGTGCGCTTGTTTGGTTTTCTGAAGGCAACACTTACCAGTTGGAATGCATCCACATCCTTTTCATTTATGGCACCAACAGCTGCGGTCTTCTTTTTTGGACAATTCTGGTGGAAATGTCCCACCTCGGCACACACGAAACATGAATTCGGCGGGCGTCTGGGCTTTGGGCACTTGCTTTGGTAATGTCCGAACTGCGAACAGTTGTAGCAGCGGACATCGGCTTCAGTTTGTTTGGCATCAGTTTTTTCGGAAGGCGGCAGGGCTTTTTGTCGGCTCAATGTCTTAACTTTCACACTACGCTGCTGTCGGCGGCATTCGTACCTGTCTAGGCGTCGTATAAGGTCATCCATATTGCTGGCTCCATACAACAAATGAACTGCACCGTCGTTATGAGGCACGCCATCAATTATAAAGTCCACCACTTCCTGCTCTGATATGTCCGCTTTAGATGCAATTGCTTGCATATTGACCACATAGCTGAGGCATGATTCGTCATTATTCAGAGTCCTGTTCTGCAACTGTCGATAGACCTCTTGACGGGATATAGTGCGTGTGAACATTTTCAGTAAACATTCTCTTAAATCATCGTATTGCAACAGGCCTAAATTTGAAACATACTGTTTCGCCGTCCCCTCCAAACGTCGGCGTATTGCTACGCACCTATCCTTGTGAGACAATGTGCCTGCGTAGTCCTCGAATTGTGCAATCCACCTACCTATGTCCATATTGTCGTCACCATTAAACGGAGGAACGGCAGCATCTAATTCCAATAAGTCTAGTCTACGACTAGGCGACTGATATGACAGCCCTTCTTCTAAGGCACGTATTTGTTGTTGAAGTTGCAACAGCTGCAGCACAAGAAGCTCCAGCTTCTTGTGCAGCAGCAGGCACCGAGAGTTTGGGTATAGTTCCGGTTGCGGCTGGGTTTTGTGTAGCAGCGGATGCAGCAGGTGTTGTCTTGACGGCAGGAAATGATAGGACGGTGGTTACAGCGGAGTTTAGTTGAGCGGCAGTTACGGCAGTTGTGTGGACGGCAGGTGCAGCAGAGTTTGGTGGAACAGCGGTGATTGTTACAGCGGGGTTTGGTGAAGCAGCAGGAAAAACATCGGATGTGGCTGCGGGTACCATCGCTGAGGCTTCAGTATCGTCAGGGACTTCAAATTGATTTGGGTCGAATTGATGTACCTGCAATTGAAATTGCAGCTCTTCAATGTCTTTTAGCGTCAATTCTTTATGAATATTTTGTTCCTCTGCGTTTGTTGTTGCGGCTGGGGTCTTTGGGACAGCAAGATTATTTTCGGAACCTTCAGGTACTTTCTGAGTTCTCATTCTTTTCCCGTTTTCCTGCTCTAATGTAGCTTCATATAAGCTGCGCAGTTGGCTTAATGTAGCCGAGGGAGGAAAATTTATGCCAGCAGCTTCTAAGGCATCAGTGAGCATCTGACGACTTGGTCTCAAATCCATGCTTAAATCTTGTTTAGTTTTTTTTTTAAATCCTGTTATTTTTATTAAAATTCCTTAAGGCGTACCCCACACCTGATGTTATAATGGAGTATCTGTATTTTCCTTTATTTACTTACAAAACGTGTTATCAGTTCGAGATACAATTTTATAAGAAAGATAAAAACGGAAATGCAATCAAGGTAGGGCTGCATTCCAGCTGTCAACAACGAACCCTTGGAGTTGCCATATTAATGGTATGGTTACAGGAGTTACCATATTACAGATCACTACATTTGTTTGCTTTTTAATTGGTAAGAAGAAGCAGTCAAAACATCTGTTCTATCTTGCAAAATTTTACTGAACAAAGTTTTTCCAGTAAGATTTTGCAAGTTCTTAGTTATTCAAATGTCAATTTTCTGACTCTCTTTCTCTCAATTTAAATAAATTTTCTTGCTGGAACAAGTATACGAACGACATCCAGTAACATTTTGCACAATTTGTTACAAAATATCACGTAAACAAACAGACCTATAATTTTGTTACCTATTGAATTGGTCACAATAAAAGTATCCATGTTTTTATCGACACATCATAAACAAAAAACAAAATCGTTTCATATATATATATATATATATATATATATATATATATACATATATATATACATATATATATATATATATATATATATATATATATTTATATATATATACATATATATATATACATATATATATATATA
>OY776281.1:32934714-32979714 GCA_963675445.1 Linnaemya vulpina
GAACCTAATGAAATATTTTACAGTAAAAAAAATTTAAAAAAAGTTTTTCGGATTGGAATAATATGCCCGTACCCAAATGGGGCCAATGGGCTCATGTGTGAAATTTTGCAAAACATCCCTTTTCAATGCAGAGTGTTTTGGTGCATTTCTTACAATGTCGACGGGCTTTACTGTGGCACACGGCGCATTGTATGATATGAACTTAGACCATTGTCTAAGTTCATACATGTTACCACTGATGAAGGCTTGTGCCGCCTTCCATTAGCTTGTTCACCGTCTAAATATCTCAAATAATTTCTACATATACTTCGGCGAAATTGGAGCTGGTCTATACTACCACCGACAGTCAAGAGATGAAGCCGCCAAGCATTAGCCACAGACAAATCCAGCATATAGGCAGTTATAACCCATCACCATTTTTTGCCTCGTACTGCTGATCTATACACTGCAACTGATTGGTGAGCTTGACGGACGCCTCCCATGCCTTTGTTTTAGTTCTCGAAGACGTAACCATCGTAACGCTCCATCTTTTCACCTTGCCGAGGGGATCAACAAAATCGAAGTTTGTACCCATTGTCAAGTCTTCGTACGAACAAAATTTCATTGGCTGTATCAAATCGGTAGTCAAACTATACACGTTCTTTCTTTTTCATATTCTTCGCAGACTCTAGTGGACATTTCTTCGTTCTATTTTCTCTGACGGTAACCGTAGCATGCTTGCCAGATTGGCGTAAGCCTCGCAGCAATGCATGACTGGTAAAAAAATTTTCGAAATATATGGGATGTTCATGTGGCGAAACATTTGCTTTGTTGACCAAGTTCTTGATCACTTTCGATCCCAATGGCTTATTACTCGCTTCTCCTGCTGATTTCCCACAATACACGTCAAAAGCATAGCAAAAACCATCGGTACTTGCAATCATCCAATTTTTGTATCCAAACCTTACCGGCTTTCCTCTTACGAATTGCTTGGTTGGATGACGTCCGAAATATTTTATCATTGATTCGTCTATTGAAAGATATTCATGAAATACTCCCCACTGCTGGAACTTATTGATTAGCAAATCAGCGAGGGGTTGTAATTTAAACTTCTTATTGGAGGACCCGGACGCATCCTCATTGTCACAGAATTTTTTTTATTTCTAAAAACCTGTTTCTAGACATTGCTTTAGAGATAATTGCAACAAAGCAGTCTTCATCTAGACTCCAGTATAGTCGCTTTTGTACGTTGTTTTCCTCTAACAACGTCTTGGTGTAAGAACCGTCACATTTGTGCCAACGCAGTTTCTTCGTATACATTTTCCTGTATGTTTGTAAGGATTCATCATCACTACTATCCAATTAATTATTGTCTATATACTGTCCCTGGGATTTCTTGAACATTTTCTTCACCACCTTCTTCTTCATCCATGAGAATACTAGGGTCTGGTGGAATCGTCACTATATATATGATTACTATGAAATTCAAGCACATGTATGTAGCAGAAATACATGGCTGACACTTGCAAAAAGCTAACAAAAGAATATTACATATCTGCCCATTGGACCCATTCGGGGACACCATACTAAGATATGCGCCCTATCGTTCAAATGTAGATATATATTGCCAATTTCAAAATAATTGGAGTAAAAGACTATATTTAAATAAATCCGGGCTAAATATGTATAATAGCACCCACGCAAATATAAAAAATTATAACACAGATTTAGTATATAATATAATTCTTCAAATAAATAAATTTAAGCACCTATTTTAATATATTTAAGCATATAATCATAAAAGTTATTATTCTATTTTAAAGTCACACTCTTTTAAAATGAAAATTTGCTTATAAACGGAATATAAAGTACCGGAACTAAATATTGTGGTCATATGAAGAACCGTCCTCATATGAGTACGGCGGGCGTAAATGGGTTAATATACAAATTTGTTTATCAGTAAGCTTTTATTTATGACATGTTATTGGTTGCAAGAGTTGCATGGTTCACAAAAATCATAGTTTACATATTATCAGTTAATATTTTGAAATATTTTCATGCTTGTTTTTGTTTCAGTTATAAGTAACGAATCAATAAGTGGCATCAGTAAAATTTTACTGGTAATTTATTATAAGAGGCAGTAGGATATTGTATGAAAACGATTAAATCAATTTACATATTAAAATTTGAAGAGAAAAATTGCTAGATACTTACGAAGGCCATCCCTCAAAAGTTGATACAGTAAATAACGTCAGCATTGCTTTAGCAACATCATCAAAATGAAATTTGTTGTTTTTCCATTCACGTTCCTTTAGCCGCGGCTTATTTATGTCACCATTTTCGTATATCAAATAAGTACCGCTATTAATTTAAATACGCAAAAATCAATATTAAATACTTTTAATATATATATATATATATATATATATACATATATATATATATATATATATATATATATATATATACATAAGTATATATTTATATACATATATATATATATATATATATATATATATAGATATATATATATATATATATATATATATATATACATATATATGTATATATATATATATATATATATATATATATATATATAGAGTATATATATATATATATATATATATATATATATGTACATATATATATATATATATATATATATATATATATATATATGTACATATATATATATATATATATATATATATATACATATATATGAGGATATGGGATATTATTATAATTAACACTCAATATACTTACTGACAGTCTGCTTCGTACATTTTGGAACCATCCGAACATTTGAAAAATTTCCCCTAATTATAATTTTCATTTAAGAATATTTATATATGAATGTAGCCAAAAAATAAATAATATAAAAATAAGAGCTACAAAAATAAATAATTAAACATATTTGCTTAAAAATAATTGATACTATTTTGCTTAACACAAAATCTTCCCAAGCCCATGTTACAGTACTCAAGATTATATTTTGGTTATTAGGAATTTCAAGCTTAGCCGCATCCGTTTAGACAATAATCAAATGACAGTGAATACTTAGAAACAGCTATTACAATTTAATTTCAGCAATAACTTGGTTCAATCTAATCTAGTGATAACTAATATAAACCTCACAAATATATATTATATATTGAAATTATATATTGAAAATTTTGTTGTATATTTCTATGCAATTGAGTTAAGCGAAGTTATATAATTTGTTAATTTCGTAATAAGTTCGCTTTGTGTGTTTATATATATATATATATATATATATATATATATATATGTATATATATATATATAAATAAATATATATATATATATATATATATATATATATAAATATATATATATATATATATATATATATATATATATATTTTAGGGAGGGTCAATATTTTTGTAAGTAGGAGTATAGAAAAAACGTTATCTATAGGTGATTCTGAGAAATTTTGCTCAAGGGACTATAGCTCTAAGTTGGATTTGGAACCCCCCAAAATTTCAAAATATACATTTTTCCAAATATACATAGAAAAATTTAATTAAATTCGTCATAAAATCGGATAGAATTATAGTAGTTTTTTCAATCTGGGCTTGTTTTTATAGGTATTTTTATCACCTTTCAAAATCTGTATTGATACCAACATTTTTATTTTTGTAGAGATATTAGGAATTATTTGTCGAAAAATAGATTAATATGAACTTTTAAATAATAAATTCGGAATTTTCTTCGATTTTCAAGAACTTTTATTACGATATATTTTTTCAAGAACCATCAACATCGTCTGCCGTGTCTTCGCAAATGGAAGCAACAACATCAACAAGTTTTGACTATAGATCGACTAACATGCCTCATCAAGATATTATTGTTATTGGTTTATCAAGTGATTTAAATGATCTTAGTTTGCCTACTAAATGTGACATTTTAAAATATTATTTTTTTTATGTGATCGTGATAAATTTGAAAACAAAATGTTCTCGTATAAAACTTTTACTCCTCACGTAACATATAAATTGATCCAAATTTGGTGTAAATTAAATATTGAAATCATTAATAGAAAATTAACTGGTTGGCTTGATAAATACCAGAAACATGTACAACATAGAAGCAAAAGAGATGAATTTAAAGCATTTGTTGATTCAATTGTTGATTCTTCCATAACTACATTCTCTTTCGATGGTAGAAAAGATGACTCATTAACTACAGAGAAAATTAATGACAAATTTCATACCACTATGGTAAAAGAACCGCAATTAGTTGTTCTGAAAGAGCCCTATAATGAGTTACTTGGATATGTAAATTTGGGTGTCAATAAGATGCAAAAACCAAACACAGAAAACTTAATGAATTTTTCAACAATAAAACATTAACAGTTGATCAATTAATTGGCATATGCAGTGATGGTGAGCCAGCATATACTGGAACAGAAAATGGTGTTTTACGATTGTTTGAAAAACAGTTAAATAGACCAATTCACTAGTTTATATCTCTGCTTCATTTCAACGAACTGCCATTTCGTCATTTATATGAAGCATTGGACAAAACAGTCACCAGTGGACCACGAGCAGCAAGTGGAAAGTTATTCAAAGCTAATCAAGAATATGAGAAAGTGCAGGTATGTAACACTTTATCTTATTTAATATCATAATTTATTATCATTATTTATTGTCATTATTTTACTTTTTCGATTGGAATAAAGTTAAAATAAAATAATTGCATATTAATTGATCTAAACATTTCATTTTTCAAGGAGTAGCTGGTTTTGATCCAATACCAGTGGAGAATATGCCTGCAATGATGGATCATGAACATGAGCTCGAACTATCAACAGATGTTAAATATTTATATCAAACAGCTAAAGCAATTTCGAATGGTATTGTTCCAGTTGATTTAGCTAACATTAAACCAGGACTAATTGCACATTCTCGTTGGTTAACCAAAGCAAGTAGATTACTACGATTATATGTAACAACTAATACATGATCCACCAATTTAAAAACTTTGGCAGCTTATATTATAACAGTTTATGTGCCAATGTACTTCAATGTGAAGTTTTGTAAACCTGTTGTGTACGGCAGTACACTTTTATTAAAATTTATACGTTGGACACGATACTTACAACGAAACTTTCATAATATTGTAGATGGTGTAATTCGAAACAACTCATATTACGCACATCCAGAAAATATCTTGTTGCAAATGTTATTTGATGATCGAAAAGCAATGTGGGCTACAGAGCTATCAAAAAGACTTTACACTATCCAGAAAAATTGTACGATCCAACTAAACTCAGAGTTTACAAAAAATATATCTTAAATTTCGATGCTACCGATTATGTCAATATGGTTGATATGAATAACGACGATATATTATTTGAAACAGCATTTACTCCACCGATTCCATATGATCACTTGGTAAAATACTTCGATTTCTATGAACCACCACTGGCTGATCCACAAATTCCAATGCACATACAAGGAACAGAAAGACATGTGAAGGAGTTATAACAGTGAAAAGTCGTAAGAAAACTCCTCGAATGGAAAGTAAAAAGGACCTTAAAAAATAATATCATTACGTTAAAACATTGAATTGTAGGTCGAGAATAATATTTAAAAATAAATTGAATTTAAAATGTAGAAGTAATGTTTTTTTTTGTTGAAACCTTGAAAATGTTTGTGATGTTTCCGGATCGAATTTCCTATACAAAACGGATGCTCATGCTGCCAGTGTTGCCATATTAATTATTTTTAACGAAAATTGGTGATTTCTTCTTAATATCTTGTTTACAAATTCTTTTTTTTTTGGTTGCGGCAACGCTGCCAAGTTATGTTGTAGTGGAGCACTTATATTGTTCAGTATTTATACTTATACACATACAAACATTCTTATAAAGGCATCCAAACACAAATATCCAAACGTGTATGCATAAATACATATGTATATATGTATGTACATAAATTTTTACAGATAAATAACACCATATTAATTTTGACGCATGGTTTTCTATATAGTTTTATATCGAAATGCTGGATACATGAGCGTAATTAAAATATTTACCCTTGGCAACGAAATAAACACATTTAATTTTAATAAAAAAATGTAATATACATTTATATAATTTTAATTTAAAATATATAGCAATGAAAAATACAAATTATAAATTTATACTAAGTTTTAAACATTAACTGATAAGAACACATATGCGTTAGCTGTAGTTGCGAAATTTAAACATATTAGGTCTGTTTGTTTACGTGATATTTTGTAACAAAATGTGCAAAATGTTACTGGATGTCGTTCGTTTACTTTCTCCAGCAAGAAAATTTATTTAAATTGAGAGAAAGAGAGTCAGAAAATTGACATTTGAATTACTGAGAACTTGTAAAATCTTACTGGAAAAATTTTGTTCAGTAAAATTTTACAAGATAGAACAGATGTTTTTACTGCTTCTTCTTACGAATTAAAAAGCAGACAAAAAAGTTTTATTTGTGAAATATTTTGCAAAAAGTTTACAAATTGGGTTTTTGGTCAAAATATGTATGTATGTATTTATGTATTTGCACTAGAAACCACAAAAATTTGAATTAAAGTTATAAAATTTTTTTATTTATTGAAAACTTTATTTTTAACACATATGAACATAAGTACACATGAACATTCTATTGAATTAGCATTACTCATCAGCTGTTCAGCAAAATAACTGGCAAAATCTTGCAAAATGCTGTTCGCGTACTTTTTTCCAAATTTTTATAATTGAGAGCAATTGAGAGTAAATTTGGTTATTTTCTCTATCACGAAGCTGCTGGATAAATATTGCTGGAAAAGTAAGCAAACAGACCTATTGTTTTTTAACTGATAAGAACACATTGTGTTTTAAAGGGCATCAAATAAATGTTTATCCATTTTCTTATAATGCTTCCATGAGTGTATTTACCCTTGACAATGAAATAAACGAGTGTAATTGAAATATGTATTTACCCTTGACAATGAAATAAAGACATTTAAATTTTAATAAAAATATATATTCAAAGTTTTATTTTACAACTAAATCTTAAGCAAATGCAAATATGTGTATTATGTATTATTAAACTTTATAAAAGATACAATTTTACATTTAGATAAACTATAGAAATATATTATTTTTCTTGCTTCTTCTTGGAATTCGAAATTTTTTCTTCTATAATTCGCACAGCGAGAGGTATCAGGTCCACATCTAGTAGTTTCTTTAGACCAAACACAATCCTCATAATGTTCACCAAATTTATTTTTATTTATTTTCATATTGTTTGTATGCTCTAAATATGATTGAATGTTAACAAGTTCTTGTTTATGTTCGTTGGAAATGATGTTGGAGAAATTTCTTAAGAAATTATATATTTCTTTTAGTAGCATATTGTTAATTACTGAATACTCATATGTAATGTTTGTGAATAATCTTTAACGTTAATTGTTCTTGTATTTATATCATTTATACCGCGACTAACTATACGACTTGATTTCGCTTGATAATCGCTTTCATATGGAAATACATCGTTTCCCATTTCATCGCTATATTCAAAACAATAAATATTGATTTTGCGATAAGCATAGTTAATATAATATCTACATCGCAGTCTTATTTCTAAATCTTCATATTATAAGTTGAAGTGTCGATAGAATACCCCAGAACTTTTAATAATACCACCAATATTATTTTCCTTTTCAATCAAATCCATCCTAAATGCTTCGATTGCTTCATCTATAGTAAAGTGTTTATATCCTCCATCATTATACATCTGATCATAAGATTTTGTAGTTGTTGTTGTTGTTGTTGTAATTTCATCATAATTTTTCAATTGAAGTGATAAATGTACTCTTACATTCACAGAACCATTTTGATGTTTAATTTGAAAGTCTAAATATTTGCTAGTTGTTGATTATAAGGATTTTGATTACTATGGAATTATCAAAAATACTGAAGCGAATGAATTCATATTGTTTTTCCTTTAACGGTTGATGGTACACTAGTATGAAAACATTATTCGATAACCACTTTATACGTTTGAGCATAATTTTTAACATCAATTATGTTTATGTTATTTAATTTAAGTGAAAGATCAGGTATTCGAACTCTTTCGATTTCACCATTACTTAATATACGTTCATCATTAACTTCACGATATTCATAACAACTTATTTTCAGGTATCGTTTCTCGTATGTACTATCATATGTAGGACGAATAGGAACATCAACATTATCATATTTAAGATTAAAATGGCGGTAAAATGACTCATTAGAGTCCAGCATACCACCAATATTTGATTTCTTTCCAATTAATTCCTTACGAAATGCCACTATAACGTCATCAACTGTAAACAATTTTTGGGATGATAATGAAGTGGTTTCATTTATTTTCTTGGGTGAATCGGTAGTTATTGACGAAAAATAGTTATAGAAAAGTTGATTTTTCTGAGTTTCATCATTCAAATCCTCTTCCTCATAGTTTTTCTCCTCCTTTTCATCTTCTTCAAAGAACGATGTTGATATAGCAGTAGTAGTTATTGATGTTATATCAATATCACAATCTCTTGTTTCTAAAACGTTACTTTCTTTTAACGTTACAAATGATATATTAATTTTTAAAATATCTTCGTTGGGGAGTGTAAAATTAAATTCTAAACTTTTTGTGTTCTCTCCTATATGTGTAGTACTGATAATAGGCATTGGTAGTGAAATACCGTATACCACTTTTAATATAACGAGTAAATAAAAAATGACATATTTTATTTTACGTTTAGTAAGCGATATACTATACTCACTGTATAAAGTTTAGAGATGATATGATAAAAACACTTTAATATTGCTTCCTTATAATGTGATTTTATAAGAACTATCGGAAATTAAAAAAAAGAAAACACACAAAATTCAGAAAAATGCATGAAATATTTATTTGGATTGATAGTTGGGTCGATATAATTTAATGTTTGAAGATTATTTCATGCAAATGGTGGCCGCGGCTGCGCCTCAAATGGTCCATCCGCTTAGTCCAATTTTGGCATACTCTTTCCAACATTTCGGCCGGTATCTCACGAATAATGTTGGCAATGTTGGCTTCCAGTGCGTCAATCGAAGCGGGCTTGTCGCTATAGACATTAGCCTTAACATAGCCCCACAAAAAATAGTCTAGAGGCGTTAAATCGCACGATCTCGGCGGCCAATTGACTGGTCCCAAGCGTGAAATAAACTGTTCACCGAACTCGCCTCTCAATTGGTCCATTGTTTCGCGTGCTGTGTGGCATGTGGCACCGTCTTGTTGAAACCACATGTCATGCAAGTCAAGCTCTTCCATTTTGGGCAAAAAAAAGTTTGTTATCATCGCACGGTAGCGCTCACCATTCACAGTAACGTTGTGATTCGCATCATCTTTGAAGAAATACGGCCCAATGATGCCGCCAGCCCATAATCCGCACCAAACGGTTGTTTTTTGTGGATGCATTGGTAGCTCTTGCAATGCTTCTGGCTGCTCTTCACTACAAATACGGCAGTTTTGCTTGTTCACGTATCCATTCAACCAGAAATGAGCCTCGTCGCTGAACACAATTCTTCGATAAAAAAGTGGATCTTCATTTAACTTTTCAAGAGCCCATTCACCAAATATTTGGCGTTGTGGTAGGTCGTTTGGCTTCAATTCTTGCACCAGCTGTATCTTATAAGGCTTCACACCCAAATCCTTCCGCAAAATTTTCCACGTAGTGGAGTAACAGAGGCCCAATTGCTGCGAACGGCGCCGAATCGATAATTCACGGTCATCACCAACACTGGCCGATACGGCTGCGATATTTTCTTCAGTTCGCACTCTACGTAAGCGTGTTGGTGGTTTAATGTCCAACAATGTAAATTTGGTGCGAAATTTTTTTACAATAGCCCGAATGGAAGCCTCAGTAGGTCGATTAAACTGACCATAAAATGGAAGAAGCGCGCGATGAACTTTCTTAACAGAGCACGCATTTTGGTAATAAAATTCAATAATTTGCAAGCGTTGTTCGTTTGTAAGACGATTCATGATTAAATTATAGACCAAACTGAAGATGTTTGACAGTGACACAAGATACAAAACGTGCGCGAGCTGTCAAAACTAGTGTTGCCAAAAAGATAATAGCAAAAAAATCACTCGCTATAATCTAAAATATTTTTCAATTCAACTTCTTCAATTTCACTATATTGCTATATGGCAATGAATATTCATATTGCTATATTCATACATAACCTTAATAAATCATAAAAACATTTATTTGTCTTAATATAATTTTTACAAAATTTTTTTATTTCATTAGTAAGAGGAATATTTTCAAACATTTTATCATGTATAATTAAACAATATGCAGATGTTCCGGTTGGTATATTATTAAGCGTTTTCAATTCAATACGAATATCTATTGGTCCAGTTTTAACAGTCTCATTTTGATGTGTTACGTCTAAGACAATTATTGGCGCTATTGTTTTAAAGTCTTCTCGTGATAGTAGGGGCTGTGGATCTCGTAAATAGTAGCTTTGTTGAAACTTTTGATACATATCGTATAGTAGTGCAAACCGATTTCGATCAAGTTTCAAGTTTAGATCATCCTACGGATATACGTCAGAGTTTAGATGTACTTTTATATTTGTTAAATCACAATGTTGAAATGTGTTATTATCACTGTTGCGAAACGCTACAAGCAGGAAACGTGGTCTTTCATTTTCACTAGCAAGCTTAACATTCCATAATACAGTAGTGGTTTCTTGAAGTGAAGGATAGTAATACATATCCCAACTTCTAAAAGATACATTTAGAGCCCTGCGGTTATTAATTGTTTTTAACATTTTCAATTTGTGAACATCATCGAGTTGAACTTGTGGTACTTTCCACGTAACATTCAGAATAGTTAATTTAGCTTTTTCAGTTAATACCTTAGATTTAAAAACTTGTTTATCAGCTTTTGCTCTCAACAAGATTAATTCATGTTTCGAATTAACTATTATTTCTTAATTTTAATTATGTGCTAGTTTTTTTTCCCCAAAATCTTATTAAAAAATTCAAATTGATCAGTTAAGGGGTTTTAGCTAGTTCCTATGCGCATTTCACTGGGGCTAATGCAGGTCATCAGGGAACCTTTATCCAAAATTTCTTAGAACAACTAGAGATATTTATATAAAATTCCACATTAATAAATGGGAAGCCTAAAACAAATATCAAAGTCAAAAGAAGAACTCACTGATCGATTTTCCTTTTTTATTTTCTTACGTTTTATTATACAACGGGTTGGTTTGTTGCCGACTCAAATTTTAGGTGTAAGAGAAATAAAGAACAACAACTAATAATTGTTTTAATATAAACACAATTTATTTAGAGTGTTGACAACATAAGTGGTTTTATTTTGCACAAGCACTTGCATATTTAAATCCGTTTATATTTTGGGGGTTTTTAAACTCTTGAATTTTAATAATGTGCTAGTTCTTTTTTCCCAAAATCTTATTAAAAAATTCAAATTGATCAATTGAGGGGTTTTAGCTAGTTCCTATGCGCATTTCACTGGGTCTAAAGCAGATTATCAGGGAACCTTTACCCAACATTTCTTAGAACAACTAGAGACATTTCAAACTTCCAGTGAGTTCTTGTTTTGACTTTGATATTTGTTTTATAATTCCCATTTATTAATGTGGAAGTTTGAAACAAATATCTCTAGTAGTTCTAAGAAATGTTGGATAAAGGTTCCCTGATGATCTGCATTAGCCCCAGTAAAACGCGCATAGGAAAGTAGTAGGGAACTGTATGTGCTGCGACCATTAAAAATATTAAATTTCAGCAATTAAATTTGAAATTTTTCAATTTTAATTGCCAAAATTCTCAAATTTCCCAAAATTCTCAAATTTCATTTTGTGTGTGTTCGTGTGTGTATTTTTTCCCACGGTTTAGTAGGGGCGTTCACATTGTTGTTTTTTTTTTTAATAAAATGTTGGGGTAGGCGTGGGAATTTGTGTCTGTCCATATGTGACCTTGAGAATACATGTCCGTCGGTATGTGAGCGTGGGAATTTGTGTGTGTCCATATG
Organism: Linnaemya vulpina; assembly: GCA_963675445.1. NCBI lineage: Eukaryota > Metazoa > Arthropoda > Insecta > Diptera > Tachinidae > Linnaemya > Linnaemya vulpina. The sequence goes on from OY776281.1 coordinate 32,946,770, forward strand.
TGACGTTGAGAATACATGTCCGTCGGTATGTGAGCGTGGGAATTTGTGTCTGTCCATATGTGACCTTGAGAATACATGTCCGTCGGTATGTGAGCGTGGGAATTTGTGTCTGTCCATATGTGACCTTGAGAATACATGTCCGTCGGTATGTGAGCGTGGGAATTTGTGTCTGTCCATATGTGACCTTGAGAATACATGTCCGTCGGTATGTGAGCGTGGGAATTTGTGTCTGTCCATATGTGACCTTGAGAATACATGTCCGTCGGTATGTGAGCGTGGGAATTTCTGTCTGTCCATTTACACTGTGTACGCCTGGTGAATAAAAAAATTTAGAAGCATTTTTAGGAATTACACTATTTAAAAAGTGTAGTAGTTATATATGGATACCCTTAATGTTTGTGGTTCGTTCCTTCTTGCTGGAGTGAGATTTTTTCTTTTATTTTTTTGCTTATTAAAATTTGGTGTGTTTACTTAAGATTTGTCGTCCAGCAATTTAGTGTTTTTTTTTTTACTTTTTTGCTTGCAATGCTTGAGTCTGGAGGAATAATTTGATTATTCTGATCTTGAAGACGTTGTGAAAGAAAAAAATTACTATTGCATAAATATTGAAACTGATGTTTTGTTTATTTTATACATGACGATCATCGATGGATTTTATTTGGGGATCTGGATGGTGGTGCGATTTCTGTATTTTGTAGAATATGAATATTAATGCTATGTTTAAGTGTGTGTGTGTTTTTTGTGTTCTGAGTGGCGGTTGGAATGTCTGGCTGTCAGACAGTCTGTGTGTGTGACGATTGGTGAGTCTGTATGACAGTCCGCTTTCCTGGTCAGTATAAAATGTGATAAGGTGTACATATTCATGCGTACATAAATATCTACAAATTTATTTCATTTACGCATATACATACAAACAAATAATAAGCGTTTATTCTTTGTGCCCAAATATTCCCTTGACCATTTGAATGAATGAATGAACGATTGTGTATGTTTGTTTGTGTGTTCTCTGAAAAAAATAAATATGTATGTAGGTTTTTCGTTTGAAATAAAAAGACATTTATTTTAATTTTTATAAGCATTTATTTAAAAGTTTGTTAACACTTTCATTTTTAAGTAAAATTGCATTCCTTAAGGCACAAACACCATAGTCGTGATAGCTACAATAGGGATATATGGAATGCTTAGTTTCCATTTGTTTGAAATTAATGCAGCCAATGTCTTCAATGTTATAAACTGTTTGATGAATAATTTTTTCCAGCCAATTTTTCTTCTCTCCCCCCTTAACATATATTCGTGAATTTCTTATATTCGATTTTAAAAACTTGCAAACGCTTTGAAATGAGACTGATCCATCATTCCAGTTAATATGATGATAGTTTTTTGTTAACCAAACTGCTTCTCTCTGTTTTTTGGCTGATAAACATGCGAAATCAAAAGGAGGTTTTATGATGAAATTGAACCATTCCTTGTTGCTGAAAACTACAGCTAGTTCTTTTGCGATGAAGTCATTTGAATTAGTTTTGAAACCTTGCAAGTCTACAAAAACAATATCACCATCCATGTTATTTAATTTATAAGAGCTTCCGGACTTGACCTTTTATTGGTATGTATTCTATTACGCGGTCATGAATAAGAACGCAGTAAGCTGATGTTTTTGCTGGAATATTTGTTGCTGTTTCAAATTCAATTTTTATGTCGATTGGTCCGGTATTGAGCGTTTCGTTTTGGTGACTGACATCAACTACAATAATTGGAGCGTTATTTTTAAACTCTTGACCTGTTAGAAGAGGTTGGGGTTGTTTCATGTAGTAGCTTTGTTGGAATCTTAGATACATATCATATAGAATCGCATAGCGCTCATTTTTGAATTTTATATTAAGATCGTCATATGGGTAAGAGGTTGAGTTTAAATGTACTTTTAAGTTAGTAAGATCACAATGAACAAACTTGTTTTCTTGTTGAAAGGCAATCAAGACAAAACGAGGGCGTTCTTTATTAGCGGCCAGTTTAACATTCCATATGTGATTGGTTCCCGTATTAAGGTGTGGATTCATATGACAATCCCAACTACGGAATGCCATTGGTATAGCAGCACCATTATTAAGTATTTTGATCATATTCAATTTACTATGATCAGATAATTGAACATGTGGAATTCTCCATGATATTAGTGAAATTGTAAGTTTTGCTTTCTCGGTGGAAACATTCGAGTGTACAAGATCTTCATCGTTCTTATTACGCAAGAGTATCAATTCATGTTTACCATTTAATAAAACTTTATTGTAGTCTTCAGCGAATCCTAAAAGCAGTTTGAGTGGTACATAGAAATTAAAATTTCCATTTTGAAGATCTATTTTATCAAGTTTATTCCATCCAGCATTTTGCAACACAACGCTTTCCGTAGGTGATAAAGAAACCAAATTTTTTATGGTACTGGTGGCTCCCAAATATCTTGTATGATCAATTTCAATACCATTCAGTTCATAGCGGATTTCATCAAAGAGATATGCAACAAAATTATTTTTCAACTGAAAGTTGGGTGTAGATTTCGATGTTTTTTCGTCTACAACAAGTCCTTCCACATATATATAGCTTTCACTGGGTAACACATATAGATCTTGGTTTTGTATTGAAATTCTTATTTCATCGTTGTTGTTAAAAGACTGAAGGTATGGTATGTATGTGTGATAATCCTTTTTGATAATATTTTCGTCAGATATTGGTTTATCTAAAACGTCTATTATTGAACTCATTTTGTTTTCAGTTTAAAGTTCAGTGACTTGAGAAAACTCTTGTTTGCTGCTGTAAGCGATTTTTGACGAACAGATCTTTTCAATTGTTGCTTAGATTGTAACGTTTGAGAATTAGATGTTGCTGTAGTATTCTTCGATATACTCGTGTTGTATATTATCATTATTTAGTTGTCCTTAAATGTATTCGTATTGTAATTTCCTCACCTCTGAAATTAATTAAGTCGCCGTTTTGATCAACCACGCGAAGAGCTAGTGAACTTATCTCTCTGGAGTTTACTGGCAAATAAATAAGATTTTTGGGAATCTCAACTATTTTATATCCAGCCGGTACATTAATCGGAAATTCATGTAGTGTATGAGCTTTAGAATTATTCATATAAGTATTAACCACAATACTGCTTTCAATCCTCAAGAGATTCACCTTAAAGATATTCACTGGAAGATCAGAGTAATGTTCTTTGTTTGGCGTTAATATTCTGCTATTGAATCCTAAAAGTCAACCTATTGTATTTTCTTTATTAAAATATATTGGTTCTTTAGAGCTGCTGACTTTGACTTGCATTGTATTGTTATTAGCTTCAATCAAAATTTTGTTTTCTGGTCTATATCGTTTGTATTGTTCTTCTATATAGTCAACTATATCATTTAGTTCATAAGATCCGATCGGTATTTCAATTACAAGTTCACCGATATAAAATATATTGTTGTAGACATCCACATTCGGGATACTGTTGTATGAATGAAAATCAGTTAGAGCACATTCATAGGTTCCGTTTAAGTCAATAGGAGGAAAATAATTAGCAGATAGCTCTGATGAATTGGAGCTCAGAGTCAATGTTATTGACATTGTGACTGTTTGATTGTAAATAAATGAGGTTAAACACACAGTATGATTTATAAGAAGCAGTTTCGTATTTATTGTTTATTTACTTATTTTAAACTAAATTAAATATTGATGCCATTGTTGTTGTTTTTGTTGTTGTTTATTTATTGTATTCTTCCATTTACAATATCTCATCTTTGCTTATCCAAGAATTGTGCTCATTACCAAAGCCCAGCCACTTGACAAACACCTTATGTCCTTTAGTTTTGAGAACCTTTTCAACTAGGTATGTATTAGGATATCTGGTTTTTGAAAGTTCTTCTTCATAGAATCCACCTTTAATAGGATTTCCGCGATAGTCTTCTAATATATATGTTGTAGGATATGTATTTTGTACTCTTTTAATTGTAAAGATTTCTGTTGTCCAATTCGGAGTATAACCTTTTTCAAAAATGTTTTTATATTTGCTTATGCGTACATGATCTCCTGCATTAAATTTTGACATTTTATACATCTTTAAATGACTGTATACTGTGTTTAAAAGCTGTTTTTCATTTGTCGAATTTACTTTAATCGGTGACATTTTAATGGTGCGATGAATTTTTCTATTGTATGCATCAAGTAAATCTCTATACATATCAATCCAATTATATGAACCATTTAAGCTAAATTCCTTCCACATCATTCCTTTTAATGTTCTATTGAATCGTTCTACTATTGAGGCTTTCATAGTGCTATATGTTGAGTAGTGATTAATATTGTATTTATTCATCAACTGACTGAAATGTTTATTGAAAAATTCTTTACCATCGTCTGTTTGCAAGTTTTTCGGTATTCGTCCCAATTTGAAAATATTCTCCATTGCCTGAGTTGTTTCGAATGCATTCTTTCTTCTCAAAGGTACTGCCCAAGCAAATTTTGAGAATGTATCAATTACAGTTAGCAAAAATCGATAATTTCTATTGTCTAAGGAATAATTTCCCATTTCAACTAAATCAGCTTGCCAAAGATCATCTATTCCTTTCATCACAACTCTACGACGTACAAAACGTTTTTGAGCCTGCTTATGCAATTCATTTACAACATTTCTCTTTGAAGACATCTTATTTTTCCAGTCGCTGTTTTAAGTGTGTTGTGATCTACTTGATGCACTTGCACCTATTGATACGAACATGTAATTTTCTATTCTATAAATTTTTTCTCGTAGCTCTTCAATTTCCATATCAAAAAGTGATTTATTACCATCCATTTTCTTATTGATATCCTGCAAATGAGAATTAAGATTTTCTAACTGGAAAGCTACTTCTTGTTGCTGTTTTTTGAGTTCAGTTTGCAGAAACAATTTATTGATAACATCGTTTTCCTCCACAGCATTTGCAACATTTTTGATTCTCTTGTATTGGACATCAATGTTTTTGTTCGTATCCATAAAGAAGCCCAACAACTTAGGCGCATTTTTGGTTGAAATTACTTCACTTCTATCGTTAATATAATGCCCAAATTTATCAACGGACATGTTTTATATAAAAATCTATGTATGTATATAGTTTATACAATTATATTAGCTTCACGTAGTTCTTCAATAATTGAGACAATTTCGTTGTTGTGATTAGTATGGCCTGCAGACTGTGATGCAAGCAGTAGTCTAAGTCGATCTACCAACTCGTTTGGATCATCCCAGTATATATAGTTTGGATTATGAGGGTTAAACTGCATCAAACCCCTTCCTAAATAATTACTTTTTGTTACATCTGATGAGCCTGTATGATTGTCTCCTTTGATAAGTTTTCCAATAATATGTTTGTACTTATGGGCTATGCTCCCTTTGATTTGACCATCAGACTTATAGCCTCTCCTGTGGGCATTGGTAGCAAGTAATATTTTTTTATAGATTTCAAGCTCGAATTTATCATAGTTTTTTGGTGCTTTATGAAACATTAAAGAAAAAAGTCCTGGCGTGAGCGCCCATATTTGTCCCCCAACCTGTATCTTATCTTGATTTAACTCGATGGTGCTATTACCAAATCTCCATTCGTTATTATTATCTTTATGTGGACCATAGTTAGTATCTAGTTCGTTTCTCGATTGCAATAGTGATAAGTCAGAATAACTTTCTTCATTATTCGAATTTTGTGAGTAAAAGTCATCTTCATCATAATTACTGCTACTTTTACTATTAGATTGCTTAAAAATTTTTTCTTCACTTAGTTTCTTGGGCGTACTCGTTTCCAATTTTATTGTTGAATTCTGAGGATGAAAACTTTCATTGTCATCAATTCCAGTTTCCTTATCACTCGGTTCTTTTTTAACTGGTCTACCAACGTATTTAGAGCTATTGATAAATTCTTTTAAAGGTTCTGTGATAGGCTTGAATGTATCTGTTAATTGCTGATGTGTATCTATTTCACCAGTTTTTATACTACGAAGCTTTTTCTTCAAGATATTTCTTGTTGCCACCAAGTCTTTAAGAATTTGTTCATTCATTTTAGCTATCAGGTCAGTTCAATAGGAAGCAGATCAGGTTATCAGGTCAGTTTATCAGGTACCAGATCAGCTTATCAGGTCAGTTTAACAGGTATCAGACCAGCTTATCAGGTCAGTTTAACAGGTATCAGGTCAGTTTATCAGGTATCAGATCTGCTTATATGATCAGTTACAATAATCACATGTATAAAGTTTGAAGTCAGATTAAATACTGCAGGGTGCATTTGATGAACAGTAAATTATATTATGATGAAGTAATTAAATGACTTTCTATAACGACCATTGTTTAGTTCATTATCTTTACTTATCACCAAAAATCCGTATTTTTCCTTCCAACATTCTCTACAAATTCGTTGAAACATTTCAAAGTTCATGTCGCTGGCAACGTGATCATCATATACATGTTTCATATTTGTCGAATCTTGTTTAAACATAATAATTACATTAGCATTATCTCTTATCAAATGTTTTGGAATCCGCGTGTAAGTCTGACACAAGTAAAATGAGTCTACTTTCTTATGACGACCCATACAAAAATATGCACGTATATTGTTTTGCTTTTCACATGCAACATCATCAAAAATCATAATTGAATTGCTTTTAGCTTCACTAGGAGGAACAACGTCCTCGTTTTCTGCAAATGTGTAGTATCCGATTCCTTTAATTGGTGAAATTAATTTCTTTAGGTATTCATATTTAGGTTGATATAAAGATTTTGAGTACAAGTAAATATTTTCAAACTTGAGACCATTAGGACTTTCCAGCAAACTAATCATTATGTTAGTTTTTCCACAATTTGAAGGACCAACTATTAATGCTCGAATAGAATTTGGTAACAAGGAACTATGTCTTATTTTTTTACTGTCATTTGAACAAATATCAGCATTACGAACTAAAATATTTTTATGTTGTTTTATGAAGCGCATTTTAATAACTACTTGCTAAACTTGCGAACAATATCTTTTATTGTAGATTAAATTAATATGGTTGTACTTTATAACAAAAGTTTTAGTCACAAACAAACTATCGTTGGAGAAGGTTTACTAAATAAAGCAATAAATTCTCTACCTTTTGAATTACATCTTCCTGGATACCAGTATTGTGGACCTGGCACAAGATTACAAAAGCGTTTAGATAGAGGAGATAAAGGAATTAACTTATTGGATGCTGCTTGCAAAAATCACGATATTGCTTACTCGAAAAATAAAGACTTAAACAGCAGACATCAAGCTGACAAAATTCTTGAAAATACGGCTTGGGAAAGAGTTCTTTCAAAAGATAGTGATCTTGCAGAAAAAACATTTTCATATATAGTCACCAACGCAATGAAAGCAAAAACTAAACTTGGTATGGGTGTTGAAGCAAAGAAAAGGAATACAGTGAAAAGACCATCACCACGAATTCGTATAAATGACAAAAATCTGTTTCATAAAACAATTAAATCAGCAACAAAGATATTGAAGAAGGAAAAACCACAAGATATTAATTCAGCCATTAAGATTGCTCGTAAAGCTATCAGTAAATCTCTTAAGGGGAAAAAAGCTCGTGTTATAATACCGCGTATTATAAATGTTCCAAAAATTGGTGGTTTTTTGCCCATAATACCGATTCTAACTGCTCTAGGTGCACTTGGTAGTCTAGCAACTGGAGGTGCCTCTATAGCTAAAGCTGTAAATGCAACAAAGAATGCAAAAAAACAACTTGAGGAAGCCACCAGACACAATAAGGCAATGGAGTCTATTGCTGTGGGAGAAGGACTGTACCTTAAACCATATAAAAACGGTTATGGACTTGTTTGTAAAGATCATTCAAAAAACTATTAGAAATGCTACCCAACAGACCATTATCAGAATTTGATCTAAGAAAATTTTCAAAATATATTCCACACTTTAGAGGAGTTTATATGTTGGATTCACTACCAAAACGACCAAAGACTGTAGAGTGTGGAATAATCAATTTGGATTTATCAACAGGCCCAGGTACTCATTGGGTAGCATACTATAGAAACAAGAATGAAAAACAATATTTCGACAGCTTTGGAAATTTACAACCTCCTCTAGAATTAATCAAATATTTAGGTAGAAATATTCAATACAACTACAATCAATATCAAAACTTTAATACATATAATTGCGGTCACTTATGTTTGAAATTTCTTTATGATATAACCAAAGATATTAAATAAAACACAATCATATATATTTATATACATACATATTTAAAAACATTTTCTTTTTTATTATTATTATTTTTTTTTTCTTGTTAAGTACAAAATATATGAACATAACATATTTTTTACTGCCAAACGGGGTACTGAGAGTTTGGTATTAAAAACTCGTTCATCTCGCTTTCTAAGATCAGGTTTCGCTCTCCTTTTCTTTGTAGTCGATATTTATTATTCGAAAGATCTTCTAATTCTGCATTGGTCAATGCATTGTATCGGTTGGGGAGAAACATTATGTGGTTTTCCAGCTCAAGTTGAACTGTTTCCCCATGCTTTGTTGTTACTCGCTTTGCACGTACGATAGTGTGTTTGGATAATTCATCTAGATCCTTTATATGGATTAAGGATTTTGTATTGTACGAATTAAATTTTTCCACTAGATCCATTGCGGTAGAAATTTTTCACAACTTATAGCTTTGAACTTTTATTGCAAACTAATCTCGATTTTAGCTTTCTAGACTGTAAGAAGCTTAACAGAAAATCATTATACAATGATTTTTTTGTTTTATTTTTGACAAAAGACGAAGTGAGGAAAAATTAAATATATACATATATATATATATATATATATATATATATATATATATATATAAGTATTTAAAACTAAGTAGTTGGAAAAGGATAGAGAGATGTCATATATACGTATTCATTTTTTTGAGTCGAATTTTAAATTATTTTCTGGACTAAAAACGCTGACATCGTTTTTTTTTTTAATTTCATAACATACACCTTAGTACTGGTTCGTTGAAAACAATTATTAGTAGAGAACTAACAGTCAAAAAGATCGGAAGTAAATTTTAGTAATACTATAAAATATTTCATAAAATCATGAGTGACATTAGAAACAAGCTCGCACAATTCTTAGTTGATTTTGAGAGATGTGTAATATACGAACACATGGAAATGGTGAAAATGTTTCTCGATATGTTGAATGAAAATGATGATTTTGGTATAATGGAAGATGAGGACAAGGACGATGGTCACTTTAAGTCTTGTCCATGGAGCCATCCAGATTGTGAGGAGGGGCCAGATACCTGCCGGTGCTCCGTATTTTACTTAAGAAAAATGATGATAAATCATTTAATTAATTCATATTATGCAATATTTCGATGAAACTAAATAATAAATCACCAAACAAAATAAAACAAATTCTGAATGTTTTTTCATTTTAAATATATTTGTACAATTTTTTTGTTTATTTCTCTTAACAATACAACAATTTTTTTTACTTATTAATAGATTTAACTACTTAAATAAACATAAAAATTATTACTTAAAAATAGGGATACAGTTATAGCACTGCTTCTTCCTCTTCTAGTCTTGAAATTTCCCACAGTAGCATGTCAAGTTCATAATCAGGATTAGTTTCCTCGATTCGAAAATGATACCATGCATATGTACTCATCTTATCACTTCTTATTTTTCTTTTATCGTCTGCATAATTTAATACTACTTTATTTATTTCATTTGTATAAATTTGATGAATTTTTGATTTAAATGTTAGCATATCATCATACACAGTCGACTTATTGAATAAGCAATTTCTATATGAAGCTATACTATAATTATTAAGAATGCACTTCTTTACTCCTTTCGATTTTTTAATATCACTTTGATGTTGCACACTAAAAGAGTACATTTTTGATCGCAATCCTACAAATTCCTTCATTACCTTTCCACAATTTTCATCCTTCATCATACCCAATACCTTTTTGTTTACCAGAGGAAATCCATATACATTGTCTTTTGGGTAATCTGATGTATCAAACTTATGGTCGAGGTCAGTTTTTATGTCAGCATAAAAGTCTTCTGTTTTTACTGTGTAAATGAAAGAGTCAGTGTCCATATAATTCAGTGATAAGTTTGACTTGAATTTGGGTTGCATGTACCCATAATGGAAATCATACATTTTCCATTTGGAAAGCTCTAATACACAAAACCCTAAATATATAGGCTTATTGTAATAGGTTTTCACTCTATTCATTTGAATCGCTACCATATTCTCAGAAAATATTGACAAACTATGAAAATTAGGTTTAGATATCCAATCTTGAGCTCCTAAATGATTACAGTTTGTCCTTTTCCAGTTCGTAACTATTCGTACATCTTTTCTCTTTTCCACATTCTCCATAGTTTTACCGTATACTGCATTATTTAACAATTTGAAAAAATTTTTTTCAAAAGTATTTTTTGCAGTAGCCCTATGTTTGGTATTCAAGTCTATATAACTTTTCAACCAGGTTGATTGCTTATAGGTGAGAATTCGATGCACTTTCTTTAGAACTAGACCATACTGTAAACATTGTTTAAGAACTCTATAATGTATGACATATGTTTGTTTTGTTGAAAAATCTGCAACTAATTTAGTGTGCTTTGTTTGCAAAATTTTCTTATTTTCTGGACAGAAAGGTAGGTCATTGTGAGAGTCATGCAAATGAGAAGGACAGTCTAAAGTAACTTCATAGACATATCCATCACTTGAATTATCACCTATGGTTTTAGGATCCAGATTTAGCTCTTCAGCTGACAGCCATCTGAATCCACCATAAGGTAAATACTCAGACATAGCCCAACCGTAGAGGTTATTTGCGTCTAAGTACACAATAAATTCTGAGGGCTTTTCTCTATCGAAATCAGGTAGATATTTGTTGTTAGCCTTTGAATATCGGTTACTGCATTGTACAAGTCCACCACGTATTCCTTTCTTGAAGAAATTGTACATATCTATGTCCGTCAAAAGCTCTAGTTCTATATTTGTGTACTTTAGCATAGCATCCCACGATAGTCCTGGTGCAGTGTAATATTGACATGGATCTAAGTGATAGATGTTCTTGCAAACCTTTCTAAAACTTTCAAATATATCTGCAAGTAAGAGAACATCCGTTTTTAAATATACTTCCATGTAATCTTGCAAGGTTTTGCAGCCGAAAGCATTCCAAACTTCTTTTGCATGCTCATAGTCTTCAATAGAGCACTCCTTATTATTGAGATGGTTGAAGAAATTTTCCCTTGCTGGAAGTTCACCAACATTCAATTTTTCAAAAGAATTAAGAAAATCATAGGGAAAGACACCTTTTCTTCTCACTAGATCAAACTCTTTTTTTGTTTTAAATTGTCTTTTAATGATGTGAAAGTCTTGTTCTGAAAGATTATTAGCTAAAGATTCTAAGCTTTCAGGCATAAAGCGAATTGTGTCTAAAAATCTAAGTTCAAGGTTGTAGTTGTCGGTCATTTTTGAAAATCTAGATAGTGATATGTATAATTCTTTGTTGAGCGGAAGGACTTTTATATTGTCAGATTTTTTACCCAACTCTTTAACAAAAAGATGCGCGTCATAAGATGAATAATTGTGGAAATAGATTGGTATAAATTTTGGAATTTGAAATTTTAAATTGCATCTATTATGAGCTGCTCCTCTAAATTTACCACTTATGTGGCAGTGATCTCGCACTCTATCATTGCCTAGATATTTATGACAAATATGACAATCTATCGCATTTCGAAAATTAAAATTTTCGAAAGGAGTTAAAGCATCCACTTCCCTTTTATTTACTAGATATTCATTATAAATATCTTCACAATCTTCAATCAAATTTTCTACAAACTTTTCTGCTGCATCCCTCCCCGTATATAATTTAAACTTATCTAAACTATCATTATGCTTACATTTAATATAATAACTAAAAGCACAAGGAATGTGCTTTTTGCGATACCTACTTTTGTCACTTACTCTAATATTAACCTCCTCCAGTATGCATTCAAAGTCTGCATACACAACAAATGGTACATCCATTTGTCGTTGGTGGTCTTTAAACTGCAACACGGCATTTTCCTTAGACGGCAGCTCCGCAACAATTTGCCCACATTCTTCTTTATGTCGCTCTAACGTCCTCTCATTGTGGGTGTATTGGAGGCAGCTATTACAGAAGACAAGTTTTTTGCAGTGCTTGGTAGTCTGAGATTTTAAAAGTCTGTGGAAAGAAAAAAGTTATAAGAATATATATTAATATATTTACGTAAATAAATGTATGTTTTATTACTTACTTTGATATATTTGTTATAAGAATATAATGCTGATATCCTTCAGCATTTTCTAATAATAACAAATTAATATGTTTAGCTTTTTCATTCTTGGTGTTATAGAATGGTCCAACAATCTCATTGCTTTCATCATTGTATCCGAACACATTGACGCTAATATTTGGATTGCTTTCTTCAAATATCCTGATACTCTTTAACGCCAACGGAAACTTTAAATTTTTGAAGTCAATCTCAATTCCGTTTTGCAAACATATGATATCAGCGCTGATGTCTGCAATGTTGTATGAGCAGCAACGTTGTGGTCTTTTAATATCAGATGTATCCAGTGCAGATATTATTGCCCATTTAAAACAATAAATGTCATTATTTTCAACATTTATACATGCCTTTTTACTTTTTAAGTTCTCCGGCGTACTTATCCAGTTCGATCCTCTCACCAAAGATGACTTATTTATAGCGATTTCGAGGCGAACAATTCTAATTAAAGTCCATCCTGAATCCCGTTCTTGAAATTCAGACATTTTGTTGTGGATTTCTTGAAATTGCTTTGCCATAATTTCCTCAACATCATCTCCAATGCACAGAAGATTCATCTTTGCCCCGTGAGAAATAGTACACAATTCCATATCATCGCTTATAATTTTAATATACTCTCCAATAAGAGTAATATTAAATTTAATAATGTTGTGTACGGCAAGACTATTTTCAAGTCTTTCTTTGATGATATGTTTATTATCCATAGTAACATCTTCAAATAAAATACAATCTTTATTTACTGGAACTCCAAATGTTGTAATATTATTTTTAAAAGCACTATTTATTATATAATATTTGCATTCATTTGGAGCTTGAGACAGTAGATCATCCGCAGAATTTGAGATATCCATTTCTACTTCATTATTTTGTGTATTTGCCTGATCATGTGGAATAACTTGACTTATATCCATGTCTTGAGAAGGATTATCTACGGGCAAATAGCTTGGGTAATAATTAGGCATATTATTTTGCTCCAACTGTATAGGTACGCTATATTCAATGGGATATGGAATCTCCATAGGTGCTGTGAATTGGTTGGTTGACACTGGATACGGATATAAAGGATACGCTGGTACCTGCACTGGATACTGATACTGCACTGGATACTGATACTGCACTGGGTACTGATACTGCGCCGGATACTGATACTGCAAATTGTTTTGGACCATTGAGTTGTATGCATATGTTGAGGGTTGTATGGACTGTGCGATTTGTTGATATGTTGCTATGGGGTTGTACGCAGATGTTGGGGGTTGTATCGACTGTTGCACTTGTTGTGGTTGAACATGACCTTTGCAATGTTCTAAATAAGATTTTTGGTATTTATATACCTTATTACAGATATTGCACTTGAAAATTGATGAACTCATTTTTTTTTTTATATTTTTATTTACACTTATAAAAATTATTTTGTTTATAATGTACTTTTTTTATAAAAAATATATTGATTGCTTGAATAACAAGTAATATTACAAGGATTTTTATATATATATATATATATATTTAAATTCTGTCTTTGCTTAAATTATATGACACACTCTTATTTTTTGATATACAAATAATATGTTTTTTGAGAATATGTATTTATTTTCTGTCTTAGATTTATTAATAACACACAAGGAATTTTTTAATAGTCACGACTTGTTACTTTTAGATACAAAAATGTACTGAATTTTATCCTAAAAAATTTAGATTAATACAAATTCGTGAAAATTTTCTTTTGGTATAGTACGCTTCATTCCAACAAAGTAGCTTTGCGTTACTTTGCAAAAGTAGCGTATCTGCTGATAGAAACGGTTAAGATTAAAAAATTAGAAAAGAAACTGCTACGTGGACAAAACATTGTGGTATCTGATATACACAGAATGCCGAGGCATGCTTATGCATGCAAATACGTTAGAAAATATTTAGGAGAATGAAACTGCTACGTAGACAATATTTATATAAACAAGCATTATGATATGTGATATACACAGAATACGGCGGCATGCTTATGCATGTAGAGACGTTCCAAAATTTTGTAGCAAAAGAAACTGCTACGTGGACAAAACATTGTGGTATCTGATTATACACAGAATGCCGAGACATGCTTATGCATGCCTCTACAATACAAAATGTTTAAGGGAATGAAAGTGCTACGTAGACAATATTTATGTAAACAAAAATTTTGATAAGTGATATCTACAGAGTACAGAGACATGCTTGTGCATGCAGATACGTTACAAAGTTTTGAACGGAATTTGATATATACAGAGTACAGGGACATGCTTATGCATGCCTCTACGATACAAAATGTTTACGGGAATGAAACTGCTACGTGGACAAAATTTATGTAAACAAACATTATGATATGTGATATACACAGGATACGGAGGCATGCTTATGCATGCAGATACGTCACAAAATTTTGTAGCAAAAGAAACTGCTACGTGGACAAAACATTGTGGTATCTGATAAACTACAAAATTTTTGTAGCTTCACAAGTTTTCAAAGCAAAATTATCAAATTTTGAAGTTGAGCTTTTATTTCTACAATGAAGCCCTTCTGGTACACACCATTATATCGGAGACTTCAGCGTCACCATTTGAAGGAGTATTTAAGAAAAGCCAGACAGGAAGAGTTGGAGAAACATCTTGAAGGAGATGAGGAGCTTCTCCTAGAGCTGTCTTCGCAACCATCTTCATCTAACCCACTCCAAAAAATAGATGAAGAATATGAAGAGATGCTGACAGGTGACGATGACCTATTTTTGAGCATCAATACTCAGCCTTCCGAAGCTGGTAGTGAATCCAATAGATGTGAGGTAACCAACAAACCGCACATAGAAATATTGGAAGTCCAAATGCTCCCAAAAATTGATGTCCCAATGTTTCTTGCATTATACGAAGATACCAACGATCAATTGTTGATAGAGGCAGCTGACGCAGTGGAGGCAGCTTTATATTAAAAAATATATGTAAATGTATGTATAAATATTACATATTAATAAAAATTAAAACAATGTATATGTTTAAACAATCGTTCATTCATTCATTCAAATGGTCAAGGGAATATTTGGGCACAAAGAATAAACGCTTATTATTTGTTTGTATGTATATGCGTAAATGAAATAAATTTGTAGATATTTATGTACGCATGAATATGTACACCTTATCACATTTTATACTGACCAGGAAAGCGGACTGTCATACAGACTCACCAATCGTCACACACACAGACTGTCTGACAGCCAGACATTCCAACCGCCACTCAGAACACAAAAAACACACACACACTTAAACATAGCATTAATATTCATATTCTACAAAATACAGAAATCGCACCACCATCCAGATCCCCAAATAAAATCCATCGATGATCGTCATGTATAAAATAAACAAAACATCAGTTTCAATATTTATGCAATAGTAATTTTTTTCTTTCACAACGTCTTCAAGATCAGAATAATCAAATTATTCCTCCAGACTCAAGCATTGCAAGCAAAAAAGTAAAAAAAAAAACACTAAATTGCTGGACGACAAATCTTAAGTAAACACACCAAATTTTAATAAGCAAAAAAATAAAAGAAAAAATCTCACTCCAGCAAGAAGGAACGAACCACAAACATTAAGGGTATCCATATATAACTACTACACTTTTTAAATAGTGTAATTCTTAAAAATGCTTCTAAATTTTTTTATTCACCAGGCGTACACAGTGTAAATGGACAGACAGAAATTCCCACGCTCACATACCGACGGACATGTATTCTCAAGGTCACATATGGACAGACACAAATTCCCACGCTCACATACCGACGGACATGTATTCTCAAGGTCACATATGGACAGACACAAATTCCCACGCTCACATACCGACGGACATGTATTCTCAAGGTCACATATGGACAGACACAAATTCCCACGCTCACATACCGACGGACATGTATTCTCAAGGTCACATATGGACAGACACAAATTCCCACGCTCACATACCGACGGACATGTATTCTCAACGTCACATATGGACACACACAAATTCCCACGCTCACATACCGACGGACATGTATTCTCAAGGTCACATATGGACAGACACAAATTCCCACGCCTACCCCAACATTTTATTTTCAAAAAAACAACAATGTGAACGCCCCTACTAAACCGTGGGAAAAAATACACACACGAACACACACAAAATGAAATTTGAGAATTTTGGGAAATTTGAGAATTTTGGCAATTAAAATTGAAAAATTTCAAATTTAATTGCTGAAATTTAATATTTTTAATGGTCGCAGCACATACAGTTCCCTACTACTTAGGAACTAGCTAAAACCCCTTAACTGATCAATTTGAATTTTTTAATAAGATTTTGGGAAAAAAGAACTAGCACATAATAAAAATTATAGAGTTTAAAAAACCTCCAAAATATAAACTAACTATTATTTTATTAAAATCTTGAGCAAATCCTAGCAAATTTTTAAGTGGTACACAAAAATTTAAATAACCGCTAATAAGTACAAGATTTTTTTCACTATTGATTGGAGCCCATCCATCATTAATCAAATTATTGCTTTCAGATGTATTTAACGAAACATAGTTTTTAATTTCTGATGCAATTCCTAAAATTTCGTGTACGATCAATTTCTATTCTATTTAATTCATATCGAATCTCATGAATGAGGTGAGCCATACAATTGTTCAGTAGTTGTATATTTGCAGAGATAGTTTTTTGTATTGATATTCGGACTTCATCATTGTTTTTGAAAGATTGTAAGTATGAATTATACAGTGGTCGGCATATATATTTTGACAAAGTATAGTGAAGAATTATTTTATTGTTTTTTAATATTGAAATTCCTATAACGGCACAGTTATCATTATATTTTCTTTATACTAATTCTTAGGTATGTGTATGCAAAATATTTTGTTAAAATCTTGAACCATTCTCATTCTGAAGGGAGAAATGCAAGTTGGTACAAGAATTTGTAACGGCATAATTATTTTGACATTCTATAATTTCATCTCATATTGTTTTTTGTGTTAAGTTTTAATACAAAGCGGTTGTTGTTGAATATTAAGTATTAACATTCGATGAAAGATAAATAAAAAAAAATTTTATTACTATTGTATAAATATGGGAAAAATAGCTGAATAAACTAAAACCGTCAGGAGTGAAATTATAACCAAGTATAATCTTGGAATATCTGTAACAAATATTGCCAATAAGTGCAGTATACCTAGACAAACCGTTTATTATCAAATAAATAAATGTAAAGAAACAGAATCTGTCATATATTTGCCTCGAACAGGAAGAAAACGTAAAACAACGGCAGTGAAAGATTGACAAATTATCAGAAAATTTAAGACTAATCCAGGTTTGACACCCAAAGCCGCTCCGTTGGAATGGAATTCGCACTCTAATAGTCATTTAAGCGAAAGACCAGTTCGACGACGTCTAAAAGAAGCCAACATTAATACATATGTGGCAAGATCAATTCCATGTATAGCCCCAAGGAACCAAATTAAAAGCTTAGAATTCGCAAAGAGATACGTGGGCAACCCCCTATCATTCTGGCAAAGCATCTTATGGACCGACGAAAGTACTTTCAAATATCACTCGTCAAAAAAAAAAGTTTTTGTTAGACTTGACCAAAAATCTCGAAAAAATTGCAGCTGTTGTCGAAAAAGTTTGTTATGGAGGTGGCACAGTTATGTTCTGGGACTGTATAGCATATAAAGGCTTGGGAGGCTTGGTTCCCATCGACGGTTCGATGAACCAAAACCAATATTTGAAAATTTGAAATGAACACGCATTTCCTTAAGGCGATAGGTTGATTGGACTGTCATTTACACAGTCCACTGTCATTTACCACAGACGCACAGGACAGTGCACCTAGCCACAAGAGTAAAATGATTAAGACATTTTTGACAGAAAATTGCATTGAAACTTTGGATTGGCCGCCCCAAAGTCCGGATTTGAATGTGATTGGGAATGTTTGGTCATATATAAAGCGCCAAAGAACCGCAGATCTGACAAGAACCACGGAAGGAACAATTTCAGCGGTTAAATCTTTGTGGGAGGACATACCAACAAAATACATTCAAAACTTGATCGATTCAGTTCCTAAAAGACTGCGGAAAGGCATTGCCGCTAAAGAAGGATATACGTCTTATTAATATTAAAAATCTCTAAAAGTATTTTAAAAGTTGGAATAATATATTTTCGTTTAAAGAGTTAAAATACTATATGTCAAAATACTTATGCCACCCCCTAAATTCTTAAATTAGTTGCATAGAATGCAAATTTAATTTAAGAAGTTATGATTTTATGTTTTTTAGTATTAAATAAACGCTAATTTCATTCAAAATAAAATTTGGCATTTTTAATTTTTTGGAAATTTGAAAAAATTCAAAATGGTGAAATTTTTCAGGTGCCAAAATAAATATGCCGACCACTGTAGCTGTGATAATCTTTTTTAATAATTGAATTATCAAATTGTGGTTTGTCTAATATATTAATTAAACTACTCATTTTCATGTTTTAGTTGAAATCCTTAATTTCGTAAAAGTTTTCGATTAGTTTTATTGAAAGTGTTTCGTTGATGTTTGCTTTTTATTATATAACTTTCAAAGTTATATAATAAAACAATTGATCGTTCTTTATTGAAATAGATAGGATCTATTGTACTTTTTATAGACGTTACAAACGTATTAAAGTTTTCATTAATATAAAGATTATCTTCATTAGTCAAATCATGATATTTATCTTTAATTAAATCAACTATATCAGAAAACTCATACAATCCCACAGGAATCTCTATTATATAATCACCAATATGAAATAAATTATTTTCGACATCAACATTTGGTTTTGTGTTATAGGTATCAAAGCTTATTAATCCACAAACATAATTCTTATCCAACACAATGGGAGGGAAATAGTTTGCCGCAAGTAATGATGCATGTCCGTTTAATGTTAATGACATCTTGACGTTCGATGAATGAATAAAACAGTTATAAATTAATACTATTTCCTTTATAGTAATATATTGTTAGCCTTAATCCAAGAATTGTGTTTTGATGAAAGGCCTAAACATTTTACATATATCATGCTTCCTTTTCTCTTTAAAACTTTTTCAACTAAATATGTTTGTAGATATTTTGTTTTCATCAGCTCAAATTCATAAAAACCACCTTTAATTTCAAGTTTTTGATAGTCTTCTAAAATATATGTTTTAGGATTTGTATATCTTATAGTTTTAACTTTGAAAATTTCTGTCGTTCAATTTGGTGTATAACCTTTTTCAAATACATGTTTATACATACTTATTCGAACATCAACACCAACTCTTAACTTTGGTTTTTTAAAAGTTTTTAAATTATTATAGACCGTATCTAAAAGAGATTTCTCATTAGATGAATTCACTTCATTAGGTGTAATTTGTATTGTTCTATGAAGCGTATTATTATCTTTATAAACGAGTTCTTTATATATATATATATATATATATATATATATATATATATTTATCCATTTATACGATACTTGATAGCTAAACTCTTTCCACATCATGGATTTTAATGTTCTAATAAATCGTTCTACTATTGATGCTTTCAAAACACTATATGTTGAATAATGTTTAATTGAATATTTTTCCATTAATCGTTGAAATTGATTATTATAGAACTCTTTTCCATTATCTTTTTGTAAGTTTTTCGGATGACGATTGCTATTATTAAATATTTTTCACAGCATTCATTACATTTAAGGCAGTTTTGTTTTTTACTGCTACAGCCCATGCTTTCTTCGAAAATGTGTCTATTACAGTTAGCAGATATCGATATCCGTTGTTCTTTGTTTCATAATTCCCCATCTCAACTAGATCCGCTTGCCATAAATCATCAATTCCTTTAACAATAACTCGCCTTCTTTTAAAATTTTTTCTCGCTTGTTTATTTAGCTCATCCACTATTTCTCTTTTATCAATATTAATGTTATATATATGTATATTATTCTAATCGGATAAATATATTTAAAACTCATTTAGTAAACTATATTAGATATTGTTTCGTTTTTTATTATTATGACCAGCACGCTCTGATGAAAGAAGTAAACGTATATATATAGTTGGGTTTACTATTGACAATCGATTTTAACAAGAGTCCACTGCCCTTTGTTGATATTGTATTAATTAACGGTTTAATTACATGTTAACATTTATATGAATTTGAACCTTTTATTTGACCTTCAGCTTGAAAATTACGTTTATATACACATGTAGTCAATAAAATCTCTATAATTCTCTAAATCTTTTTCAGTGTAATGTAAAGGTTTGGAATGAAATAATAATTAAAATAATCCTGGTGTCATATTCCACTTTGTACTTTCCAATTGAAAATAGTTGTCATCATTAAATTTTAGTTCGTTATTTGCTTATCGCCAATTTCCTCTTTCATCTATGTTGAAACCATAAACTTCATCTATTTGATTATTATTTAGAAGCAATTTAATTTTTTTTTTCAAGTGTAGATTTAGTATTATTATCATTTTCAATAACTTGATTATAGTCTTTAGCATCATCATAATTATCAGAACTTTCATCGAAACTATTATCATCTGATAGTGGTGTAAGCGTTGTATCTGTTTTATCTTCATTGGATTGATTGTATTCTGCTTGATAATTATCTGATCGATCATCATCATCATCATTTTTTCCTCTTTTAACTCGCGTTTAGAAGTTTTTTAGATTTCATCTCATCTTTAAACAAAATTTTTGATTGATAATCAGCAATTTTTTCTCTTATCATATTCAAAGGTTTAGTTATGGGTTTAAATGAATCTTCTAATAAATTTTTTTGTATGTACTTCATTTAATTTAATTTTTCCTTTAATATTTTTCTTGTCTGAACAATATCTTTTAACAATTTATTATTAATTTTAATCTGTTATGTATCTCATGACGATCTGCTTTATATTTGATCTGTATCTGGTTACAACCTGCTTTATATCTGATCTGTAACTGCTCTGTATCTGGTTTATATCTGGTTTGTATCTGGTTATTTCCTGGTTTGTATCTGGTTATGACCTGGTTTGTATCTGGTTAAAACCTTTTCTATAAATTCCTTTATTTTTAGCATCATCCTTGCTTACAACTAGAAATCTATATTTATCTTTCCAACACTCCCCACTAATCTTTGTAAACTCCTTAAACGATATATCACCAATAAAAACAATCAATATGCTTGTGTCTCCCCATACAAAAGTAATCTCTTATAGTATTCTGTTTTCACAAATGACATCATCGAATATAATTATAGAATATGGTTTTGCTTCAGTCGGACTTAGAACTTTTTAATTTTCTGAAAACGTGAACAGATTTATCTCTTTCATTGGATTAATTAATGTCTTTAGATAAATATACTTTGGTTGATATAATGATTTAGAATAAATGTAAATATTTTTAAGGACAAGACCATTAGGGCTTTCTATTAAACTAATCATCACATTAGTTTTTCCACAATTTGAAGGTCCTACAATTAGTGCTCGTATTGAATTTGGTAACAATGTACTATGTACAATCTTTTGTTTATTTTCTTGCGTTTCATCTGCGTTTCTTACAAAAATTTGTTTTGCTTGTTTAATTAACCGCATATTGATTGATTGATAACTAAAATGTTAATGATATAAATTAACCCTTATATAAGAAAATTGAATCATTTTTAATTAATAGTTTAAATCAGATACAACTTTAATAAATATGGTTATAAATTATTGTAAAAGCTATAAACGAGATCAGTATAAGACTGGAAGAGGATTCGTTAACAACTTAATAAATAAATTGCCAGTAGAGCTACATTTACCTGAATATCAGTTTTGCGGTTCTGGTACGAAGCTTGAGAAACTATTGAAAAGAGGAGATAGAGGGATAAATTTATTGGATGCGGCTTGCAAAGAACATGATATTTCATACTCACAATCAAATGATATCAATAAAAGACATCAAGCTGATCCGATACTAGTTGAATAGGCTTTGCAACGAGTAAAATCTAAAGATAGCGATTCAAAAGAACGAGCAAACGCTTGGCTTGTAACGAATGCAATGAAAGCTAAAGTAAAATTTGGACTAGGTATGACGAGAAATAAATCTCGTAAATTGAAAAAAAAAACAAAAGAAAAAAACATGTGATCGAAAACTGTTTTCATCTACTGTAAATAATACATTGAAAGTTTTAAAAAATGAGAAATCAGTTCTTATAAATGATGCTATTAAAATTGCAAAAAAGCCGTTAATTTAAATTTTAAAAGCAAAAAGAGAGCTAATATTATTATACCAAGAGTTATATCTATACCTAAAATTGGTGGATTTCTTCCTTTAATTCCAATTTTAACAGCACTATCCGCACTTAGAGGCTACTGGCGGAGCAGCTATTGCTAAAGCTGTTAATAGTATTAAAAATGGAAAGGAGCTACTAGCTGAATCTACTCGTCACAATAGATATATGGAATCAATTTCCATGGGAAAAGGTTTATATCTTAAAGCATACAAATCTGGATAGGGTCTTTATTACAACCCAGCTCCAAAAAACTCTTAAATAATCTGCCTAATCGACCACTGACGGAGTTGGATTTATATAAATATTGTAGTTATCTCAAATATATCAGATGTGTTTTAATGCGGAATGGTTTACCTAAAAAACCATTAGCAGAGGAATGTGGTATTGTTAATTTAGATAATTTAAATGGTCCTGGAACTCATTGGGTAGCATATTGTAAAAGCATAATGACAAGGAATATTCTGATAGTTTTGGAAACTTGCAGTCGCCACTTGAAATTATCAATTACTTCAAGCCACCCATTCAATACAATTATACACAAAAACAAAAACTGAATACAATTAATTGTGGTCAGTTATGTTTAAAATTTTTATTTAATAAATATAATTTGAAATAAAAAAAAAAATACACGTTTTCTTTTTTATTTTTTTTTATAAAAATATGTCTATATTGATTTCTCAAGAATGTGAGGTAATGTGGTTTATATTAGGAATATTACTTTTAGATAATCACAGCAAATGTTTGGGTTGAGTACGTAAATGGTCTTAAACTGAAAAAATTAAAAAACTGATTATTTGAATTACATGTGCTTCTAATTTGAACTTGTTTTTTACCACAACTAAGAAAATTAAAAACAACTGATTATATAAATCGTGTGTACAATTTTTTTTTACCACAACGCTTATCAATTTTAATACTTTCAAATTTCATAAATATTGCGTCAGAATGAGACAATGATGATGTAATTATAAACTAAATAAAATAATATAATTTTAAGACTATTTATTATAAAAAAATGTTTTTCTCAAATAAAACAATAATTTTATTGTGAATACTGGAATAATATATTCATACAAAGTGTACTTTAATTTAAATCAATATGTCATTGTAAAAACTATCAAATGCTTTTTCAATAAAAACGTTTAGTTATTATATATTTTGAAACTCAATAGGTTATGGGCCGCATGTCACGTGAATAAAATATAGAAAAATTTAATTTTTCTTATAGAAGATTTTGAGAAAAAATATTTGTTGAACCTTTGCAATAAAAATAAAATTTGTGTATTAACAATGGCCTCAAATAATATGTCATTTCCGTTCGAAAGATTGCGTGGCCGTGAGAATTTCGACGTTTGGAAATGTCATGCAAAATCTTATTTGGTTATTAAGGGCTGTTGGCAAATAATAGTTGCAGGGCTTGGTGTGGCTCCTACCAGCAAAGATGTTGAAATCAATGAACGAGCTATGGCTGAATTAACATTAATGTTAGAGCCAGCAAACTTTGCGCATATAGCAACAGCAACAACTGCAAAAGATGCTTGGGAAGCGTTAATGAATGTGTTTCAAGATACTGGTCTGACTAGGAAAGTCGAACTCCTCAAACGTTTGGTTCAATTAAAATTATCACACTTTAATAGCGTACAAAATTATGTAGCAGAAATGGTTTTGATGTCACTCAAGGTAAAACAAACTGGCTTAAAATTAGATGATGAAATAGTGGCTTCACTCATGCTAGCAGGACTACCAGATGAATTCACACCACTTGTGATGACAGTGGAAAACTCCAAAAGTAAACTGAGTGTAGATATGGTGAAAAACTTGCTTCTGCAGGATGCTAAATTTGATTGTTCTAAAACTGAAGGAAAGGCGTTAGTTTCTACAAAGAAGTTTAATACCCGTAAACCAAAATGTTATGCGTGTAAGAAAGAGGGGCATATTGCGAAATATTGCACAGAGAAAACAAAGCATATTACAACAAAGAAAAAATATCAAGAAAAAAATTCATTTGCTACATCATTGTTTTCGTCATCTTCATTAATTGTGTCAAAAAATCAGAGTGTTGAAGAATGGTTTATAGATTCGGGAGCAACTTCACACATGACGAATTCGGAGAGTATATTGTGCAATACGAAACAAGTAAGTGATAAACATGTAGTAGTTGCAAATAATAACAAGTTACCGGTCGAAAGTATTAGAAATATTAATGCTGTTTTGCATACGGGATCAAAAGATACGGTTGCGATTTTCAGAGACGTAGAGTATGTTCCACAAATGTCTGTTTTATTTATTATCAGTACGACAGATGACCTTAAGAGGCAACAAAGTAATTTTTGAAGGCGACAATTGTAAGATTTACAACAGCGATGGCGAATTGATCGCAACGGCAGCGGCAGTACACTCGGATGTGGTGGGTCCCCTGCCGACGAAATCTTTTTCGGGAAATCGTTTTGTATTGACTTTCGTCGATGATTACTCTCGTAAAATATTTGTAATGGCACAAATCTGATGTATTAAACGAATGTAAACGTTTTAAAACGTTTGCCGAGAGACAATGTGATAGAAGCATGCAAGTTTTACGTACAGATAATGGTACCGAATACGTCAACAATAAATTTGAAGAATATATGGCCGAGTGTGGCATAAAACATCAGAAAACTTCGCCATACACCCCAGAACAGAACGGCGTAGCTGAACGAATTAACCGCACAATAGTAGAACGTATTAGATATATGTTATTAGATGCAGACTTACCTGGGCAGAAGCGGCAGCAACAGCAGCATATTTAATTAACCTTGTTCCATGTCGTGGTCACGAAAAATGTCCAGAGGAAATGTGGTCTGGCAGAAAACCTAATCTAAAGCATTTACGTGTATTTGGAAGTAGGGATTTTGCACACGTTCCAAAACAAAAACGTACTAAACTTAGCCCGAAATCTAAAGAATACATTTTAATGGGGTATAGTGATGTTAGTAAGACGTATAGATTACAAGATCTTAAGTCGAAAAAAATCATTATTAGTCGTGACGTTGTCTTCATAGAAGACAAAATCGTAAAAGATGCTACTAGAGATCTTTCTAGTAATTTTCCCGTGATTAATATTGAACATGATAATTCAGAAGAGGTTGAAGATATAGAATTATCAGCTGAAAAAGATGTTGTTGGTCTTGAAAGCGACAACTATGAAGACGCACGCAGCAATAACAGTGATAATGAATTACAGTGCAATGTCGAAAATGTCAACATTCGTCGGTCAGAACGAATAGCAGCTAAACCTGTATGTAGATATAACTTATGTGTAAAACAAAGTGAAGGTGATAGCAAGAAAAACAATCCTGAAAGTTTTGAAGAGGCTACTTCGTCTACAAAGTGTATGCTCTGGAAAGCAGCAATGATTTCCGAAATGGAATCTTTAGCAGCAAATGATACATTGATATTGACTAATTTACCAAAAGACAGAAAGCCCTTAAAGTATATTCTCCCAACGAAATATCGTTGATCATTTCATCTGATATATAGTTATATATCTCAGGCAAAAATACAATTTGATTTTACAACTCCAGCACAACTCGTACTAAATATAGTGTTAGCTTTTTAACACATCTAACTATTTTCATTGATTCATTAAGAGGAATATCTCTTAGAGATAAAATTGTTTTTTGGTATTTTTTTTTTCTCCCAATCCATTAAGTATTTCTAAAGTACTCTGCATTTCGTATTTGTTTTATTTTTGAAGAATAGATTAAAGAATAGATATTTATTTAACAAATTTTATAATAAGAATGATGAATTTCATTATCTAAGACGCTATTTATACCAATAATTATAGATGAAAAGATACATATCTAGAGGAATAGAAGTAAAATATCTGATAACATATTAATGATATTGAATCAAAATCTAGGGCATAAATCACATCTAATGTATGAACTTATATATTTTAATATTTAGTATTAAAAAAACTGACAACACGTTTTAAAGCACATTCGGGGTGTAAAAATTTTTTATGCGTTAAAACAAAACAACTGATAAGAATATATTTAATGCTTTTTAAAAGATATGTTTGAATTTCATAACCATAGCTTGACCTTAATGACCTTGAATCAACATCTGATGTATAAATCACATCTAGTGTATGAATTTATATATTTTAATATTTAGGATTAAAAAAAACTAATAACACGTTTTAAAACCACATCCGGTGTATAAAAATTTTTTTTGTTGAAACCAAACAACTAATAATAATATACAAATTACACTCAAACGTATAAAATGGTTATCGAATAATGTTTTCATACTAGTGTACCATCAACCGTTAAAGGAAAAACAATATGAATTCATTCGCTTCAGTATTTTTGATAATTCTGATTCATTTCAACATTGTAATCCATAGTAATCAAAATCCTTATAATCAACAACAACATGTTAAGTTAGATGGTGAAACTAGCAAATATTTAGACTTTCAAATTAAACACCAAAATGATTCTGTGAATGTAACAGTACATTTATCACTTGAATTGAAAAATGATGATGAAATTACAACAACAAAAACAACTACAAAATCTTATGATCAGATGTATAATGATGGAGGATATAAACACTTTACTATAGATGAAGCAATCGAAGCATTTAGGATGGATTTGATTGAAAAGGAAAATAATATTGGTGGTATTATTAAAAGTTCTGGGGTATTCTATCGACACTTCAACTTATAATATGAAGATTTAGAAATAAGACTGCGATGTATATATTATATTAACTATGCTTATCGCAAACTCAATATTTATTGTTTTGAATATAGCGATGAAATGGGAAACGATGTATTTCCATATGAAAGCGATTATCAAGCGAAATCAAGTCGTATAGTTAGTCGCGGTATAAATGATATAAATACAAGAACAATTAACGTTAAAGATTATTCACAAACATTACATATGAGTATTCAGTAATTAACAATATGCTACTAAAAGAAATATATAATTTCTTAAGAAATTTTTCCAACATCATTTCCAACGAACATAAACAAGAAGTTGTTTATATTCAATCATATTTGGAGCATACAAACAATATGAAAATTAATAAAAATAAATTTTGTGAACATTATGAGGATTGTGTTTGGTATAATTTTTTTTACTAAAATTAAATGTATTTATTTTGTTGTCAAGGGTAAATATTTTAATTACACTCACGTATCCAGCATTTCGATATCAAACTATATAGAAAACCATGCGTCAGAATTAATATGGAGTTATTTATCTGTAAAAATTTATGTACATACATATATACATATGTATTTATGCATACACGTTTGGATACTTGTGTTTGGATGTCTATATAAGAATGTTTGTATGTGTATGAGTATAAATACTGAACAATATAAGTGCTCCAATACGACATAACTTGGCAGCGTTGCCGCAACAAAAGAGAAAAGAATTTGTAAACAAGATATTAAGAAGAAATCACCAATTTCGGTTAAAAATAATCAATATGGCAACAATGGCAACATGAAAAGCCGTTTTGTATGGGAAATTTGATCCAGAAACCTCACAAACATACTACCAATGTTGATTTTTTCTGATCGGTTTTCTTAGAAAAAGGAGTTCGAAAACAAAAAAAATTTATCGTACTAAAAGTTGATGGAAATTATCTGAACTTTATTAATCTGCAAAAAAAAAAATCGAAGAAATTTCAGAATTTATTAGTTAAAAGTTCATTTTAGGCTATTTTTCGACAAAAAATTCCTAATATCTCTACTAAAAAAAATAGAAAATATTACTATTAAAACAGATTCTGAAAGGTGATAAAAATACCTTTCAAACAAGCCCAGATTGAGAAATCTACTATAGTTCTACCCGACTTTAAAAAAGTCGAAAAACTTCAGTTTTATTTATTTCTTTTTATTTTTTTCTGATTTACACATTCAAATTTTTTCAATTTTAAATAAATTTAGTTTTACACATATTACTGTGCGGGTGAAAAAAAAAATATGAATATATGCATATGTGGATAATAATACCAACAACTTACAACTGCTAACTAGTTAGATAACTAACTACTAGTGCATACATTATATAATATACGAGTATAAAACTATTGAATTTATACATTCATTCGCCGGACGTATTGGGACAGCCCAATATCTTGCTCTGTGTTAAGAATAATGAATTCTGGAATGAAATATTACACAGTCTATACATATATTACCTTTTCCCCTTGGGAACATTTTCATTTCATTATTAAGGAAATTGTTTGAGAGTACTTTTGTGAATACGAAAAGGTTTTTTTAATTATAAAAGAATTATACACAAATTATATATAAAATATCAAAAATTAATACAAAACTGTCATGAAATTTTGATATTCCAAAAACAAAAAATTGTTTAAGAGTTTAAGGATATATGTAATAGAATATATGTAGGATTAAATACTTTAGAAGTATATTTGTGACCCAAAGTAGATTTAATTATTGAACTAATATGATAAATATATATGTATAGTGCTAATATAAAAACATGTGTATTTTAGACATGTATCATATCGCCTTCGTTAGATTGAAACAATGAGAGGCAATAAGATGTTCAGACTTGCAGTTTCCCACAATAAATACCGTAATTAAGCTCAATTATACATATCAAATTTCAAAATAGTGCTGATATGATACGGAATAGATTAATACTTAGGCATGGTAGAATTATTTTCTAAGTATCCACAAGAATACATTAAACCAACAACAACTAAAATAACATGCAAATACATTGTAAGAAATAATATAGCCAATTTGTTTACAATAAAACCCCTATAATATAAGTTGTTGCTTTATTGTGGCTACGTAGTAGACCATGGTTGAAAGGAAGTTTATTGCCGTTAACTTTTATGGAATCAGTGGATATTTAAAGGTAGTTTGAGTTAATTTTCATATAAATTTAAAGTCTATTTATATACATTTTCAGTTTTTCAGTCAGAAGTATGCTATAAACACTACTGAAACGAACGACGAATTTTTCCTAGTTGGATATAGAACACATTTATGTAAATGAAAATACACACATAAATTCAGTTCTTAATTATATAAAATATTGTTCTAATTCACTCTTATCATTATTTTATCTTATCATATTAATATTTTTTATTATTGAAATATGGTCACACGTAAAATGTTTTTTGTTCATGTTTTTCCATTATTTTGTTTATATGTGTATCTAAATATCAAATAATTTTAAATGACATTAGCAGTTGTTATTTTTGCTCTAACTGTGGCTCATTCGGTGAATTTACGCAACGAATTCTTGATGATAAGTTCGTCATGCTGTGCGAAGTTCGTCCCAATTGTATTTATACCATTACTTAAATACTTCTATTAATTTATGCGAAATTTATGGTAGAACCATGAACTGTGTAAACAAAAATCGCGATTGTTCAGAAAATAGTTGTTTTGCATATAATATAAAGTATTTCAAATGTTGTGTATAACATTATTTTAAGTTTTACAATTGTGTTAAAAGTCTATTTGTGCAATATATATTCTTTTATCGATTTTTTACTTTATTTTAATTATAAATAACTTTATTTCACTTAACTTTTTAAAATTGTTCAGCAATTTTTTCTCAATATTACAATGTTTTCTAAACATACAAAAGTCAAAGTTATATCTTTAATGTACACGATTTAAATCATATTTAAATGTACAATGAGGGGCATTTAAGTCTTATTTAAGTTTGTTGTGAAAATTGAAATTTTGTTTTTAAATGGAATTGAAAATAAACAGCGTTTATTTATCCACTGATTTATTGAGCATAATTCTAATGACAAACAAAATAAAAAATAACCAATATCTTCAAAAGAAATAGAAATAATATTAAATGAACTGGAATTGTGAATATAATGAATAAGGGGATATGATGGATACAAATAACACTGCTCCGCAAAAAATAACTTTTTGTCGCGCCTTTAAATATAACTATGTGGACTATATGGATTTTGATGCGCTAAGCTCGAATCCGTTTTCGGGTTTCTTCCATCAGGTCCTGATTTTTTTTATGGGCGTGGCAATTTTTTTGCCCCTAAATTAGCCAGGTGCGTAGACATATTTCACCCTAACTCGGGAACGAGTCATCCGATCTTAAAAAATAAGACACCAGAAGATGTGTAACAAAACTGTTTTTATTTTTTTCAGTTTTTCTTTATCTCTTATCGTTTTGGAAATATTCAGATATTAATCGAGAAAAAAAATTTTTAATTTTTAATTTTTTTCAGAATAAAAATGAAATTAAAAAAAATTTAAAGCTAATATTCAACACTTTGCACCTTTATCTAATTGTTACAGATCTTGGAAATAAAAAAAAGCTATAAACCATAAAAATCGGTTATAAAATTTTGATTTTATTTTCAATTTACCGCAGGTACCTAATGTTGTAATGCTACCAACCTTTCATATGCGTGACCATAGCATTTCGTTAGGTGAACAGGTAAAGGAACAAAAGTACAACGGTATTTTGCATAGTTCTTGGATTCAAAACTTATAATATAGTATTTTTCACTAACCTGTAATTCTAAATCGAGAAAATTAGAGTAGATTCTAATATTTATTGCAGCAGTATATGTGGAAATGATGGACAATAAGTGAGTCAATTTTAATTTGTTATCGTGCGGTTAAAGTCGGCAACAGTAAGTATATTTCTTAATGTGTAAAGAAATAAAGCAATTAAATAATCCATAAAAGCTGATTATTAAAAGCTGATTATCCCACAGCTGGTTATTTGGTTGGTTGCTGTGGGAACGCTTTCGGTTGCAGGTAGTTTCATTGGGCAAGTATTCATAGTTTTTAAGTTATAAGCTAATAATTAAAACCACGCCTAAAATAAATAGTGAACAACTGGAGCATATATATTCTCAGAAAAAACTAGCATATGATATATTTGTAAGCAAACCAAAAAATCTTGATAACTTTTTAAGACGGTACCTATCAGCTGAGCAGTCTGCAATATTTGTAAACAGTCAGCCATATTGGATTCGAAGGGGAAATATCTTGTTAAATCCAAAAATATGGTATCTTGTTTTCTTCACAGAGATACAAATTTATTTAGCAGACCAAGTTATGACGGGTTGTTCACACTAGTTGTATTTTCGTGCTGTTATTATACGACTTATGACTACATTGTGAATCATAGAATTATATGTGAACAGGAAGATAGTTTTTTAATGCTGTAATATATAAGGTGGCATCACATCGCCAGATGACAGTTTTTTGCTCAACCACATTTTGGCTACATTGAAGTCAAGTTCTTATGTACAAAAGGTCCTCGTTGTGTTTGTTTATGTGAGTGTTGGTTGCAATTGTGCATGTGACCAGAATTTCAATTTGTTTTTTTGCTATAATATTTGCCGTGTACCTTGAATTCACATAAACAACAATTGCTTTGGTTGTTGTATTTGCAGTCGTACCGATACCACCTTATATTATCATGGTTTTGTCAAATAAGTGAATGTCTGGATACCGTAGAAGAATGTTAACAAACTGTTATTTTGATCTGTTTGAAATATCCTTTTCGCATCAATAGGTACACATATGTTGTGCATTTCGGAGATTAAAATCGATGTATATTGATACCTTTTCCTTAATTTTTAGTTGGTTAATTCATACAATTTACCCTTTGCCTTTCCCACGTTGAATAGATGTGATTGATTACCTTATTGTTTACATTAATAAATAAAGGGCCAAGATTTAGTAATTTTGGTTACCAAATATTTTAGGTGCCATTTTTAATTTCAACTTAAATGAAACGAACACAGGTGTAAGCACTAATATGTTCTCATGTGTGAGTGCATGTATGTAAGTACATATGCATGTGTTAAGAACGAATGTACATATGTATGTATGTATATGAGATCAAGCCAAGGGAAATTAATTTGAGACTAGTTTGATATCGAAAGCGCATTTAATTAGTAAGATATCATATCTATTATTATCTATCAGCTATTATTGTGGTTGTGGTTTAACTAACAAAAAATTTCTTCTGTTACTAAATAGTTAAGATTACATTATAACAATCACTCCATTTATAGATATAATAACGTTAGTAAGACGTTAACTAATCCCTTTTGTTGGGATTGGGCAAATTCTGGATTTACAAGATACTTACAATATGAGAGAAGTTCAATAAGAAAACGTGTTGGTTATCTACATATATACATTTGTATGTAAGTATATAAAAGAGTAACGTTATTGATTGACTGACTGTCGAATTCATCATTGCCCAGCCCAAATGACTCAAGCT
>OY776281.1:32987214-33022214 GCA_963675445.1 Linnaemya vulpina
GAAAAAAATTTTTTTTCGTGCAAAATTCTTAATTTTTTTCAGATTAAAAATGGAATTTAAAAAAATTAAAGCAAATATTCAACACATTGCACCTTAATCTAATAGTTACAGATCTTAGAAATAAAAAAGCTATAAACCATAAAAATCGATTAGAAAATTTAGATTTTATTTGAAATTTACCGCAGGTACCTAATGTTGTAATGCTACCAACCTTTCATATGCGTGACGATAGCATTTCGTTAGGTGAACGGGTAAAGGAACTAAAGTGCAACGTTATTTTGCATGGTTCTTGGATTTAAAGTTATAATATAGTACTTTTCATTAACATGTAATTCTAAATCGAGAAAATTAGAGTATATTCTAATATTTATTGCAGCAGTGTATGTGGAAATTGATGGACAATAAGTGAGTCAGTCTTAATTTGATATCGTGCGGTCTGAATAACTTAATTCGTGAATTACTGCTCTCAAGAAACAAGTCTGAGATTCTTGCAGCAAAATTAAAACAATGTAATTTGGTGCAAAAGGACGTGAAAGTTTCGTAGTTTCGAAATAGAGAACAAGCCTTTTTGAGTTATTTCAATAGAAAAGATTTGGTATTTTGTGACCACATACATAACAAAATAAGTTTGGAGATTTGTTACAAATCCTTGACATTTTGTACTATGAAAGCTTTTATGGATTATTTAATTGATTTATTTCTTTACATAATAAGAAATATATTTACTGTTGCCTACTTTAACCGCATGATATCAAATTAAAACTGACTCACTTATTGTCCATCAATTTCCACATATACTGCTGCAATAAATATTAGAATCTATTATAATTTTCTCGATTTAGAATTACAGGTTAAAGAAAAATACTATTTTATAACTTTTAAATCCAATACTCATTCCCGAGTTAGGGTGAAATATGTCTACGTACCTGGCTAATTTAGGGGCAAAAAATTGCCACGCCTATAAAAAAAACTGAACCTGATGGAAAAAAACAAAAAACGGATTCGAGTTTAGAGCATCAAAATCCATATAGTGCATATAGTTTTATTTAAAGGAGCGACAAAAAGTTATATTTTTTGTTGATTAAATTTTCAACCAGCGTTGTCAGCTTTGAAATTTCAAAAATAAACCAAAATGGAAAAAATTTGCCATTAAGAAAAAAAGCTCCAGTTTTGGAATTTCTTTGTAATATTGGAGGTATTCGCACTGTGTGCTATTTAGTCATATTGTCATAGTCAGTTTAAAAAAGTTGTTTTTGTGCTGTATACAAAAAAGGCATAATATAATAGCACTCTTTCAGGTGCGTTTCTGTTTTGTCATAAAATAGCTCTAGAGATCTGAGTCGAACGGCGGAAAATCTTTAGGCGAGACAGCGACAGTATATGTTGACCTTGAGCTTAAAAATATTATTATATATTATTAATTAAAAAGAATTAATTTACAGTTAAAAACTAGAAGAATTAAACGTTTGAAATTGATGGAAAAGATATTTTGGGTGAAAACAGTTACACGAAATGAATGTTTAAGGAAAAGGTAATGCTGGGTGATCTCATATTATAAAAAGGGGAGTCATCTAAATCTTTTTTGTCTTAGACTCGCACTCAGGTGATAGCCCCTACATAAGCTGTGCATTGTGTCAGAACTAGAAAGGAGGGGATAGTTTAAGAGAACAAATGAATACAGATTAGAAGATAAAAAACTTTGTTGCAATTCCTTTTCCTTTTTTACGTCGCCTCATTCGACGAAGGTGGGTGCTTTATTCTACTCCTTTAGTACATGTCGGTAATGCTTATCAGGCAGTGATGTGCTGAAAATCCTGCACTAATGCAGCTTAGAAAAGTTCGATATGCGTTACTGAGTGCGGAGTCGAACTCAAGATGAAGTCATTGTAGTCACTGCTTCAGCCAACAGCAACGGTATATTTTGTCTCAACATCAAATCAAATTGCATATCTTTTATACCTACAACTTTAAATATACTTAGTAAAGGGTGCAATGCATTATGATGGAACTATGGAATGGAGGTATTAGCGGTGAGTGCATAGATGCAAAAAGACAAGAGGCGAGAGTATTTCCTGTACCATTTCTCTCTTTTACTTTGTCAACTTTGTTTACTTTGAAACAGGCAACAACAACTTAGATAATCATGCCCTTTATGATTGAGTCCGCGATCGAACACATGATCTTCAGTCTCCTAATCTACGCACAAAATAATTCAGTAAAATTTACTGCATTTACCTTAAAAAGCTGAACTCCAATAACAGCAAACATAAATTGTAGAAGATATGTAACTAACATTATATTTCCAATAGTTTTAATTGCTACTATAACACATTTTACTACATACTTGATATTTGGCATTTCAAAAAATTTTCATTGCATATAATTTATATTTTTTATTGCAAAAACGACCATCACAGAGTAAGTAAAAGGTTTGGAATCATAAACATTGACTCAACATATATTTTGAATATCACGCATACATACATATGTACAGTGTGGAAGATATTTTTGTAATAAGAAGGCAAAATTTTTGATTTCCGGTAATACATACACACAACCATGACAATTTAAAAGTGAAGTGAAAATATTATACAAAATGAATAAAATACAAACAATATATAAACAATATTGTAAAATTTTATAAGAAATATCAAAAATATTATATTAAGAAAATATAACAACAAAGCATTAAGTGAGGTTTTTGATTTGTTTAACATATTTAATTTTTTATATGAAAAGAGACAAAAGAGAAAGAGAATAAGATTTTATTAATTAAAAGGATAATTTGAATTTGGTTATGACTATATGTATATTAGAACATTATTTGACATAGATTATGCATCACAATAACACAAAAATACACACATATGTATATATATATATACATATATATATATATATATATATATATATATATATATATATAAATACATATATATATATATATATATATATATATATATATAAATAGATGTATATTTATATATATATATATATATATATATATATATATATATATTTATATATATATATATATATATATATATATATATTTATATATATATATATATATATATATATATATATTTATATATATACTTTAAATACTATATCCATTGCATTACAATAACTAAATCTATGCAGCCGCTAAATTTGACCAGATAATTTACATTGGTTTCCTCTTTGCTACAGTTGATATGTTACACTTCGCTTCCTCCCCCAAGCCTAATATACGAATATACATTTTCCAACATAAAAAAGTTCGACGTATGAACAAATAATGAATTAAGCTTTTATTTGTAAATAGCTAAATCTGGAAAACTATTCACAACTTATGACACTATTTAGTTAATAACCTCCAAGGGCTCCAATTTCTAATAAGGTGACCAAGCTAATTAATTCGCAAATATATGTTAAATTTATAGCACAAGTATCTATGTTGTGGACTCGTTTTTAATTATTTATATATATATATATATATATATATATATATATATATATACATATATATATATATATATATATATATATAATATGAAATTTATTTGTTGGGTGGTTAAGCAATATCTATATTCATTTTCATTCATCGTCAGTAGACTTTAAATACAGTTTTGAAAAGTTTCAAATTTCTCAACTTATTAAAAGGCTTTTATAAACTATCTGAGAATTATGTTAATAATCTAAATATAAAAATTCACAAATTATTTCAAAAAATAACATTATAATAAGTGTAGTAGGCTATGAAACTTATAGTTTATTTATATATAATAAGTTGAGAAGTTTGAAACTTTTCAAAACTGTGGTTAAAGTCTACTGACGATTTGGTAAAAAGCGCCAATGAAATGCATATAGACATTGCTTAACCACCCAACAAATAAATATCATATTATAATAGTACAATGACAGTATGTCAAATACATACATATATATATATATATATATATATATATATATATATATGTATATATAAGCATATATATATATATATATATATATATATATATATATATATATATATGTATATATATATATATATATATATATATATATATATATACATATATATATATATATATATATATATATATATATATGCATATATATACATATATATATATATATATATATATATATATATGCTATATATATATATATATATATATATATATATATATATATAAATATCTATATATATATATATATATATATACATATATATATATATATGTATATTATTTATATATATATATATATATATATATATATATATGGGTGTTTGGAAGTTTTGGTTCCGAACTGTCCTGGTGTACAGTTATATGGTATCCCGAGACATTGATTTCTATAATTCTTGTTAAAATACAAAAACTAAATATTTTTCACTTTACTAACCAATAGTTCCATTAAAAATATATATATTACGTCAATATATGTTCGAATTCAATTTAATTATATAACACATATATGTATATGTATATTTCTGAATACAAAGTTCTGGACCACAATGCTTCAGCAGTCTTTATTATTATGTGTGGTAGTGATGAAATAGAAATTTATACTCATTGTATCTTTCTCTCGCATTTTCGTACTATATTGTAAAAACCGTTGAAGCAAAATTTTAGTTGTGTGGACGAGGACAAAGATAATACAACAGTTTTTAATATGATCAAGACATAAAAATGGCTTGTTAGGTTAGTGTGACTTATAAATATTTGCATCGTTAACATTGGTTGTGCGGCACCATTTGACTTCCTCACAAAATAGTACGGATCCTTTTCCCTTGCTAGTTTATTTCGCTCTTCAAAACAAAATATTTACTATAACAGTTTTCATCAGAGAAAAAATAATAATAATATAATAAAGCCCGAATAAATAATATATGCGAATTGACAAACTAAGGGATACTTTACGGATAAAATATCCACATCCATAATTAACTTAAACAGTCCACAATGATAAATCTGTGCTTGTATACAATTTACAGTGGAAACGGAAAAAGATAGTAAATTGTTAGTAGACACCAAAATATGATGACAGTCAACTGGTATCAAAAAACCCACTGCATCCGGTCGTCTGATTAATTTCCATTCAAAACATCCCAGAAGAATTATAATAAACACAGCAAGTAATTTCATCAGACGAGTATTCACCATTAGTGACGATAGGTATCATGAAGAAAATTTACGGAAAATAAAAGAAATCTTAGACATGAACGATTTTCCGAAAACAATTATAAACAATTTAACATATAAAAAGAATGACACAACAATAAGAAGAGA
The DNA here is from genome assembly GCA_963675445.1 of Linnaemya vulpina. NCBI lineage: Eukaryota > Metazoa > Arthropoda > Insecta > Diptera > Tachinidae > Linnaemya > Linnaemya vulpina. The sequence goes on from OY776281.1 coordinate 32,992,491, forward strand.
GACTAATACAAAGTATTATAAAGGACTAACATATATAAAAGGTTTTTCTGAAAGGTTAAAAAACTCAGATCTATATGACATTGAAAAATATCAACTGGCATTTAAGACGAATAATACTATGCAGAGCCTATATAGTAACACAAAGACTAAATTAAAGAAAGACGACAAATGCAACGTTATATATAGTATTAACTGCAACGGTGACGGCTCAGGCACATGCAATAAGAAATACGTAGGAACAACTAAAAATAAACTGAAGACCAGACTAACATCTCATAAATCAGATATAAGAATGTTTTTCATGGAACAAAAAACTGCACTTGCGGCCCACTGTGCAAAGGAAAATCATGCGCCAAATTTTGAGAATGTAAAAATATTACAACAAGAAAACCATTATTCCAGGAGATTTACTTTAGAGATGTTACACATAATTGACGTTCCTGCAGAGAAAAGACTTAACTATAAACAAGACACAGAGAAATGCGCTCAAATTTACAGAAGTGTGTTAAACAAACACAAAAAACGACATAAACAAATCAGTTTTCGCAGCTAAGGACTACAGACGATCGACATATTGAAAATATGTTAATCCAATATAATTTTATTTAATTTTTAATTTACATGTATGTAATTGTAAATTTATTAGAAATAATCAAAAATTCATTTTAATGTTTATCATATATTGTTTTGTACCCAACAGTGTTCCCCTGAAGATGAATAGCGAAGCTATTCGAAATATTGGGAAAAATAACATTAAATAAAGATTAAATAATCAAAAAATATTTAGTGTTTATTGATTTTTTTAAAAAACCTGACCTATAGCCGAACGATAAAACAAGAATATTATTATAATACAACAGGTTAACGATTAAACTAAATATATATACATTTTTGACAACTATAGATTAATTGGCAGTGCTGCCAAGTACATATGGCCACATTGTCGTTTTATTTACATATATATTTCTAATCTTTGTAACACTGCCGCCCACTTAAGCCTGTTCGACCCGAATACGCATACAATCACCTCTTCCATAGTGCGCCAATCGTTCGAGATGTACTATCTTCATTTTCGACCTTGAGCTATTGTGCTTCTGTATCCGGTATACAACGTCATTCACTCTCTTAATCACTTTTAACGGGCCATCCCAGTGAGTCTGTAATTTTGGGGACAATCCTTTCTTCCGTTGTGGGTTATACAGTAAAACCAATTGTCCTTCCATAAATCCCTCCGAGTTTGCTGCGCGGTCATACCTAGCCTTCATCTTGTCACTGACCATCTTGATTCTATTGCGCACGAACTCATGCAGTTCGTTTAAGTCCTCCTTCTCCTGGGACGTAATAGCTCCTTCCTCTACAGTTGGCTTAACACCAAATTCCAAATCACCAGGTAGTTTTAATTCCATCCCGAAGATAATTTTGGCTGGCGTTCTCGATGTTGAGTCGTGTACAGCTGACCTATATGCCATCAAAAATTTGGGGATGTGCTCGTCCCAATCCCTCTGATGGGTGCTTACTACTTTTCGTAGGTACTCTTCTAAGGTGCGATTGAACCTCTCTACCGTGCCATCAGACTGTGGATGCAACGGCGTCCTTCTGGTTTTCTTTATCCCATATAACTCGCACATTTCCCTGAATATGGCAGACTCGAAATTCCTTCCTTGGTCGGAATGTAATTCTATTGGGATACCATAGCGACATACCCACTTGTTGACGAATGCATTTACAATTGTCTTTGCTTCCTGGTTAGGTATAGCATATACCTCTGGCCATTTACTGAAATAGTCCATTACCACAAGTACATAACGATTTCCGGCTTCGGTGACGGGAAAAGGACCTGCTACATCCATTGCGATCCGCTCGAATGGTGCTCCTGAGTTGTATTGTTGCAGCTGTCCCCGGCTTCTTCTTACTGGGCCTTTGGCTGCTATGCACTGTGGGCAGTTTGCTATCCAGTCAGCTACGGCTTGTTGACATCCAACCCAATAAAAATGCTGCTTTAGTTTCTCAAGTGTTTTTGTTACTCCAAGATGACCGCCACTGGGTCCATTATGAGACTCCTGTAAAACTTTACTTATCTTGGAGTATGGCACAACTATTAAATTTGAAGTTGTTTTGCCATCTGCACTTTCCCATACGCGGTATAAACACCATTTTATTACCTTAAGGCTGTTCGACTGAGCCCAATAAGATTTGGCGAGTGGGCTTTCAGCCGAAATTTCATTCCGGGATGGTCGTCTGTCCTCTTCTTTGGCCGCTATAATTTTCCTTGGCATGCCGTCGTCCCTCTGTGCCGCTGACCAGTCTTCATCAGGGCCGATGTGCATTAGCCGAACATCAACGCCTTCCTTTTGCTCGGTTCTAACACAATATTTACACTCTAAACAGCACGGTCTTCTTGAAAGAGCATCCGCATTGTTATGTTTTGTGCCCCTTCTACGCTCAATACTGAAGTCGTAGCTCCGCAGGCGCTCAATCCACCTTGCCAGTTGCCCTTCAGGATTTTTAAACTGCAATAGCCATCTCAGTGCAGAATGATCGGTCCTTAATGTAAAGTGTTGACCATACAGGTACTTATGGTAATGTTTAATGCATTCCAATACCGCCAGAAGCTCACGTCGTGTCACGCAGTAGTTCCTCTCAGGTTTTGAGAGTACACAGCTATAGTACCCTATGACCTTCTCAGTGCCATTAACTACTTGGGATAGCACAGCCCCTATGCCATAACCGCTCGCATCAGTATCCAGCACAAATTTTCTCCAGCTATGGGATACGCTAGCACTGGTGACGTACATAATAATTCTTTGAGTTTCTGGAAAGATTTTTCCTGTGGCTCGCCCTAATGGTATGGTCTTGACTTCTTTATCAGCTCTTGCAAGCTTGCAGCTAAACTGGCAAAATTCGGCACAAAACGTCTGTAGTATGTGCAAAGGCCCAAAAAGCTGCGCAATTAATGAAGATTTTTAGGTTGATGCCAGTCCCTTACTGCTTTTATTTTATCTTCATCTGTTGAGATTCCGTCTGCTGTAACACGATGCCCCAAATACTTCACTTCTTTCTGGAACAATGCACATTTCTTCAAGCTGAGTTTCAATCCAGCTGATGATATCCGTTGAAGAACTTCTGCCATGTTTTTGAGGTGTTCATCAAAAGTTTTCCCCATCACGATTATGTCATCGAGATATACCAAGCATGTCTTCCAGTGAAGTCCTATCAGTACCTTCTCCATTAGCCGTTCAAATGTGGCCGGAGCATTGCAGAGACCAAATGGCATGACTTTGAACTGCCATAATCCGTTGCCGACACTGAAGGCAGTTTTCTCCTTGTCTTTCTCTGCGATCTCCACTTGCCAATATCCGCTCGCAAGTCCAGCGTAGAGAACCATTTGGTACCAGCTAGCGTGTCCAAAGTGTCGTCGATCCTGGGGAGCGGATAACTGTCCTTCTTTGTTATGTCATTGAGCTTCCTGTAGTCTACGCAGAATCTAGTACTGCCATCTTTCTTTTTAACTACGACTACAGGCGAACTCCAAGGACCAGAAGATAGTTCAATTACGCCATCACGCTCCATTTCACTTACAAGCTCTTTTACTTTATCTCGCTTTGCTAGGGGTACGCTTCTGGGTGGCTGTTTAATCGGCCTAGCCTCGCCTGTGTTAATTTCATGTTTAACCAATGCAGTTCTACCCTGGCTTTGGCTTCCCATGGCGAAGATACTGGCATGCCTTTTTGTAACTGTTTGGCTTTATTTTTATCTGTCGCTGATAGACCTGCTACCCATTTCCCTACGTATTCCTCAAATTGTTCACGTTCTTTTGCGGACCAATTAGTAGGCTCTATCTTCTTCTCGCAGTTTATTATTGCCTCTGCTGGAGTACACTGGCCAACATCGGAATTTTCTTTGATGACTTTTTCATGGTCTGACAAGTTAAGCACTCTTATAGGGACTATTCCTCCTTTACTAGTTTTCACTAGAGCTTTCGCTGTTATAAGCTTTCTCTTTAGATCTGCCGGTTCTACAACCCACAACCGATTGTCCTCACAATCTCACTTCATCCGTGCCCATATGACTGTTTCAGACTGCGGCGGTAACGTCTGACTCTCAATAGCAAAAACTCTTGTTACTTGCGGTTTGTTGTCATATCCAACATCAAGGGGTATTTCCACATTACGCCAAATCATTAGCTGTTGTCCCATATGTAGATTAATGCCATGATTAATCATAAAATCGGCTCCAATAATAACCTCATCGACAATATCGGCAACAATAAACACATGTCTCACGTTGATGTTGGCTATAGTCACCTTCACTTCAATCTTACCATAGACAGTGGCAGGCTCTCCAGTAGCTGTACGTAGCCGTATATTGCTTAACCGCTCGCATTTTCCCTTTACTATATCGGGCCTTATTATTGACTGCGATGCCCCTGTGTCTATGGTAAGTACGTGCTTTTCCCCGCTGATGTGTCCGGACGCAGTGAGGTTGCTATTTTTCTGCTGCATCACTGATATGGAGATTGTGGGGCCCTCGTTTGTGACAGCTAGCTCTTGCCCTTTAGTGTTAGCTCGTTTTAGTTTAACGGGGACTCTTGTGATGTTGTTTGGTTCACCCGTTTGCTGTTTCTTGGTGGCGAAACAGATCTACCTCTCTTCCTTTGTGCTTTGCAGCTGCGCTGAAAATGACCGATCTTTCCGCAGTTAAAGCATTAAGGCTTTTCTTTGATAGCCTTCTCTGCCAGCATATGTCGCATTGCCTCCTTAACGCTAGCCACTAGGTTGTTATCCTCCTCAGACAAAACCTCCACATTCCGCACTTTACATATCTGTGGCTTGAAAACCATCCTGGCAGTCTCTTGAGCCTGCGCAAATGACACAGTTTCAGCGAAAGTGGATTTCTGCGTAGCGCACACCGCCAGTTTAACATCAGAGTCGCGAATGCCGTTAACGAAAGCCTCAATCTTAAAGTGGTCCAGGAACGGGTGACTCTCGCCTGGATATGTGAGTTGCACTAAACGCTCGATTTCCATTGCGAAATCTTGTAGAGATTCGTTAGGCTTCTGAACTCTACATCGCAATTCCATTCTGTATAAATCGCGCTTGTGCTCACCACCATACTTGCGCTTCAATGCTGCCATTATTTCATTATAGTTGTTTCTGCAGCTTACTGGCACAGTCTCAAGTACCTCTGCGGCTGTATCCTTTAAGGACAAGATCAACTCTATGGCCTTTTCTTCAGCATCCCATCCATTTCTGCTAGCAACCGTCTCGAACTGGAATTTGAAGATGCCTAATGATACGCTGCCGTCGAAGCATGGCGCTCTTATCCGCGCAGAAACTTCCGCAACTGCTCGTACTGGCCCGCCACTACACTACAGGTTATGCAATTTGTCCTCTAGAGCATGCAATTTCTCTTCGAACTCCTTTGCATGCTGTTCCAGGCCACCGCGTTCTGGATGTTGGACTCTATCCGCCAGCTCTGACAATTTATTCTCAATAGAATCCACCCTCCTGTTAAGGGCTTCAGAAACCTCTACCAGGGTCTCGTTCATGGCCTTATTTGACTCCTGTATCTGCTGAGAGTTCTGTTTTATTTCACTTATTTCTGCTACAAGCTTGTCACTGTTGATCCTTGATGCCTCCTGCATCTGCTGAGAGTTTTGTTTTATTTCATTTATTTCGGCAACAAGCTTGTCCTGCATCTGCTGAGAGTTTTGTTTTATTTCACTTATTTCGGCTACAAGCTTTTCACTGTTGACCCTTGATGCCTCCTGCATCTGCTGAGAGCTCTGTTTCATTTCGATCATCATAGCAGCGAACATTGAATTTATGTCCATGCTGCTGGTCGTGGCAGGAGGGCATACCTGCACATCGTCTTTGTTCTCAAACTCGTATGTCCGGATGTCCATGCCGCGATTCTTAAACTCATCTATCAGCCTCTTCTGCAGTTCAGCCTTATTACCTGCAGTTGGCAATTCCAGCTTGCTGAGCTGCTTTTTCAGCTGTTCAACTGTTAGCTCATCAAATTTCATGATTGTTTATTTAAAATTTTTTTTTTTTAATGTCCTTTTTTTCTCTTTTTCTTTAAATTGCAATGTCCTTTTAACTATTTTTGCAATCCCACTTCTGACACCAATTGTTACGTTTTTAGACCTTTTCGTAAAAACGGTTTTATTACTTATCCTTCAAGGATTCGTTTTATTGCATCAAATTAAAACATGGACAAATGAATTTTAGAAATATAATGCGGCAACACTTTATTTATTACTTTATTTACACGAGTATTTGTACTACTCAACACTTAGCGATGTTAACACGTCTGTATTTGAAATCGCACTAACTAACTGAGCTCTGGCAGCGCCTTTATATAGCAAAAATGACGTCGTCTGGTAACCTCGCAAAAGTTCTGGGCATGGTGGTTGTATTTTACTTGACATGTGTGTGTTTGCATACATGACAATGCTGACTTGTTTGGTTTGCTTATGGTAACTATGTCTGGTTGAATGTATGAGTGTTCTGTGTGTTTTGCCTATGGTAACTATGAGTGGTTGTATGCATGAGTGTGTGGTTTTTGTTTCTTCTACGTGTATATGGCTGTGTATACTTGTGAATCTGTTTAGCTTTATTAGCAGCGAATACTTGCATACAAGATCATTAAGAATAACATCTCTTAGCATTTATGTTGCTAGGTTTGTTGTTGTTGTGGTTTACTCTTATTGGCACAGCCTTGAATGATCTTGTATATTCTGGAGTATTCCATTCCCGTTAATTTGAATATTATCTATATAGTGTTGACCAGGGTTGTAACATTTTTGACAACTATAGATTAATTGGCATTGCTGCCAAGTACATATGGCCACATTGTCGTTTTATTTAAATCTATTTCTAATCTTTGTAACAATATCTAACAAAACCCATACACAGTTGCTCGTTTCTGTAACACTCGCATCGACAAATTTTTCACACGAAACGATGGTCTGTCTTGCTACCGCTTTTAACGTAAATCAATGGAAATTTGTGAAGGAAAGTGTTTCTGTAAGGAAATTTTGTCAGAAGTTTTACACTAGATTTGTCAAAACAACTCACAATTTAAAACAACGCCAAAAGTTTATTTTTTTTAAATTGTATAATATTTTATATATTCTCGTTTGTTTGTGTTTTTTATATATTTACTTATTTTTAGTGAAGCTTTATGCTTTTACTAATATTTTTTGATTGTTTTGTTAATGTCTTTTTAATATTTCTTACTGTATAAATGCTTAGTATTAATATTTTTGTTACACGTCTTTATAAATATATTATAATATTTTATCTCTTGTTTATTTTCTCTTTTAAATTCATATATGTGTGTCTGTAGTTACACATTTGTGCATATACTTACATAAAAAAAAATATATTAAAAAATGTAAAACCAGTACATGCTAATTTATTTAATTTTTTAATAACATATAGTTAATAATAGTTAATAATAAAAATTTATAATAAAAGCTAGTAACAAAAGTTAATAATATTAATAATAATATAAAAATAATAATTATATTTTATAATAATAATAGTAATAATAATAATAATAATAATAATAATAATAATAATAATAATAATAATAATAATAATAAAAATAGTAATAATAATAATAATAATAATAATAATAATAATAATAATAATAATAATAATAATAATAACAATAATAATAATTATAATAGTAATAATAATAATAATAATAATAATAATAATAATAATAATAATAATAATAATAATAATAATAATAATAAGAATAATAATAATAATAGGTTGCAAAACCTGATATACAAAATAAAACTATTAATTTAAATTACAAAATCTAGTTCTGGGATATGTTGTTCTTCTTCTCTTGATGATGTTCGGACTAATCTCTGCTAGCAGAGCAAAAGCTGAGTCTCTGCTCAAACGATAAAGGTCCTTAAAACACTGCTTCACAATGGTAAAAAGATTAGTTGTATCCCTTAATTTTTGGCGAAAAACCCGCAACATGTTTCGTCTAGCATATTGCTCAGCAACCACTACTATCACACTATACATTGTATATTTTTAGCACTAAATTTAACTCATCCTTTTATTAATAATTCACGTTTTTAATATACAGTATTCCCCCGTTTTACGAAGGCTCGATTTACGAAATTTCGAAGTAACGAACATTATTATTATAAAACACGTTATGCGAATGAAAAATTCGCTTTTACGAACGTGTGCAAGTCGTGGTGAAATTACTACAAGTGAACAGCTTGTCGAAGATTTCCTACAATACATCATACATACTGTATAACATTTGTAATATATAATTTTTTAATACGTAATGTTAAGTTATTCACCCCTATCGTGAACAGATTTCCCCATGAAATATTTTCCCTTATCCCCAAATTGTAATCGTGAATGAGTTTTCCCTTGAAATGTGTTCCCTTTTTGTGAAATGCGATTCAGTGGGGAATAATATGCACATAATTACTCCCATTCGAAAAATTCGTCATATCGTGAACGGCTTTTTTAAAGCTGTTTTTCCCTTTGTTCTGTTAGTTTGTTCACTTTGTTTTCTCTAGGGAGCTTGATCAAATATGTAAGTAATTTTTATTTGCTTTTGAACATTTAGAATATTTCTAATTATATTTTAGGTCGAAATCAATAAATAAGATATAAAGCGACATCCTTCTCAATAGCATGCAAAATAATCGGCCCATATATATATATATATATATATATATATATATATACATATATATATATATATATATATATATAAATATATACATATATATATATATATATATATATATATATATACATATATATATATATATATATATATATATATATGCGGCTAGATTTAAAATTTTTTTTTAATTTTCCTTTTAGCAGGTAGAATTTGTTTAGCATTTTTCAAGGATGTATTTAGCATTTTTTAGCATTCTTTACTTTATTCCAAATAATAATGTTAATTTCAAAGTCTACCACAATTTAAATCTGTCAGAAAATATGTTAACTTGCTACAACTGCAAAAAACGGGTCCTACTTTTTTATATTGTGTTTGAATGTAAACCTGAGATGTGAAAGTTTTTGTTGCTAAAGAAAATTCTAGAGTGACAGAAACTAAATTCATATAATTAGTTAAATAAGAACTCAACAGTTGACTTTGGAGTAAGTGTATACGGATATAAAAATGCACTAAATGAAAATCCCTTCAGTGAAATAGCTACTTTTGCAATGAAGCTGTCTTGCCATTTAGCAACGCGGGAGTTGAAAGTGTTTTTGGTGGCATGAATCTCATAAGAACGAATATTAGATATATAATGATGTTAATTGTTTATATTCGGAATTGTTTGTTCAGAACCTGAAGAAGAAGAACATTACGTACAGACTTAATTTATAGTTAAAATTTATTTATGGATATAATCCTTACAGCCTATTAATATGATATAATATACTAATTAATAGCCATTAATGGTTGATTTTATTTTGATTTTTGTTAATTTTATAATAATTCAATGTGATATTGAATTTAATAATACCTTTTATTAAAATAAAACATTTTATGAGTGTACATAAATATGTACATATACTTCAGGATATATTCTGTTACTTTTTAATCATTTTGCTTCATTAAAATGATGTGCAATATGTGTTTATAAGGAAGAATTATGAAAATTAAATTAAAGTAACAAAAAAAATACAATTATAGCTTTAGCATTACTTTTTGGCAGTTTGGGATTCTTTTTAGCACTATTTTAAGGCCGATTTAGCTGTAAAATAATTTTGGATATGGCCACACTGCATTTTATTCACAATAGGGGTGAATATTTTAATTTTAACATTAAGAATTATTTTGTAATAAAAAATTTTCTTTTTTAAGGAATTTCTTACGTATTTTATCTTTAAAACGAATAAATTTCCTTTCGTATCACTTTGCTATAAACGTTTTTAAAAAAAGTGTATAACATAGCTAACATTTTGGAAACCCATCTATGCATTTGTAATACAAACTCATGCTAATATGGATCTCCCTTTACGAATATTTCTTATCCCTGGAACGTATCTATTTATTTTTAGTAGAATGGCATACAAATATTAACCCGCTATAAGAATATTCAATATACGTCTACTTTCACAAAACGTATCTAATTTGTAAATCGGGGGACTACTGTATTTAGTTAATTTCTTCCACACAAAAATATTTTTTTATACCTTTTTATTTTTTTTTTACTTTTTTGCGTTTTGACATTCCAATAAGAACGTAATAGTGTTGCTTCTTTTCACTTTAAATTACAGAAACACTTTTCTCACAAATCGAGAAACGATGAAGTTTTTTGTTTCACACTTCATGTGAGACATTTTACGATACGACAATTACAGAAACGAGCTACAGGTTCTCTAGTTTAAATAAAGACGACTACAAAACTGAAAATTTTGTAAGAACTTTCTCTGCACTATAAATTACCTCTGAGAAGCACTGACTAATTTTAAATAAAACCGGCACGCGTAATATACATATATAAGTGCATTTATAACTTGTGCATCTCCAAACAATAAACACAGAAAAGCAAGTGGTACAAATTGTTTACGCACATATTGGTAATTCCCTAACAAAATTATTTTGTCCGTGTAAAAAGAGGATAACTGTACTCTCAAAAACAGTGTTATTTCAAATTCGTGTAAAAAAAACCACGTAAAAACAAGATTGGATATATATATATATATATATATATATATATATGTATATACATATATATATATATATATACATATATATATATATATATATATATATATATATATGTGCATATATATATATATATATATATATATATATATATTTATATGTATTTGTATATGTATATGTATATGTATATGTATATGTATATGTATATGTATATGTATATGTATATGTATATGTATATGTATATGTATATGTATATGTATATGTATATGTATATGTATATGTATATGTATATGTGTATGTATATGTATATGTATATGTATATGTATATGTATATGTATATGTATATGTATATGTATATGTATATGTATATGTATATGTATATGTATATGTATATGTATATGTATATGTATATGTATATGTATATGTATATGTATATGTATATGTATATGTATATGTATATGTATATATATATATGTATATGTATATGTATATGTATATGTATATGTATATGTATATGTATATGTATAGGTATATGTATATGTATATGTATATGTATATGTATATGTATATGTATATGTATATGTATATGTATATGTATATGTATATGTATATGTATATGTATATGTATATGTATATGTATATGTATATGTATATGTATATGTATATGTATATGTATATGTATATGTATATGTATATGTATATGTATATGTATATGTATATGTATATGTATATGTATATGTATATGTATATGTATATGTATATGTATATGTATATGTATATGTATATGTATATGTATATGTATATGTATATGTATATGTATATGTATATGTATATGTATATGTATATGTATATGTATATGTATATGTATATGTATATGTATATGTATATGTATATGTATATGTATATGTATATATAAATAAATATATATAAATATATATATATATATATATATATATATATATATATATACAACAATACCAACACTTAAAAGAATATATGTATATAAGCAATACAATAAGTTTCTCATGCCCTTATAAAATGCATGAGAACAACCGAAATAACGCGGTATCAACGCTTTTCAATTGGAAAATCCAATTTTAACAGCGCGTAAAGAAGTGAAGTTATCTACAAAAGCACTATTGTCTATTTTGTTAATGTGTCATTAATACTCATACACATACATACAAGTTAATAACACCATTAATTGATCAGCAAAGTCAAATAATTTTTCTTTAACACTTTTGTAAAATCAGCAATAATAAAGTTTAATGAACTTATTTAATAATTTTAAGTTAACAACAATATGAGTTGACCAACATAGTCAAATAATCTTTTCTTTTTAACTTTTTGTAAAATAAGCAATAATAAAGGTTTATGAACTAATTTAATTATTTTAGGCTGTATCAGCGTCTGCAGCAAACAATAATAATATCACGCCACTTTTAGCTTTAGGTCAAGTAATTAAGTTACCGTGTGAGTGTCCTTCTGCAAAAAGCCCTAAAGTAGTGCAGCAGAAAGGAGTGAAACTATCCTCGCCGGTATCGAACGTAAAAATAAAAAACTGAACCAAAAAGTGAGTGTCCTTCTGCAAAAAGCCCTAAAGCAGTGCAGCATAAAGGAGTGAAAAGTGTCCTCGCCGGTATTAAACGTTAAAATAAAAAACCTGAACCAAAAAGTAGTGAAAGTTTGAAGCTGCCCTCACACAAAATATTAACTGAACTAACTACAATATAAAGGAAAACATTCAAATTATCAAAGGAGCAAATAACGCAAGTGTGCAACAAAGAAATCCTCATCTAGTAATAGTAATTGGCCCCTTAGTAGCATAACGCAAAAAGGACAGCATTACGTGTCCAGCGGAAGGAGAACATCAAGATGCAGACAACGTTAATGTAAGTCGACATATAAATTTCATCATATACATATTGTAATAGACAGTAAGAATAAGTTGAAAACACAAAATATTTTAGAAATTAATACTAAAGACATTTACTTTTATAAATAATATTAAATAAATTAATAAACCCTAGCTGCGATTTCCAACTGGACCTCCAGTTCTATGATAATAACAGAAAACAAATAATGAAGAACAGAAGGTATTGTAATAAAAATATTCTTTCAGCAAAATAAAATCGAAATCACTAATTTTGCACTTAAAACATTAAAGTTAATTGTGATTTTATTTTTATTGAACATTTTTATTTTTGCTATATTAATTTTTGTATAGGCTAAATTGTTCTAACTTATTTAAAATCTCAGAAAAACATGATGATTAAAGTTAATTTTTCATTCTATATGTTAAACCCAGAAAATCTTATTCGTCCAGCAGTCTTAAATGCAGCGAATAGGAAACAAGCATCCAGAGCAATAAATATGAATGACTTAAATAATATAATTATCCAAACTACCTCTCAGTTGTTACAATAACAATTATCCAATTTGATTCAGTCCATAATAAACCCAAGTCTTGCTTTCGACCAAGTAATTGAGGAGCAATACCGAGGCAACATCACAGACTTTGACAAAATACCAGATATTGTCAGAATCTACGTGAATTTAATGGTAACCAAATAGAATTTAATTCATGGCGCAAGATTGTCGAACGCATTTTACAGATTTACGAACCCTATAAAGGTACACCTAGATACTATGGTATTTTAAGTGTAATAAGAAACAAAATCGTGGGTAATACCGACATTGCCCTCGAATCCTATAACACTCCTTTAGATTGGAACTCCATAATTAAGTGTCTTTCTCTTCATTATTCCATTCAACCTCGTAACTACTCCCGTAACCATCATCCACAACCTGTAAGCTTAACACCCCGCTTTAACCAGAGTAATTTTTATCCACAACTTGCTCACATACCTCATACACAACATAATCCTCCTACATTCCCGAAAACTAACAATTACCCAATCCTACCACAAGCAAACCCAAATAACTATTACCAATTCAATCCTCCAAGACACCTGCCTCCAAAACCACAACCTTTACCAGAACCTATGGATATAGATAGTAGTATACACACAGAAAGAATTAACTATGGGAACAGACCACAACAACAAAACATTAATAAAAGAGCACCACCGACAATTGCAAACTCTAATTTTAGAAACAAAATACAAAGAAACTTTCACATCGACAGTGATTTAGAAACTTATAATAACGTCATTAATAACTCATTAGAAACCGACCAACTCGGCGATATGCCATACAACCAAGACGATATTAATGACCTCATGGATATACATTTCTTAGAATGACAAGCTCTTCGCTCCCGTATTTCGAATGTAGAACAAAGAGCGGTAATATATTAAAATTTCTCATTGATACTGGTTCCAGTAAAAACTATATTCAACCACACATCGTAAAAAGAACCAAACCGAATAAAGTAATATTTTTTGCAAAATCCATAGCAGGCAATATAGAAATAAAAGAGCGTACGTTCGTTAGACCTTTTAATTTGGAAAAAGAAATAAAATTTTACATTCTGCCAACTTTAAAATCATTTGATGGCATCCTTGGAAACGACTCGTTAAAGGAACTTGATGCAATAATATATATGCGTGACAGTTATATGCAGATAGGAAATGGTGTAAAAATAAGCTTTAAGCAACATTCTTCACAGACAGTAAACGCAATAGAAATTAGAGACGATCAAATGTCATCTCAACAGAAAACAAAAATGAAAGAAATCATCAGTGAATATCCTGAACTGTTCATCGATCCTAATCAAAAATAGACATGTACAACTAGAGTACTTGGCGAAATCCTTACATCTACAGACACTCCAGTATATTCGAAACAATACCCGAACCCGATGGCGTTAAAATAAGAAGTCGAAAAACGAATTAAATATCATCCAGTAATGGCATCATCAAACCTTCACGTTCACCATACAACTCACCAGTCTGGGTCGTGGGAAAAAAACCGGATTCATTAGGCAACAAACAATACAGACTCGTAATAGACTATAGGAAACTAAATTTATTAACAATTCCCGATAGATATCCAATACCCCAAATAAATGACGTTCTTTCACAGCTAAGAGACAGGAAATATTTTAAGGTTTGGATTTGAAGAGTGGATTCCACCAAATTCCCTTAAAAGAGTCAGATTTCGAAGAGACAGCATTTTCAATAGCAAACGGAAAATATGAATTTACACGCCTTCCGTTTGGTTTAAAAAAACGCTCCGGCAATTTTCCAACGAGTTTTAGATGATGTTTTGCATGATTATATTGAAAAAATATGTTATGTTTACATAACATATTTATATATTTACAACGCTACAAGCAGCAAATTTAAAAGTACAATTAGATAAATGCAACTTCTTGAAAACGGAAGTAGAATTTTTAGGATTTATAATCTTGGCAGACGACATAAAAACTAATAAAGGGAAAATTCAAGCTATTTTTGACATTCCATTACCAAAAACCATCAAAGAGTTACGATCTTTTCTTGGATTATCAGGATATTATCGTAGATTTGTGCGAGATTATGCAAAGTTAGCGAAACCCCTAACACAAATTTTAAGAAGGGAAAAAGGTCGTCTTTCAAAAAAAAAATCAGCGTCGAAATATATTAAACTAGATGACGGTGCTGTTGAAGCTTTCGGGAAGCTAAAAAACACTCTAGTCTCTTAAGATATTATACTTGCTTATCCAGATTATAATAAAGAGCTGGAACTTACAACAGATGCATCAGACTTCGGCCTAGGTGCAGTTCGGTCATAAAATAACAAACCAATCGCGTTTATATCGCGAACATTGAATAAAACAGAGGAGCATTATGCGACGAATGAAAAAGAAATGCTCGCAATAATTTGGGCTTTAAATTCACTTCGAAACTATTTATGCGGCTCTGCCAAAGTGCAAATATTTACTGATCACCAGCCACTGACTAACGCACCTAGAAATAAGAATTGCAATAGTAAAATGAAGCGCTAGAAGACTATGTTAGAAGAATATAACTACGAGCTTTTCTACAAACTAGGAAAAGCAAACGTAGTGGCAGATGCCTTATCAAGGATTTCTAATGCAGAACAGGTAAACTCTCTATCAATTGCCACACATAGCGATGATAGTTCCGGACAAAATCTCACACTAATTGTTGATACACCAATAAAATACTTTAAAAATCAAATAATTCTTATACACATCCCGTAGCTCAGTACAAATTTGAAATAATATTTCCCCATTATCATAGACACCATATATTCGAACCTAAATTCACTCAAAACAACCTTGTAAACATTCTGAAAAAGTATCTCTACCCTTCAATACTTAATGCAATTAAAACCTCAGAACAAACTATGGGTAAAATCTAAGATATTTATTCACAGCATTTTAATAAGTATCGCACTCGATTTACCAGACATGTGGTAGAGGATGTGCGAAATGATGAAGAGCAAAACAAAATAATTATAGATACTCACAACAGAGCACACCGAAATAGTAAAGAGAATAACCAACAAATCTTATAAAAGTACTGTTTCCCAGGTATGTAAAATAAAATAAAGAAAATAGTAAAACAGTGCATAACATATAAAGAGAATAAGTATGATAGGCATCCCATGAAGCCCTTATTAAAAGAAACACCTATTCCAAAGTATCACGGTGAAATTATTCACATACAGCTACTCACAAACAAAATGGGACATGTAGAAAAATTTGAGTGTGAAGTATTTGAAACCCAAAATAAAAGTCTATGGTAAACTAAAAAACTTCCATTCTATATTCTTGAGTTAATAAAAGAATTATAAAGGAAAACAAATAAAAATGAAGTACAATTTTTAATTACAACAACAAAAACTAAGGCACTTTATGTTTTTGGAAGTTATACATTAGCTACTGGCCTACCGTTTACTATGTAAATAAAAATGCAATATTTTTATTTCATATTTGTCCCGACGTTTCGTGAATTTTATGTTCACTTTTTCAAGGGATCTTCGTCTATTTAATAAAAAGGATATATCAACTATTTTTTTTAAAACAGTAAATTGACAGTTGTTAATATATTTACTTACATGTACTAAATAAAAAATTACATTAAAAATTTATTTAATATTTTTATATTACTGAAAGAATTTATATATATTACTTTTTCAAACACATAAGCAGGTACTGAAATCACAGATGTTGTGTGATCGCTATCTTATAACTGGCGCTTAAGTTATCCGTGTCCTCTTTGATGTTCAATGTTTTGTTTATTTTTTGTTGAATTCTTAAGCTTTCTGTTATATATCTTCTCTTGGTGTTGTTTATTTTGTCCAATATTCGTATATTCTCAAAGTCTGGTTTGTGTTGTGTTTGTATTACGTGTTGTGAGAGAGCTGTATTCCCTTTGTTTTTGTTTATATCATTTTTATGTTCATTTATTCTTGTTTCCAGATTTCTTTTGGTTGTGCCAATATATAACATATTACAGCTGTTAGTATCATTACCTTTGCATGGTATTTCATAGACTACGTTATTTTGTTGTAGTTTTTCTACTGGGGTTTTTGTTTTTGAGAATACTGTATTTAATGTTTTATTGGGCTTGTATGCAAAATTTATAACATTTTCGTCTATTATTGTTGTTTTTACTGTTCTATTGTCAGTGAGGCCGGGAATATATTTAATACCAAAATATTGTTTTTCTTGGTTCTGGTTGGTTTATTTGTTATTTGATGTAGGTTTATAGTCTTTTATAAGGGATTTAATCAATCCTGTTGGGAAACTATTGCATTTTAGAATTTCAGTAACAATTTTAATGTTTTTGGTGTGGAATTGTTTGTCGCTGATGTCTAATACTCTTTGTATGAAATTCTTCGCTGTGTTTATGATTTGTGTTCTGGGTTGTGTGGTATTAAAGTTCATAATTTTACCGGATGATGAACTTTTCGTATACCAGTCGAATATTATTTTATTTCCAATCTTGTGTAATTTCGTGTCTAGATAAGGTAATTCGCCGTTTTTTTCAATCTCAATGGTAAATTTTATCTTTGGGTGGAATTTGTTGAGTGTTTCTAGTATTACATCTTTGTGGTCAATATTTATAATGGCTATGATATCATCTACATATTTAGTTATGTATTTTATATGAATATTAAGGAGTTTTAATTCCGCTAATGCTACGTCTAGTAATTTATCTAATATGATGTCTGCAATAGTTGGTGAAAGGGGGTTTCCCATTGGCATGCCGAAGATTTGGCTATATATGTCATTCTCGTTACGATCTACATAAATAAATATGTAGATGATATCATAGCCATTATAAATATTGACCACAAAGATGTAATACTAGAAACACTCAACAAATTCCACCCAAAGATAAAATTTACCATTGAGATTGAAAAAAACGGCGAATTACCTTATCTAGACACGAAATTACACAAGATTGGAAATAAAATAATATTCGACTGGTATACGAAAAGTTCATCATCCGGTAAAATTATGAACTTTAATACCACACAACCCAGAACACAAATCATAAACACAGCGAAGAATTTCATACAAAGAGTATTAGACATCAGCGACAAACAATTCCACACCAAAAACATTAAAATTGTTACTGAAATTCTAAAATGCAATAGTTTCCCAACAGGATTGATTAAATCCCTTATAAAAGACTATAAACCTACATCAAATAACAAATAAACCAACCAGAACCAAGAAAAACAATATTTTGGTATTAAATATATTCCCGGCCTCACTGACAATAGAACAGTAAAAACAACAATAATAGACGAAAATGTTATAAATTTTGCATACAAGCCCAATAAAACATTAAATACAGTATTCTCAAAAACAAAAACCCCAGTAGAAAAACTACAACAAAATAACGTAGTCTATGAAATACCATGCAAAGGTAATGATACTAACAGCTGTAATATGTTATATATTGGCACAACCAAAAGAAATCTGGAAACAAGAATAAATGAACATAAAAATGATATAAACAAAAACAAAGGGAATACAGCTCTCTCACAACACGTAATACAAACACAACACAAAC
This sequence comes from Linnaemya vulpina, assembly GCA_963675445.1. Lineage (NCBI taxonomy): Eukaryota > Metazoa > Arthropoda > Insecta > Diptera > Tachinidae > Linnaemya > Linnaemya vulpina. Next base: position 33,011,174 of record OY776281.1, read on the forward strand.
CAGACTTTGAGAATATACGAATATTGGACAAAATAAACAACACCAAGAGAAGATATATAACAGAAAGCTTAAGAATTCAACAAAAAATAAACAAAACATTGAACATCAAAGAGGACACGGATAACTTAAGCGCCAGTTATAAGATAGCGATCACACAACATCTGTGATTTCAGTACCTGCTTATGTGTTTGAAAAAGTAATATATATAAATTCTTTCAGTAATATAAAAATATTAAATAAATTTTTAATGTAATTTTTTATTTAGTACATGTAAGTAAATATATTAACAACTGTCAATTTACTGTTTTAAAAAAAATAGTTGATATATCTTTTTTATTAAATAGACGAAGATCCCTTGAAAAAGTGAACATAAAATTCACGAAACGTCGGGACAAATATGAAATAAAAATATTGCATTTTTATTTACATAGTAAACGGTAGGCCAGTAGCTAATGTATAACTTCCAAAAACAACAGAAAGAAAATTTGGCCATCTAAAAATTATAACTACTAAGGCACTTTATATTACAACTGCTTTAAACAAAGCTCACACTTAAAGTGGGACACGATAAATTTTTGTTTTTACATTAAATTTAAAAAACTTGTTTATATTTTTTTTGACTTCCTATTGTTTTCAGTACAGCGTGAAGACGCCGTGGAATACTTTCAACCAAATTCTTGCAATCCTCGGGTTCAATATTGTACCACACTTCTGTAACAACTTTTTTTATGCGGCAATACTTCTTGGCCGGCGTTTTGCCATTCTTTTTTTTAATTTTTCCCACAAATGTTCTATGAAATTTAAGCCTGGTGACTGGGGAAGAGTTTCCAAAATTTTTGTGCAATTATAAAGAAGCCAAGTAGGGGCATTAATAGACTTGTGTTTAGGGTCCTTGTCTTGGTAGAACACGAAGTCTTCTTTTATACCAAGATTGTCGACGCTCTCTAGTGTGGTGGTGGTTCCCTTATGATATGGGGGTGTATGTCGGCATCCAGTGTCGGTAAAATTAATTTTGTTAACGTAATTATGGATTCTACATGTTACCTTGACATTTTTAAAGAAAACGTGGTAGGGAGCGTCGACAATCTTGGTATAAAAGAAGACTTCGTGTTCTACCAAGACAAGGACCCTAAACACAAGTCTATGAATACCCCTACTTGGCTTCTTTATAATTGCACAAAAATTTTGGAAACTCTTCCCTAGTCACCAGACTTAAATTTCATAGAACGTTTGTGGGTAGAAATAAGAAAAGGAATGGCAAAACGCCGACCAAGAAGTATAGCCTCATAAAAAAAGTTGTTACAGAAGAGTGGTACAATTTTGAACCCCAGGATTGCAAGAATTTGGTTGAAAGTATTCCACGGCGTCTTCACGCTGTACTGACAACAATAGGAAGTCAAAAAAATATCAAAAAAGTTTTTTAAATTTAATGTAAAAACAAAAATTTATCGTGTCCCACTTTGAGAGTGAGCTTTGTTTTAAGCAGTTGTAATATAAAGTGCCTTATTTTTTGTTGTTGCAATTAAAAATTGTACTTCTCTTTTATTTGTTTTCCTTTATAATTCTTTTATTAACTCAAGAATATAGAATGAACGTTTTTCAGTTTAACATAGACTTTAATTTCGGGTTTCAAATACTTCACACTCAAATTTTTCTGCATGTCCCATTTTGTGTGTGAGTAGCTGTAGATATCTATCAAACCGAAGCTAAATTGGTATTAACAGCGATTGATACATTTTCTAAATACGCACAAGTAAAAAATATTAAATCCAAAGCCACAGAAGACATAAGACAACCACTTCGAGAACTGATATTGCATTTGGAATACCGGAGGTCATCGTTATGGATAACGAAAAGTCTTTTAAGTCCTCAAGAATTGTTTTCAATTCAAATTCAAATAAAAAATCAATTGAATATTGAAATATTTACAGTCCCACCCTATTCAAGCAGCATCAACGGGCAAGTAGGAAGATTCCATTCTACGCTCTCTGAAATCATGCGATGCACAAAATTAGAAAACTTTCATAATACATTTAAGGAACTACTTGTAATTTCTTTATACAAATATAATTGTTAAAATCTATTTTCAGCTTCCTTCTCCTTCATTCCACAATTAGCCTATTCCCCTCCAATGCAGTGCTTCAAATTGTCAATTACATACTCTCCCATATTATAACCTTAGCCTATGGAGTGGCAAAGATCCAGGATGGAGCATTTAAAATTTTACATATAATAAACAGTGTGGCCATTTTGGCATTTTTGCCGCTAGACTTAACATTTTTTTTTTTTTTATTTTAGCCGTACATTTTCCTTTTAGCAGGTAGCATTTTTCAATTATGTATTTACCATTTTTAGCATTCTTTACTTTATTAAAAACTAGCGAACCCCCTGCACACTTCGTAGTGCAAAAAAGAAAATACAAAAATTAATTCGAATGCATTTAAATCAGTGATAAACTGCTTTTATTGTAATGCTCTGTGGTAAACAACATTTGTTGTTTCTCCATTTTCAGTGTAAATATACGAAACCGATGGTTTGCCAACGCGCGAACAGGTTACATACAACTGTCCATGTGAGAAAACTGGATACCGTAATTCACTCCGCAAATCGCGAACACAAGGCGAACAGGAAACTGAAGTCGTTTAAATTAAATGGTATATCAAAAGAAATCATTGGGATGCGTGGAATGAATACATCTTCGCCTTTGAATTTTCGAGTTAAAATAGTAGCTTCAATTATATAAGCCATCAACTTTTTAATAGCAAGTCTTGTACCATTATACAAACGGAGTTGATTGATATTGCAAAGCATAATAATAGGGGCTTCAGCTTTAGATTGGAGATTTTGCGGAGGCAATACTGGTAAGTCCAACGAAATAAATAATTCTGTTGGATAATTCACAACATCTCCTTCATTGGTAACATTATCGACAGACTTGCACAACACCACTTCGCCAGAAATCTTTGATTGTATAGCCATGTTTAATTCAGTAAAATTTTTGTTTTTTGCCGCTAAAATTGCTCTGGCACTCAACCATGCATGGCATGTATATTGTTGTGCTATGTTAGAGAAACTAATTCAATCAATTCCTTTTTTGACTGTAAGAAACGCAAAAATCATTTGAAAATTTTATCAATCCAGTGTCATCAACAGGCATTGCACCATTCCCAATTTTCAGCAATTGCTTAGAGAACTTATCAGCAGAACCCCCTGCACACTTCGTAGTGCAAAAATAAATTTAAAAAATTTATTTGAATTCATTTAAATCAGTGATAAACTGCTATTGTAATCCTCTGTGGTAAACAACATTTGTTGTTTTTCCATTTTCGGTGTAAGTATACAAAACCGATGGTTTGCCAACGCGCGAACACGCTACATAGAACTGTCCATGTGAGAAGCCTGGATGCACTAAATTCACTCCACAAATTTCTAATCGCAAACGCAAGGCGAAAAGGAAACTGAAGTTGTTAAATTCAAATGGTATATCAGACGGAATCATTGGAATACGTGGAATGAATACATCTTCGGCTTTTAATTGTCCAGTTAAAATAGTAGCTTCAATTACATAAGCCATTCAACCTTTTAATAGCAAGTCTTGTACCATTACACAAACGGGTTCGATTGATATTACGAAGCATAATAATAGTGGCTTCAACTTTCTATTGGAGATTATGCGGAGGCAATCCTAGTAAGTCCAACGAATTCAAAAATTCTGTTGGATAATTCACAACATCTCCTTCATTGGTAACATTATCGACAGACTTGTACGACACCACTTCGCCAGGAATCTTTGATTGTATAGCCATGTTTAATTCAGTAACATCTTTGTTCTTTGACGCTAAAATTGCTCTGGCACTCAACCATGCAATACATGTATATTGTTGTGCTATGTTAGTGAAAACACATTCAATTAATTCCTCTTTTGACTGTACGAAACGGCAAAAATTATTTTGGAGTATTATCAATCCAGTGTCATCAATAGGCATTGCACCGTTCTTAATTTTCAGCAATTGCTTGGAGAACTTATCAGCAGATAGATCATTCTGCAACTGAACACGAACGTTGGTAGTGAGTTTCAATATTTTAACGAATCTCCATATATATGAAGACTTTAAGCAAGCGTTAATTTCATCGGCAGATGTCGATCTAAGAATGAACCGCAATGTTTGCCTAAAATCGCCTAACAATAAAATCAACGCACCACCAAACAACTCTGAGTTATCTCGGAGATTTTTCATTGATCTTTCCAAAGCTTCAACAGATTTCTTATTCACGTACTTATGCATATGACGTGGGCTGTGCATAATGTATTTAAATATTTAAGTTTTTAGTGATGTATTTATATGCAATTTATATCATAGATCCGCGAAGTTGTGATTTAGAATAGCTAAGTATATAAATTAAATTAATGGTTTGACTCAAACTGAATTGTAATGAATTTAAAAACGAATTGTATTTCAGTTTTTCAAAATAATAACTTAAATATTTCGAAATGATTGCAGTTTTCACTAAGATTGCTATAACTCATGAACCAACACACATGCAAACCGTATATACATAAAAACCTTGGCATTGACGTCACCTTTCAAATAAACTTTGCAGAAACAAAATCGGTTCAGGCATTGCGGAGAACATCAATTACTAACACAATGCAACTTATTTTTATATATATAGATATATATATTTTCAAAATAAAAATGTTAATTTCAAAGTCTACCACAATTTAAATCTGAAACCCAGGCAATAAATAACTCTGGTATCACATTGTTTATGTGTCAGAAAATATGTTAACTTGCTATAACTGCCAAAAACGGGTCCTATTTTTTTATATTGTGTTTGAATGTAAACCTGAGATATTAAAGCTTTTGTTGCTAAAAAAAATTCTAGAGTGACAGAAACTAAATTAATATAATTAGTTAAATAAGAACTCAACAGTTGACTTTTGAGTAAGTGTATACGAATATAAAAATTCACTAAATGAAAATCCCTTCAGTGAAATAGCTACTTTTGCAATGAAGCTCCTGGTCTTGCCATTTAGTAACGCGGAAGTTGTAAATGTTTTTTTGTGGCATGAATCTCATAAGAACGAATATTAGATATATAATGATGTTAGTTGTTTATATTCGGAATGGTTTGGTCAGAACCTGAAGAAGAAGAAAATTACGCACATACTTAATTTAGTTAAAATTTATTTATGGATATAATCCTTACAGGCTATTAATATGATGTGATATACTAATTAATAGCCATTAATGGTTGATGTTATTTTGATTTTTGTTAATTTTATAAAAATTCAATGTGATATTGAATTTAATAATACCTTTTATTGAAAGAAAACCTTATATGAGTGAACATAAATATGTACATACACTACAGGATATATTCTGTTACTTTTTAATCATTTTGCTTCATTAAAATGATGTGCAATATGTGTTTATAAGGAAGAACTATGAAAATTAAATTAAAGGTAAAAAAATATTAAAAAATTAAAACTTTAGCATTATTTTTTGGCAGTTTGGGATTCTTTTTAGCATTTTTTACAATTATTTTAAGGCCGATTTAGCTGTAAAATAATTTTGGATATGGCCACCCTGATAATAAATCTAAATGAGCATCAAAGCTTCTTTGATGAAATATAGAAATGCATTAACTACAATGAACATTCCCAAAATATGTTTATACCATCCTTAAATCACGAATTGATACAAGCCACAGAAATGCTGGAATCATTGCAGATGGTAGATAAAACAAGAAAGAAACGATTAATAAATTTAATTGGTACCGCGTGGAAATATATCGCTCGTTCTCCTGACCACGACGATTTTGAATTATTAAAAAAGATCTTAACGAATTGAACACGAACAATAATAAGCAATTAGTCATAAATGAAAATTTTGCTGAAAGAATAAACAAACTAACAGTATATACAAATACAATAAATAAAATTATAAGAAATCAGGATTCAATTGGCAATACTGCTATAATAAGCAAAGAACTGCAAAATATCAAATACGCCATTCAATAGGCAAAAAATAATGTAATAAATTCTATAGTACTGAATAAAAAAGAAATAAATATTGTCATTGAAACTTTACATAAAGAAAAATTTCCATTTATATATATTGAAAAAGCATTCGCATATGCTGATGTAAAAGTTTTATACAAAAATTCTACTTTATTATATACAAATTTCACTTACTTTTAAAGAAGTTTATATCAATATATTAATTAAGGCCGTAAGAAAGAATAACAAAATTGTAAATGTAAATTTTAAAGAAATTTAAATTCCATTAAGGGAAATTGTATAAATACTATTACAGTTTGTAAAAGAGACGAAGTAACTAATATTGTTAACTCAACATGTATCCCACCTCTTCTAAATGGATCTCGTCCGTATTGTGACATCTCTGATGCCTTCCATACCCCAGCGGTAGAGGAAATAAGGTCAGGTGTAGTTCTACTAAATGACTTTCATGATATAGCAAATAATCAATCAATGAACGGAGCATATTTGGTTCATTTCCGTAATGAATATGTAAATATCAATAGTAAAATTTTCCGAAATCTGGAAGCTCCCATAATATCAATTTCACCAAAAATAGTACAACAAACTCCTCTGGAAAAACAATATATTAAAATGCTTCCTTTGGAAAAGCTTAACCAACTCCAACTAAGTAACATATCCAAAATTGAGCGCTTGAAAACCGAGGCAGTTAATTTATATGCAAAACAAAAGAAAAAATAATATTCAATAACACTCCAAACAGAAAATTACCAATGAAAGAAATATGAAAATTATTACAAATAAAGATGTCACATCAGAAACCATTTCAACTAATAAAATTCTTAACGAACCCTTTATTTTAATTACAAATCCTCCCAAACCTCCGAGATTGTCAATATCTCATGTTTGAGGACAAACATATTTAAGAGGGGAAGAGGCATTAATTGATCAGCAAAGTCAAATAATTTTTCTCTAACACTTTTGTAAAATCAGCAATAATAAAACTTAATGAACTTATTTAATAATTTTAAGTTAACAACAATATGAATTGACCAACATAGTCAAATAATCTTTTCTTTTTAAATTTTTGTAAAATAAGCAGTAATAAAAGTTGCGATCTTATTAAATAAATTTTCTCTTTAACTCTTTTGAAAAATAAACAATAATAAAGGTTTATGAACTAATTTAATTATTTAAGGCCGCATCAGCGTCTGCAGCAAACAATAATAATATCACGCCACTTAAAATTGGCATATTGCAGCTTAATCTCAATCATTGTCCAGCAGCACAAGACTTGCTTTAGCAAAGCGTACGAGATTTAAATGTAGACGTCGCTGTACCTAGTGGGCCATATAAGATGATTGTATCTGCAAGTTTGGTTGCTGATAATATAGATACATCGGCTATACGGGCTACCGGTTTGCTAACATTAAGGCAAAAATCAGTACCACAATGTGGATACACGCGGGCCACAGTTTCTGGCATATGTTTGTCTCCCGACAAATGCAAGAGGGAAGGTTCTATTGGAAGCCGTTTCTGCACTGGGTATTATACTCTTAAACTCTGGAGATGAGGAAACATTCAGAAGAGGAAATGGTTGTTCCATTACTGACATTACGTTTGCCAACAGGATATCTGATTTTTACACTCACAGCGATCACAGTGCCATTATCATAGATGTGAAGGATGATATACGCCATGTGATCCTCCAGGCACGAAATTTAACAAGATGGAAAGTGAACACCTTTGATAAGGATACTTTTGGCATTTGTATGGAGGATATGGACTTGAATGGTTCAGCTGATAATATGGCAGGACAATTGGTAAACCATATCACGCGGTCGTGCGATGCATCTATGGTGAAGCGGGAAAGATCCGCAAAGAGGCCACCGGTTTATTGGTGGAATGTTCGTGCCAGAAGACAATATGCAAGAACTCGAGGTAGGTTAGAATATAGTGCACACCAAAAAAATTATGGGGAAAAGAGGAGGGCCCTAAAAATTGCAATTCATAGGAGCAAGCGGAATTGTTTTTTTAATATCTATGATGAGGTAGATAGTAATCCCGAGTGAAAATCAATCTTGGAGAGAATTGTAGACCACCTCTTCCCCCATCAGGAGCCTGTACCTTTGGAGCATAGCCCTCCTAGGGAGTCTTTAGATTTTCCCTCGGTTGCAATAACTGACATCGAAGACGTTGTCTCTACGTTCAAAGACAAAAAGTTACCGCAAGATGGAAGAGATAGAAGTTGGTGTTAATACCCAAGGAAAATCAACCCCTAAATGACCCCTCATCTTATCGGCCACTGTGTGTGATAGATACATGTGGGAAGCTGCTAGAGAATTACACTGCAGAAGACTTGAAAATTACGTTGAAGACAGACATGGCCTATCAGACAACCAATTTAGCTATAAATATGGTAGTAGAAACAGCTGTTCGTGTTATCTATGGGAAGAGTTGGGGGAATGGTACAAAAGAGTACTGTTTAGTTGTGACGTTAGATGTAAAGATGCATTCAACACAGCAAGCTGGTTTCGTATTGTTAATGCTTTAGCTCAACTAGACATCGAAGAATATCTAATAAGAATAGTACAGGATTATTTCCGAAATAGAGAATTGATCTATGATACAGATGTTGATATAAGAAAACGTAGGATCTGTGGCGAAGCTTCCTAAGGATCGATACTTATGCCCAATAAATCAGTGGCTATTTAAATGTCGATTTAGTTCATTTTGATGAATATTTAAAGTCTATTTAAATACGCTTTCAGTTTTACAGTTAGACTTGAATGCTTCAATTAATTTATGCGAAAAATGTGGTAGCACCATGAAATATGTGAACAAAAATCGCCATTGTTCAGAAAACAGATGTTTTGCTTATGGTTCAAAGTATTTCAAGTATTGTGTATGAAATTATTTTAAGTTTTTCAATTGTGTTTAGAGTCCATTTGTGCAATAAATATTGTTTTATTGATTTCCGACTTTATTTTATTGATAATTAACTTTAACTACGCAACTTATTAAAATTTTTTAGCAAATTTTTTACAACATCACAATGTTTTCTTCTCTTAAAAGAAAAAAAGTCACAGTCATATGTTTTCTGTGCTCGATTTAAATAACATTTAAATAGCCAATGAGGGGCATTTAAGTCATATTTAAGTTTGAGGTGAAAAACGAAATTTGGTATTTAAATGGCATTTGAACTTAAATATCATTTAAATAACCACTGATTTATTGGGCATTAGACCATTATTGTGAATATTTTGCAAAATTTCAAAAATGGTTGGTAATTGTAAATATTTAAAACTATTGAATATGTTCACAACTATATTTGTTAAGCTTAGGATCAGCATTAATCATGTAACACGTATAAAGGAGATGATTTAAGTAGCACAACACCTAGTACATCAGGGACACAGGGTGCCGCAGCGAATAGACGTTATGTAAAAACTATAACTACGTAGATACTCGATACTTCACACAATAGCAGTAGATAGTCGAATTATTAAAGATTTAGACTTGCATATGGAATAAATGATTTTTAAAAATTCAAATATTTTGTATAGTGTAAGCTCAGTCAAAATATATTTCAGGCTCTACACAGTGCCTGGCTTCTGTAATTTGAAAGAAGTCTCCACATTAAAAAGAAATTATCATTACGATTGGCATGATATACTCCTACATTGTTGCAGGATGATCTACAGAATAATATGTTGGTTATTATCCAAATCTAACACAAGTACATACAATAAGGATAGATAAGAGAATAATAAACGATTTGTTAATGCGACGATATCTCATATTAGATTAGAGGCACCGCGATTTGACACAAAATAGTTGAATCAATAACAAGATAGGATAATCCGTTAAGATCGAGAAATATTCTTGTATGAATATTTCTTTCGTTGCAATATTTCAAAACTCCAGAATATAAATATATAAAAGTACGGAGTACTCGCGTATACCTACATATACACATCACTATTTCAAGTTGAAAATTTTTGATGGAAAAGTGTTCATTGAACAAAAGTGTTGAATAATAACATTGACAGAAATTTTTTCTTACACTCTAGTTGATGGAAAGTGATAGAAAAGTAAATGAAGACAGCTTGTATAATAATGTTGTTGTGTATAAATAATTATTTGTTGTTTGTTTATATGAAAAACAGATGACGCCATGTTTGGCATTCTATAAGTGTTGAAATGTTTACATTAACCTATTGTTTACGTTGAGTTAATATAATTGATTTCAACGTTCGTCTAAATTGGCCTTTATATCACACTGCGGTTACATGATCACCTTTCGCTTTCAAGTTTTTCTCATATACTGATTGTCAAAATTCACAAAACTGTAAAGCTGTGTCGTAGAAAAGAAAACAACAGCAATTAATTGCATATTTCTTAGGTTCTCTTCACTTCTTCTACGGACATACATATATGTTTCGGTGGTAATAGCATTATATTCTTTAGTTTTTAAATCGTTTCCTCGGTATGACAGAAGGTTCATGTTCTAAAAACCTTCATTACTTCTATATAACTATATAAGCCGCAACAAATCACTACATTTATTAGTTCTATTGGCAAACATATTTATTTAATTATAATTTTTATAGCAATCTTATATCAGTTTAATTACTATTTTCAAAAAGCCCAGCAAGCGCACAAAATTATGATGACAGAACACTAGAGATGAAAACTACAACTACAAATTCGCAAATTATATGATATCAGTTGTTTCCTTGAAACACTCATTTGGAAGGCAAATTTATAGGCAAGTGCATATAAATTTTAAAGAGTATGTACGTATTACTAAAAAATGAACTCTACTTATTTACACGTTGTCAGAATAAATATTTTCAATTAAAAAGCAATAATGCCGCGTTATTTCGGTTGTTTGCATATATGTATTTTATACCTTATGCATATTAAGAGTTATTTGTGATAGAAAGGGAAACAGGTTATATACATAATTAAAAGAGTCATATATTATATATATGTATGTATATATATATATATATATATATATATATATACATA
>OY776281.1:33027214-33124714 GCA_963675445.1 Linnaemya vulpina
TTTCGGCATATACGGAATTGAATATATACGGAAAACTCATTCATAGTCCTCGAAAAGTTTCTTCATTTGGTTTTCAGTAAAGGCAGTACACCTGGAGTTGGTGCCCGACTTTAATTTGACATTTCCTTTTTTTAGTGTTTGACAAAACCAACCATGGAGAGGTACAACAAACCCTTTTACTAAAATAGAAGTTCAAATAAAAATACATCTCGTGCAACTCGTCATTAATTTGGTTATCATAAGCGACCAAATGTGTCACACAATCAGGAGAAAGAAATATTGCTGTTGTGCAAGATAGTGTGGCAGAAGAGCCGTCAACCTTAACTCGCCACGGTGTCGAACAATTAAACATATCACAAATTTTTAATATATATTAGAGTTCATATGCTTTCAAGGTTCATTTAACTTAAGAGCTCAAGCCTATCATGCCGAATGGTTGATTGTACAGACAGAGTTAATAGTAACTTTACAAAGAAAATTAGCTTCAGCTTCGTTGACAAGAAGAATCACGTCGAATATCCAATAGTGATTACTGAAAAGCCAATGTATCTATAACGAGTAACTTTTTAGTACGATTTATTGATAGGCGGCATCATCACCCCATACTTCTTATGGAGCGAGCTTACGTGTTAACTCGCCGCTTATTAAGCACAATTTCAGATCCAAAAACACTTATTGACAACAGAATGATATTAAAAAAAGTAATATTTTTCTTCAGCACTAGAATATTTTGTATGACATCTTTGAACGCGTTCAAAATGTTTGAGTTGATACTAAATTCCCTTCAAGTTCTATTGCGAAAAATAACAACAAAACGTTATTGCATACAGCAAATATTTAAAGTTAAACAAGAATACAAAGATTTTATGACTTGTTCACAGTTTATAACTAAATATGTGCGCGTGAGTAATTTTAGGTATGATCACAAGCGCTCACAAATGGTAAGATCTCACGATCTTGAACGCAATATCAACGCACTTTTAGGCGTAACTGGTAACGTTCATAGTATTACACAAATTTAGTATATGCTACAAAATTAGTCATTTACGTCCCACTAAACCAATTTGTAAAGATATTGAAGAATATTAGAACACATTTTTTATAACTCTTAATAAATATTGTTATTATTTGCATACAAAAGGATAGCGTTTCTACACGCTTGTGCTTATATTAGATTCGCAAGCACAATTTAAAGTCAAGTTAGGTTCTAGTTTTGTAGGTGTGTTGTAGTAGATAATTTATTTTTCTTTTGTATTATAAAAGACGTTGAAATTTAACTATTTCGTGATATATATATATATATATATATATATATATATATATATACATATATATATATATATATATATATATATATATATACATATATATATATATATATATATATATATATATATATATATGAAAAATGTGTTCGATTCGCACAAGAAATTAATTGCGACAAATGTGCGATTAATGGTTTTTCAGTATGTTTTAAGAAATTGTTATAAAAACACTGCTCAGTAGCCAAATCCTCCTTTGAGTAAAACTATATGGACTATATGGATTTTGATGCGCTAAACTCAAATCCGTTTTCAGTTTTTTCCATGAGGTCGAAATATTTTTATATGAGGGTGGCAATTCCCCCCCCCCCCCCCCCCCTAAATTAGCCAGGTACGTAGACATATTTCAGTACAACTCGAGAACTAGTCATCCGACTCGTTTTGGAATTATTCAGAAATTAATTGAGAAAAAATGTTTTTCCTTGCGAAATTCTTTTTTTTCAGCCCAAAAAAGGAATTTAAAAAAAATAAAGCAAATATATAACACTTTGCACATTTTTTTGAGAGATACAGATCTTACAAATAAAAAATGCTATAAACCACAAAAATCGGTTAAAAAATTTTTAACCGATTTTTATAACTTATAGCATTTTTCATTTATTCATTAATTGAATAATTATTAACAATCTTTTTTCAATATTTTAACAACGAATTCATGAGCTTAAAAGGCTTGTAGTAGAAAACTTGTTGCAAGCTATTTCTATATAGTTTCGGTTTAGTGGGGTATGTGCATTATATTAAGTACATATGGCTGTAGCATATAAATACGTATGCATGTATATATTTTTCTTCATATTAAACTCAGAGGAAGCAAAAACATAAACATTATCAGTATTAAAAATCACGCACGGTCATTTATTCACACGTGCGTGATATTAATAATTTATAACCACAATTCTCCTGACACGAAAGTAGTACAAACCTTGCACATTTCTACACGGACTTATAAATTCTTTGAATGACTACTATATGCATACCAATTAATTATTCTAATTTAAACATCTTGCAATAAAAGCCAGAAATTAAAAAGAAGAATAATACATTAAACACATTGAGTACATTAGACTGTAGACTAACCCCCAGTTTCTCTTATTTAATTACAAAATTACTTAACTTTTCTTAAACTTAAGTTGTGTTTAAATACACTTCCATTTTTTCAGTCAGACTTAAATCCTTTAATTAACTTATGCCAAAAATGTGGTAGCACCATGAAATATGTAAAAAAATCGCAATTTTTCAGAAAACAGGTGTTTTGCTTTTGATTCAAAGTATTTCAAGTGTTGTGTATGAAATTATTTTAAGTTTTTCAATTGTGTTAAGAGTCCACTTGTACAATAAATATTGTTTTATTGATTTTCGACATTATTCTATTGATAATTAACTTTATTTACGCCACTTTTAAAAATTGTTTAGCAAATTTTTCTCAATAACACAGTGCCTTCTTTTTTTTTTTGCTAAAAGAGAAAAAAGTCAAAGCCATATATTTCTGTGCCCGATTTAAATTACATTTAAATAACCAATGAGGGACATTTAAGTCATATTTAAGTTTGCGGTGAAAAACGAAATTTGGTATTTAAATAGCATTTTTAGTTAAATTACAATTAAATAACCACTGATTTATTGGGCATAAACCTATCAAAAATAGGATACATGTGCATATATGAGAATGATTATTTTAACAGCATTAAACATATTCACCAGTGCAGGTTGCCGACTACTATGACAGCAAATGCCACGAGCGGCTACTGAATTATTTTGACATCACCAAGTAAATAATGATAAGTTACTGTTTGTAGTAGATTTATGTAAGAACGCCAGTGAAGCCGCTTTTATATAATGAATTCATTTAAATAATGTTACTTTAGTAAATTACACTGATCAGCAGAAGACAGAAAATTCGTTGTTTCCTTCAAATTTTTTTGGTTTCTATATCAGAATTAACAGCTCTTATTTTTAAGTTACAGCTAACTACGATCACATATTACATATTACATATACTATTTGTAATTCGATTTTCATTATTTGTTAGATACTAAAATATATACTATTGCTGTTTTCAATATGGCTTCATCAAGAATATGTTGTCGGCTTAATCCTAATTGTTTTTGCTATATCTGTGGTGAATATACATTAAAAAGATATCGAAAACCTATATCGGATTTTGTGAAAACTGTGTATCATGAATACTTTAAAATAAAATTGTGCAATTAAGACAAGCCGTGGGTTCCTCATACTATATGCCAGAAATGTGTGTTATGTCTACGCTGACGGTGCAGTGGAAAAAGAGATGCAGTAATGTTCGTAACACCCATAATTTGGTGAAAACCTGGAAACCATCGTGACGACTTTTGTATTCGAAGTAAATGGTCATATCCTAACTTATCTTCTGCTCAACGACCACAATTCAAATCGTGAGAGGTACACCCGAACACATCTGAATTTTCTAATCACCCAAATCTCTCTGAATCCGAACGAAATATATCAGGAGAAGACTCTGATCAAGACGACAAAGATATAATCAGAAAGAACTAAATGACTTAGTAAGAGATCTGAACTAATCGAAAGAAGCTTCTGCAATTTTAGCATCTCGTTCAAAAGAAAAAATTTTGCTTACTCCAAAAACCAACATCACATTTTATCGTACCCGAGATAAAACCTTATTACCGTATTTTTCTCAAGAGGATGATTTAGTTTTTTGTCATAATATTGGTGGTATTTTGCAACATATGGGATTAAAAAAGTACTAAAGCAGCAAAAGAAGTTTAAAGTGTGTATTGCTTCATAACGGCAACAAGTACGGACGACTTTAAAACAAGAATACACAAATGTTTCAAGGTTTATGGAAAAATTAAGTACCAACACCACAACTAGGTCGTTTGTGTTGATCTTGTAATGTATTTATAATTACTTACAAAATTTTCATGTTTACATATATTTAATTATAATGTAGGGTACCGTCAGAAGTCGACTATGATAGGTATTTATAAAAATTACAGAATATAATAACGTTACAAAAATAATTAAGTAAATTCCTACGGGAAATTTATTGGAATTAGTAACAACAAATTCTTAAGGTTCCAATATTGTAAATTAGTATATAAGCAAGACAAAATTGAAATAAAGCACAGATTATCCGGGAAAAATAGATTTTTCATTAAGAGCTTTCACCAGCTGTAAATATAAAAATTAAACAGGCATTTAAACTGCCTTCAACTCTAATCAGCCAGTGGCGTTAATCAGCGCCGGCTAAAACGGGTAGGAAGAGATTCCACTCAGAATAAAGAAAAGGATAATTACCACTAACCTGTGAAGGACCATTACATGGCGATCCTACCAAATCTCCCCAAAGAAACCCCGACAGAGGAATAGCGGCCAGCAGGCAATAAATGACCAACCGAAAAAACTTACAATGGAAGAGTACAATAGAAGGCAGCAGAAAAATTAGAGGATAGACTCACCGCTATTCCAAATATAACGAGACGACGTCATAGAAGATGTTAGGCTACGGAGGAAGCCCTAAGGGAGACTGTCAGTGCAGATCCACCCCCCTCTTGGGAGATTGCACCGGAGATTTGGCGGAAAATCAGGAAGCTTGAAAACCAACTAGAAAACAACCACCGCCACAAACACAATTAGTTCCACTTTTATTTTTTTTCCTTTTGCATATATATATATATATATATATATATATATATGTATATATATATGTATATATATATATATGTATATATATATATATATATATATATATATATATATATAAGTAATTTAAAATGTTTAGTTAAAATAAAGTAGACTAATATAAAAGACTTTATTAAGGTATAATAAAAAAACCACAAAAACAAAGTATACATGTTGGAAATGTCATAAACATATAAATGTCACGTAGACACAGGAATTGGAGCTGTACGGCTCCTGAATGAATTAATTCAATTGAATCATTCAGTCAATTGAGCGAGGTGAATCTTTCATTCAATTGAGCGTTTTTAGCTCAGTTGTTTAAGTTGATTCATTAGATCTGTCTCTTTCAGTAGCTCTTTCCAGTGATGTTTCAATTTGTATGTCAAAATCCATACGAAAAAAATGAATTAATTCACACACATGTGCTAATGCATACAGGGATGTAGTGCTCTTAATTTATAGAGTTGCCAGCTACTGAAACAAGTGAGCTATTGAATGAACTGAGCTAGCGAAACAACTGAGTTACTGAATAAACTGAAGTACTGAAACAACTGAGCTACTAAATGAACTGAAACAACTGAGTGAACTGAATGAATTAATTCAGTAAAGTGAGCGGAGCTAAGAAGAGCGCTCACTCAAAAGAGCAGTTTTGTACAGCTCTAACAGGAATGTTATAATAGGTATTGCCATAGAAACATGGTGTTACCAAGTTAGAAAAGTGTACAACTCATAGATAGCGTTGCCACTTTAAAATATTGAATTGATAAAAATTTGTGAATTATTTAGAATAAGAAATCGATTGTAAGAAATGATTGTAAATGGAACAATTAAAAATTTATATATATATATATATATATATATATATATATATATATATGATTTAGAAAGGCTAGAGCAAAACCTAAAGAAG
This sequence comes from Linnaemya vulpina, assembly GCA_963675445.1. Classification (NCBI taxonomy): domain Eukaryota; kingdom Metazoa; phylum Arthropoda; class Insecta; order Diptera; family Tachinidae; genus Linnaemya; species Linnaemya vulpina. The sequence continues at coordinate 33,033,128 of OY776281.1, forward strand.
AGCAAAAATAGATATTACTCCTTAGAGTATTTTTGAAATTCTAGAAACTGTGGAAGATGAGAATTGCAAAGAGTTGGCAATAAAATATAAAGAAATAAACGATAGAATATTGGTACTATTACAAAATCTAAATATAAAATCGACATAATCTGACATGTGTCCGAGTATGAGTCATTAGAAGATTTTTTGGTCCAAAGAGAGTTGCTGCATGGCATGTTGCGCAAAGCAGACAGAGAACTATATGTGAAATATGTTTACAATATTAAGCTAACAGCAAACGTTAGAAGTATTTAAGGTCGTGCTAATAGACCAGTTACCTTTACCGATTTGAGAGACTCGTTAATTGCATCGTATCCGAATCCTAGAACTCTACAACAAGTGTTGACAGAGCTTGGTATGGTATGTCAGGGAAATGCGGACATATCATCCTTCAGGGAGAAAATTACGTTGCTTACTGAACAATTGAGCAACTATGAAATAAAATCGCTCGAGAATCCGACACAGCAAACAAAAGACGCAGTGTTTAAGATGAATGACAATATGGCTCTTAATGTATTTATGAAGGGTGTAGATGCAGAGTATCAAAACGTATTAGTTGCGAGTCGTTCGAGAACGTTAGATGAGGCGGTAGAGAATTGCATCACACTGGAGAGGAGTAGACAAATTCCTGGTAATGTATTTAGTATTAGGAGATCGCACATGGGGAATTTCTAGAATTACTCAGGCAACAGGTATGGCAAGTCAACTAGATACTAGCAGCGTAACAGTCCATTTAGTCGAGATACTAACCAGTATCGTGATATTCACAATAATATTAGAGACAGGAACCAACACGGTAACTACGGTACATATAATGGCAGTATAGACACCAATCGATACTGCAGTAACGACACTAGTGGTGGCGGTCGTAGTATCAACCGCAATAACAACTACAACAACAATTATAACAGATCAAATAGTATGAATTACAACCATACCAATAACAGATACGCACAGAGACAAAGTATCGGAAAGGAACGCCGAACGCCAACAGAAGTTTTAGATCGGGAAACTAGATAGGCCAAAGCCAAAAGTTTTCAGATTAACAATTAACGCTAATAGAACACTTAAAATAAATTGCACGAGTAGGAGGGGGAATCTAGGTTTCTTGATAGACACAGGTGCAGACATTTCTGTTTGTAAAAGAGGTGAAATAAAAGACATAGATATGAGAAACATCTCGGAAATAAGTGGAATAACCCCAGAAACAATAGAGAGTATAGGTACAGCTTATTTAGGACTTCGTTTTGGCGAACAACATGTTAATCATGTATTTAGTATAGTTGCAGATGATTTTCCCATACCAACGGATGGTATAATAGGTAGAGAGAAGAGAATGTAAAATAGATTTTGAAACTTTCACAATAGCTTTCAACATAGCAGATCAGGAACTAATTCTTCCGATAGACACAAACTGCATATACAACTCTGACATTTGTATACCCGCAAGATCAGAATCCATTATACCGGTTGAGATGCATACTACAAAGGATAGTATAGTTTTAAATAAGGAAATAGCGCCAGCGGTATTTGCAGCGAATACTGTGATACCAGCGTTAGGGACTAAGCACGTAAAATTTTTGAAAACGACTGACCACGATGTTCACTTAAAAAATTGAAGAATTTGGAAGACTATGAAACTTACAACTAAGAAAAAACTGAAAAGCACGATAGCAAAGAACGGCTGCTAAAGATTTTATAGGCTTTAAACGTTTAAAGTATGGATCCGATGGCCAGAAGATCGTTGATAGATATAATTATCGAGTATAATGAGATCTTTCATATACATACAATGGACAGTGCTCCGGTGTACACAAGAACATATCGCCTACCGGAAATGCAGGTAAAAGAAATAGATGAGCAGGTGCAGAAACTCCTGGATGAAGGCATTATTGAAGAATCTGTAAAGTAAGCCCAAACAACTCATGGTTATTGGTTGCACCGAAGAAATCGGCGGACGAAAAACACAAACAGCGTTTAGTAGTAGATTTTAGAAGACTTAATGAAAGGATTGTTAATGATAAGTTCCCTTTAACAAGAATAGAAGATGTGTTGGATAAGTTGGGCAGAGCAAAATATTTTTCCACATTGGATAAAGATTCTAGGCCATTAACGGCATTTTCAACTAGAAATGGTCATTTTCATCGTTTACCGTTTGGTCTGAAAATATCGTCGAATAGTTTTCAGCGAATGCTGACAATAGCATTAAGTAGACTAAGCTCTGAATCATTTTTGTATGTGGATGACATTATTGTATTCGGCTGCAGCCTGAAGTACCATCATGACAATTTGGCGAGACTATTTGAGAGATTGAGGCAATATAATTTGAAACTAAATACTAGCAAATGCTGTTTTTTGAAAAATGAAATAGTTTATTTAGGGCACTTGATAACAGATAAAGGAATACATACAGACCCCAATAAGCACAGCGTCATAGAGAATTATCCTGTACCAAGTAACAGTGGTGAGGTAAGAAGGTTTATAGCGTTCTGCAACTACTACGGACGTTTTGTCAAAGATTTGGCACTTATAGCGAAAAATTTAAATCAACTTCTAAAGAAAAACAATCAAATCGTGTGGAGTGATGATTGCCAGAAATCATTTGAGACTTTCAAATAAAAATTAATAAATCCTTCCATCTTGCAATATCCTGATTTCAACAAACCGTTTATTTTGACGATAGATGCATCCAATTTCGCTTTAGGAGCAGTGCTGTCACAAGAGGAGATAGGCTAAGGCCTACCTATATCATACGCGAGCAAAACTCTGTCGAAAAATGACTTGAACAAACGGTTATTGAAAAGGAACTGTTAGTCATACACTGGGCTATTAATTTCTTTCGTCCCTATCTATACGGTAGAAAGTTTTACGTAATTACGGACCATAGACCATTGATTTCTTTATTTTCCCATAATAATCCGTCATCTAAAATGACACGCATAAGAGACGATCTTTGCGACTATGATTTCGAGATAGCATTTAAAAAGGGCAAGATGAATACTAATGTTGACGAATTGTCAAGGATAACAATAAGTAGTGAGACGTTGAAAGGAATGATTCCTACGGGGACAGAGCAAAATACGAAAAAGTTACTGACCATTACACGGAGTACGACAAGAAGTTCGAATTTTCGAAATAACGACATTGTTGCTAAAAAGCCTGATCAACTTTTTACAAGGGAGTGCACATCGATTTCGGACGTCAGAAAAGTAAGAAAATTAAGATTTGAACTAGAGTCGGAAACCGCATATCATAGTTACTACTTTGGAGGTATTAGTCAGGTGTAGTGATAATCTGACGGACACACTGTTGTCGTTAGAGAAGCTTTTACCAAAAGCTTCTGAGTAATAAAGACGAAATATATAAATTAATAACCAACAAACAATTTCCAGATGTTTTTAATAAGGTAAAACGGAGAAATGGCAAACATTTGAAAATTTTATTGTACACGGAACCCACGCGTATTACAGACGTAGACAGACAGAATAGTTTGATTAATGAGTATCACAATTCACCACTAGGAGGACACTTAGGCGTTAGGAAAACGACGATAAGACTGAAACAGAAGTTAGTTTGGAAAAACATGTGTAAAATGATAAAAAAACACGTGTTGAGTTGCAAGGAGTGAAAAATCAACAAACAAACTGTTCATACGAAAGAAAAGCTTTTTGTAACTGATACACCAGAGAATAGTTTTGATGTGATTCCGATGGACACAGTAGGCCCACTTATGTACTCGAATCAGTTCAGATACATATTGACCATACAGGACGATCTGACAAAATATATTATAGCATGTCCAATAGAATCAAAAGATGCGAAAACTGTTGCGAGAGCGATAGTTACGGAGGTATACCTAGTATATAGGAGTTTTAAGGTACTCAAATCGGACAAGGGAACTGAGTTCTTGAATAAACTGTTATCTGAGGTATGTAGTCTATTACATTAAGAAAAAGAAGGTCCTTAGTACACCCTATCATCATCAAACGCTTGGCTCTATAGAAAGGAGCCAAGAGTCTTAAACGAGTTTCTGTTAAGTTTCTGCACAGACAATGAGTGGGACAAATGGATCCCATATTTCTGTTTCGCTCATAACACAACACCTCATGTGGACACAGGTTACACACCTTTTGAACTGATATTTGCAAGATTGACAAATCTCCCTAGCGATAATGCTTTGAATAATGGACCTATGTATAATATAGATAATTATACACAGGAACTAAGAACACGTCTGCAATTCTCTTTGAACAAGGCGAAAGAATATTTGGAAAAATCAAAAGAGTAGACAATTGTCTGAAAACTAACCCTTTAAAAAAGGAGACTTGGTACTAGCATGCAAATATAATAGAAAAACCAGCCTCCATATCATGCTCTTTATAAGATAGTAGATACTGAAGGAGTAAACTCTATTGTCGAAATAGGGAACAAAGCAAAGAAAGTACACAATAATAATTTAAAAAGGTTCTAAAAGAAAAGCTAGTTATATATATATATATATATATATATATATATATTTTTTTTTTTATTATTTTTTATTGCCTATATACATATATAAAAAAAAACAATCTTAAATTTATAAGTTTTTAAATTGTAAAAATTTTTCGAAGGGGTTGAGGTGTAATGTATTTTTAATTACTTACAAAATTTTCATGTTTAAATATATTTAATTATAAGGTAGGGTACCGTCAAAAGTCGACTATGATAGGTATTTATAAAAATTACAAAGTATAATATCGTTACAAAAATAATTAAGTAAATTCCTACGGGAAATTTATTGGAATTAGTAACAACAAATTTTTAAGGTTCCAATATTGCAAATTAGTATATAAGCAAGACAAATTGAAATAAAGCACAGATTTCATCTTGCCTATTATCCGGCAAAAATAGATTTTTCACTAAGAGCTTTCACCAGCTCTAAATATAAAAACTAAACAGGCAGTTAAAATGCCTTCAACTCTAATCAGCCAGTGGCGTTAATCAGCGTCGGCTAAAACGGGTAGGAAGAGATTCCACTCAGAATAAAGAAAAGGATAATTACCACTAACCTGTGACCATTACAATCTGAAAATGGTTAAATTTCTTTTAGGTCAGCAAGGGGGATAGTCCTGACAAACAACACCATTGGTCACAAAAAGTTTGGCCAGTGCAGGAAGAGCTATAAGTTGGAAAAAAATCTTATAAACGTTTCTTTAGTTAGCCGAGACCACTTCCTACTTCCACCACTTCATATTAAAATTGGCATTATGAAACAGTTTGTGAAGGCGCTTGACAAAAGTGGCGAATGTTTCAATTTTCTTTCACGAAAGTTTCCACGATTAGGTACAGAAATATTAAAAGGTGGTATTTTTGATCGATCGCCGATTACGGAACTCTTGAAAGATGTTAATTTTATCAAATCAATTACTGAAGTCGAATTCTTTGGTTATGAGCGATTTCCCAGGCAAAAATATATCTGCCGACCATGTGGAGCGCATGTTATCTAGCTTACATGAGTTAGTGTGCAACATAAGCATAAAAATACACCTCCTGTACTCATATTTGGACCGATTTCCACAAAATCTTGGTGGTTTTAATGAGGAGAAGGGTGAGAGGTTTCATCAGGATATTCGGACAACGGAATAGCGATATCAAGGAAGTGGGAGCTCACGTATGATGGCAGTTTATTGCTAGAGTTTGCAACGATATTTACCTAGAGTCGTTCATTCAAGGATACGTTATAATATATTATTTGATAGTATTCGATAGAAATTTTGTTAGCATATGCATTAATTTTTGAACTTTTTCGTCAAAGTAATAAAACTGTTTATTTCAAAGAGTAGAGCTGTTAGCACAGAAATAACCAATTAAAATATAATATTTCCCTAAAGATATAGTTTATTATTCTCGTTGTCAATCAAGGCAATATATTCTCAAGTTTGGTGGTTTCGTTTTCAAAATAATTCAGTGGCTAAATACACTCCAACAATTGTTGGTAGCGGCATTTGCAGTCATTGTAGTTGGTGGCCTGCTGTAGTGAATGTATTTAATGCTCAAAGTTGTAGCATACAACGGGTGTTCTGTTAAATGAAGATAATTTTTTAGAGGCGTTCACAAGCGCAACGCATGCATGTTAACCAGCCTTATTGCTCGTCGTAGGGGGGATTCGTTGCCTGTTGCCTCATACAGCCTTCGCTACAGTGAAATTTAAGTAATTGCATGCAAACATATACAGATATGATACTCATTGATTATCGTATCTGAGTATTGAAAGGTAATATATGTAATATGGGATCAGACTATGTATTAATGAAAGGTTCTAAATATGAAGTTTTGAAGTAGGTTTTAGACGTTATCCACCTAATTCATTGCCCACCCTGCCGTAGTTACTAATTAAACTCCATCCTGAGCAAATTCTGTTAGTAATCCCCTTAATAATCACAGCGTAGGTGTTACTACATGTACAAACAAATCAAACAGTGCAATTTAGTTTAGGCATACATTTTTATTTTTTTTTTTCGACAATTCACGGCAGGTGCCTTACTTAGAACTAACTACAATATTCAATTTTTTTATAAAGGGAAACCATCTTACTATTGTTTAAATTCTTACACCTAAAAAAAACACTACTCTTGCAGACTTTGAAATAAACTAGGATAAAAAAAAATGCGTGAAGCATTAATTGGAAAATAAGGAAAAAGAAAAGAAATTATATATATGTATATACATAAGGTTTTGTTTTTTTGGTTTTTTCTTATGTTTTTTTTCTAAAACAAAATTAAAGGAATGTGGCTTATAAGTAATTTATGCTTCATAGTGCCATAGTTTGAAGTTCTTATCAAGTAATTCTTAGGCGTTTGAAATTGTCTTTATAATCATTACTTGTCAAAATTTCATTTAAATTGTTGTAATTAAAGAATAAAGATTATAATAAAAAAATCTATAATTATATCAGAAAAACTTATATTAGATCACTCCTTGCTCCCACGACGAAAGATCTTTCGATGAGTGTAGCAGCTTTTATCAAGAGGCAGAGATTCTAATATTGCTCGCTGTAAAATTATATGCACGTCTTTCATAAAGAATGAAATCAGAATTAATGTACCCAAATGTTGATTTTAGACTTGGTATTGTTATATTTTTTTTTTTTTATATACTGTCTTTTTCCTTTTTTTCCAATTCAATTATATTTCACCTGACAATGTATATGCATGTAACACAATTGCATTCGATCTCTTGTCCGTGGTTTTTTTCGCTTTATGTACATTAAATAGAAGCCTTGCTCTTATTAAATGAGAACAGCTTTGCACCGATGAGCAAAGATTCCAAAAATATTACTACAAAGTAAGTACTCTTCGATGTTACAACTGTTTATTGCAAACATATTTATATATAAGTATGCAGAGATTTAACTGGAATGCAATTGTTTTACATGCAAACTGATTTTTTTTTTCTTAAAGTTTCTTGTTTTAATTTTCTGTGTTATATTCTTATCTCTATGTATATATACATATATAGGTATTCAATTTCTTATAGGTATATATACCAATTTTTAATTTAATTGTTTTCTTATATCTTCTTTTTTTATTTGTTTGTTTTTCTTTTTTTTCTTTTTGTCCTGTTGTAATGGATCAATATTTTTAATTTTTTCCCATGTCACTAAATAATTTAGGTCTTTCTTCAACACATAAAACTGCTACCTTCTGTAGGAATTATTTACATTTATACTCGGCACTATGCACTAGGCAGAATGATAATGAACTATTTTCAGATTCATCAGATACGGCAATTGATGGTATAATATAAGAAGCGTCGCTTATGCCCTTCGTTGGCCGATAAATATAATCTACGTAAGATTATGCATGTACAAAGGTGGGTCAGTCAATGCTTAATGTGTATTCATTTGAGCACTAAATATCTACTGATCCCGCAGGGAAATACATAAGTATATACTTAATACGCTCAACCTGAAACAATTGATCTTTACGAATTCGCACAAATTTTAATTACATTTGCTTTAATCTTTCCCCAGAAAAAGAAAATTGCCGGGCGTTCACTATGTCTTAGGTAACTTCAATCCAATTTACTGCTTTTTATTATGAGTGTCGAAAAAGGTATTTGCTGAATGACTTTATAAACCGTTCAAGTAGACGATAGAAGTGATTCTATTCAATCTTATTTTAGATCCGCTAGCTTGCGGTGTGGAAAAATATCACATGACTTTCCAGAATAATTTGGCAGTTCTCATCAACGAACGTAAAGACAAACGTCAAGTACGCGATAGTAGCAAAATTAGTAATTGTGAGTATTACCATCAGATGTCGTTAACAGCTCGCCGATAGTGAAATGGGTAACTCATCACCGTTTAAATTTAAAAATGCACTAGTAAGAAGAGAGTCATGTACGACTATATATTCACATATGTCCTCTACCTGACGCATTCACACTATGGCGAACTCTGTTAAAATCTAGGGCAAGCGCTATTACATTTCCCCCCGATAAAATCAGAATTATGGTTGTAAAACACAAGAATGATACCGCTTGCAAAAAAAAAAAATTCAAATGTTCGCGTAAATTTATCACTGCTGAATATCCTTAGCGTGATAATTCCCTATTAAGTTACCCTTCAAATCTTCTAGCTCATAATAACTGTTACCGATCTTCCTTCGAATGCGTGCCTTTACAAACGTTGGAGCAAGTTTCGCACTATAGCCCGTCTCAAACTTACTCTGTTTGAAATTCCTATGGAAAATTTCCTGACCTACACTATAAGAAACTTCTTTTGATCTAAGATTGTATATTTTCTTATTACGGTCGAATTGCTTTTGTACAAGTTCAAAGGCGCGTTTGGCCATGATTTGTAATGACTCATTTCTGTCGAAACGCACAGCTCTATCATCTAACATTTCTAGTTGGCGCAACAAGGAATAGGTCGCTCCATTCGTAACCATATGTTGACCGAATGTTAAATAGTGTGGTGAAGTGCCTTTAGCTGAATGAGTAGCGGATCTTAACGCACAACTTATATTACTTAAAAACTCATCCCAATTTTTCTGATCTGGTTTAACATATGACTTGATGGCAGACAAAACTGACCTATTTACTCGTTCGGAGGCATTACCTTGAGGTGGGTGGGTAGCAGTAAATAAATGATTCACGCCGTATTTCTCTAAAAATTTGTCGAATTGCCGAGATTTAAATTGTGAACCATTGTCAGAAACAACGGTTTCTGGAACGCCAAATGTGTGAAACAACTCTTGTTCCAGGTATTTTATAACAACATAAGATGATAATTTCTTTACTGCTCTCAAAAAGGGAAATTTTGAATAGTGGTCCAAAGCAATAAAAATACCAATGTTTGTTTCCTGATCTCGACCGGGGATATGGGCCTAGGAAATCAATGAAAATTTTTTGGAAGAATCGCTGCGTTTGTCCAGTCTTCCCCATAGGTGGTCTTAACGTACTATTTGGGTGTTTTGTAGTTTTACAAATCTCACAGTTATTCACATAGCTTCTAACATCTACCGCTAGGCGTGACCAGAAAAAGAAACGCCTAATTCTGTCCAGAGTTTTATTAATACCACCATGTGCAGCTAATGTACCATTGTGTGCCTTAAACAATATCTCTGGAATCATTTCATTTGGAATCCAGAGTTTCCAGGATAAGTCATCGTACAGTTGTTCTCCTATGGCGTGTTCAGTACGTCTATAAAGAAAACCATCCACTATTTTTAGATCTGGTAGCTGTTAAATTTTTGCCCTAATTTTGTCCAAAAGTTGCGGATAGTCATCTGATTTAAAATGCGCAGAGCTTAGGTCTATGAATATTCCGGTATCATGGTCCAGATGAGTTAAACTGTTAATCCTTAATGCAGACAAGTCCTCACTATTAGCCCTAGATAAGGTATCAGGCACTACATTCAAACTACCTCGCCTATGCTGAATGGTAAACTTGTACCCCTGCAACTTCAATGCCCATCGAGCAAGGCGCGTGCTTAAGTCTGTTTGCGACATAATCCACTTCAACGACGCGTGATCAGTAATGACAGTGAATTCATGACCTTCCACATAGGGTCTGAACTTTTTAATGCAAAGCAAAGCTGCCAAGCATTCTTGTTCCGTAACCGAATATTTTCTTTGGCATTGATTAAGTTTTTTTGACATAAATGCTACGGGGATCTCTTCGCCCTCTGCATCTTTCTGGACTAATACCCCTCCTATACCCGTCGTACTTGCGTCGCAATGTATGTAAAATGGCTTTGAAAAATCCGGGCTATGTAGAACTGGAGCGGTGCTCAAATGTACCTTTAAAGCCTCAAAAGCCCTCTGAGCTTCAGCGCTCCACACAAACTTTCAGTTACCATTTAACAAATCGGATATAGGAGTGGTGATAGAAGCATAGTCCTTAATAAATTTTCGATACCACCCCGTCATTCCCAAAAATCTTCGAACTTGTTTTATTGATCTGGGAACTGGGAAATCTTTTATGGCTGTCATTTTATCCGAATCCGTCTGAATTACTCCTTTACCCACCACATGACCTAGGTACTTGACTTCTTGAACACAAAAGTGAGTCTTTTCAGTATTTATAGTTAGTCCTGATTCTTTAATTTTCCTCGCCACTATTCTTAGAACCTCAAGGTGCCTTTAAAACGATTCCGATATGATCAGAAGATCATCCAGATAAACAAACACTTCTGCCCTGAGAGCCGGCGGTATGACTTTATCCATTAATCGTGACATAGTCTGAGGGGCGTTACATAGCCCGAAGGGCATTACAGTATAATGATACAGCGGTCTCCCAGGAACAGTAAATGCCGTCTTGTCTCTAGACCCTGGCTCTAGCGGAATCTGCCAAAAAGCATCCTTAAGGTCTAAGCTGGTTATAAATTCAGCCTTTGGGAGTCTACTCAATATACCATCAATTTGCGGGAGAGGATAAGCATCGCCTACCGTTACTGCATTTAATTTTCGGCTATCCAAGCAGAGCCTATTCTTCCCGGGCTTCCTGTGTAACACTACTGGTGAGGACCATGCGCTGTTGGATTCCTCGATCACACCTAGGGCCAACATGCGATCTAACTAATCGTATATTAATTTCTCCACAGCAGGAGAAACAGGAAAATGTCTCTGTTTTATTGGCTTAGTATCCCCAGTGTCAATAACATAGCATAGCACACCAGTTTTACCCAAACCTTCTTTAGAGAACGAGGGAAACAAGTTGACAACCTGTTGCAGATGTAGTTGCTGGGATAACGAAAGGGGAATCATTGTCTTTAATTCACTAACAGCAAAGGACGAATTAGGTAAACTAAATTTTTCTAAGCCCGCAGGCAGTAAATCATACAGATGCCAAAAGTCTATGCCCAAAAATAAGTTTTTTTCCAGGCTAGGTATGATACAGATGGTAATAGTTTTCCTATTTCTTAAAAAATTATCATTGTTTCAATACAACCCACAACGTCTTGATTTCTGCCATCTGCCGTTTTAATAGCTGATTTCAACTTACGGTAGTGGACTCCGAAAGACAAAAATTCACGCGCTGCCACTGCACCTATGCAACTTTTTTATTAAAAAGAGTCACCTCAGCATACGGCCGTACGTCATTTGGGCTATACAAAACAGAGGCTACACACTTCTGCTTGATTTGTTTAGTCTTTTGCCAAAAGCTTCTAATATGAAGAGCCGACCTAGAGAGTTTGTTGGGTTGGTTAAAAATTCTATTTCGTGCTTCCTGATACTCCTTCAGTCTAACGTGAAATGGCTTGAAGTGATGGGGAATATCTACGTCAGATACCTGATTAGCTGGGGCTGAAATACAAGATCTATGATTAAAAATTTTATCTACTGAACTCTGCGGACTATCTGATGGCTTGCTTTCAATTCTGGCAGGATTATGACATATTAAGGTTATGTTTCCCTTTCGGTGGGCGTTTTCCTATGCACATATTTCTGTGCACTGGCTTGGTAGTTTTGACTGGCATTGCTTGCAGTTTGGCTTGTATGTATCAACTTTACTACATCCATAACAGAATTCTGTACGAACAAATAAGCAATCTTGGTGTTATTTCGGCAACTTCCACACTATCGCTAATTAACCATTCTACCCTGCCATCACTTTCTATTTCCGAAATACGCTTATGCAACGGGAGTGTCCTCGAGAAAGTAACGCCATATTTGCTTTGACGGTCGGCCATGAAAAACTCACGTCTTCTGCATATATCGCGAAGATGCTGTACGGTATAGATATGAGTGTTCAAAATTTCATGTTGTATCTCCGGCAAGAAATTACATTTTAATATTTTTACAAGGGTAGCGTCATCCAAAGGACTCATTGGGTTTTTGTTTTCGATCTCGAATTAATTCTAAGTAATCAATATCTGTACGAGAGTCTCTATACTGCTCCCTAAGTGCCTTACACAGTTTAGACCAAGTCATTCTTGGCTCTCTTTGGTGAAATCGCCAGAACCAGTCATTAGCTTTTCCTTCAAATAGCGCTCCGGCATTATTACATAATAAATCGAAGTCACCATTCAAGGTCTGCACAGTCAAAGCCTCAACTCTATATATGTAAAACTGTCAACAGACAAGCTATTCATTAAACCGGAAAATTTTATTCTCCAATTAGAAATAGTCTGTAAGACTTTGTCGGGGCGGATATACAAATCAGATAATGGTGAGGATCTGGGTGGATGTTGACATGACCTACCAGTTGATATGTTGTTACCTAGGCGGGAATTAGGAGGGGGTTCTTCCGCTGACGCTCTTGGGTTAATGTCCAATAGGTCTCTACAAGTCTGCTGCTCCACAGCCGGCAACGTTTGCATACTTGGTGATGGTCTTGCAGCTATTGGGGAGGAGTATGTAATTACTGGCTGTTGTGTGCGATTGGATACACTCAAATTGAGTCTGTCAAGACCTGCTTGAATACTTTTCTCAATTAAGGAGGCTATATGGTTGTTCAAATCTGAAAATAGTTGAGCCTGATGTCCTACGACAATTGAAGAAACCATTTCCTTTAATGGTTCACTCTGACTCCCTAACGTAGATGGATTATTGGCTTTGCAACTTGAACTGGACGTATTTAGCTTCGAATGAACTCCTACCGATTGTACTGCTCGAGTCTCTTCGCCACCGTTTTCATTAGAAGTGGCTCCGAATGAGGAGCTAAAAATCTCAGGAGGTTGCGTTGTACTTTGATCAGAGGTTTTAGAACGTGTTGTTATTGTGGGGGTGCTTTCTGTCGGCAGTTCAGTAACAATTCGAGCATTACATGTTGGACAATAAGGTCTAAGTTTTAAGCTTTTTGCTAGGCAAGATTTATGAAATATATGATTGCATCCAGTTTGAATTTGGCTGGGTTTGGATAATATAATATTAGAACATAAATTACAAGCGGGCTTATCAACGACAGCACCAGTATCACTATTCATTTTGCACTAGTCAATGCAACGAGAAATGAAAAAAAAAAAGATTTAAAAAAAAAGGAAAAGAAAATACTCAGACGACACCAAAGTATATACACGTATGTATGTCTAGTGTATATCGAGCGTTGTATTTTCTATAAATATCTATGCCTAAAATATGTAATTAAGTAAATGCTATTAAAGAGCGAGTGACTCGTTCTGTAACTAAAGTGTTTCGAACCAAAGTAATCGAATAATAATTATTACACTAAAATTAGTATCACTCATTTGATGACTGTTTGATTTTATATGTACTAATGATTACACCACGCTGGATAAAGAAAAACTTCCTGTCTAGAAATTCAATAATACATATAGAACCTGCAAAGGAGAAGAAATAGAAAAATAACGAGAAAAAATTCTCCGTGGCAAAACTCAAGCCCTAAGGCTTTCTTTTTTTTCCACCGAAGAATCACCTTGAGTAATTTCATTTGGTCCAGTTTTATGCGGTTATTCCTGGCTTATTTGTCCAAGACATAAATTCCTGCTATAATTAAAGGACTCTATAAATATTATAAGAAAATGTAACTATTCAGTAAGCTAAAATTCATGGTTATTATCGAGGTTCTAATTTAAATCTACAAATAATAAAGTGAAGTAAAAAAAAGATAGAGTAGAGCCGAACAGCCAGCTTATCACATACTTGAGGTCTGATATTGTGGAAATAATGTATGGTCCTTTCACGGCTATTCTGGCCCCACGTTGAAAGCCAAAATTTATACTGTAGCATACAACGGGTGTTCTGTTAAATGAAGATAATTTTTTAGAAGCGTTCGCAAGCGCAATGCATGCATGTTAACCAGCCCTATTGCTCATCGTAGGGGGGATTCGTTGCCTGTTGCCTCATACAGCCTTCGCTACAGTGAAATTTAAGTAATTGCATGCAAACATATACAGATATGATACTCATTGATTATCGTATCTGAGTATTGAAAGGGAATATATGTAATATGGGATCAGACTATGTATTAATGAAAGGTTCTAAATTTGAAGTTTTGAAGTTTTTAGACGTTATCCACCTAATTCATTGCCCACCCTGCCGTAGTTACTAATTAAACTCCATCCTGAGCAAATTCTGTTAGTAATCCCCTTAATAATCACAGCGTAGGTGTTACTACATGTACAAACAAATCAAACAGTGCAATTTAGTTTAGGCATACATTTTTATTATTTTTTTTCGACAATTCATGGCAGGTGCCTTACTTAGAACTAACTACAATATTCAATTTTTTTATAAAGGGAAACCATCTTACTATTGTTTAAATTCTTACACCTAAAAAAAACACTACTCTTGCAGACTTTGAAAAAAACTAGGAAAAAAAAATTGCGTGAAGCATTAATTGGAAAATAAGGAAAAAGAAAAGAAATTATATATATGTATATACATAAGGTTTTGTTTTTTTGGTTTTTTCTTGTTTTTTTTTCTAAAACAAAATTAAAGGAATGTGGCTTATAAGTAATTTATGCTTCATAGTGCCATAGTTTGAATTTCTTATCAAGTAATTCTTGGGCGTTTGAAATTGTCTTTATAATCATTACTTGTTAAAATTTCATTTAAATTGTTGTAATTAAAGAATAAAGATTATAATAAAAAAATCTAAAATTATATTAAAAAAACTTACATTAGGCGTTTGAAATTGTCTTTATAATCATTACTTGTTAAAATTTCATTTAAATTGTTGTAATTAAAGAATAAAGATTATAAAAAAAAATCTATAATTATATCAGAAAAACTTACATTAGATCACTCCTTGCTCCCACGACGAAAGATCTTTCGATGAGTGTAGCAGCTTTTATCAAGAGGCAGAGATTCTAATATCGCTCGCTGTAAAATTATATGCACGTCTTTCGTAAAGAATGAAATCAGAATTAATGTACCCAAATGTTGATTTTAGACTTGGTATTGTTATATTTTTTTTTTTATATACTGTCTTTTTCCTTTTTTTCCAATTCAATTATATTTCACCTGACAATGTATATGCATGTAACACAATTGCATTCGATCTCTTGTCCGTGGTTTTTTTCGCTTTATGTACATTAAATAGAAGCCTTGCTCTTATTAAATGAGAACAGCTTTGCACCGATGAGCAAAGATTCCAAAAATATTACTACAAAGTAAGTACTCTTCGATGTTACAACTGTTTATTGCAAACATATTTATATATAAGTATGCAGAGATTTAACTGGAATGCAATTGTTTTACATGCAAACTGATTTTTTTTTTCTTAAAGTTTCTTGTTTTAATTTTCTGTGTTATATTCTTATCTCTATGTATATATACATATATAGGTATTCAATTTCTTATAGGTATATATACCAATTTTTAATTTAATTATTTTCTTATATCTTCTTTTTTTATTTGTTTGTTTTTCTTTTTTTTTTCTTTTTGTCCTGTTGTAATGGATCAATATTTTTAATTTTTTCCCATGTCACTAAATAATTTAGGTCTTTCTTCAACACATAAAACTGCTACCTTCTGTAGGAATTATTTACATTTATACTCGGCACTATGCACTAGGCAGAATGATAATGAACTATTTTCAGATTCATCAGATACGGCAATTGATGGTATAATATAAGAACCGTCGCTTATGCCCTTCGTTGGCCGGTAAATATAATCTACGTAAGATTATGCATGTACAAAGGTGGGTCAGTCAATGCTTAATGTGTATTCATTTGAGCACTAAATATCTACTGATCCCGCAGGGAAATACATAAGTATATACTTAATACGCTCAACCTGAAACAATTGATCTTTACGAATTCGCACAAATTTTAATTACATTTGCTTTAATCTTTCCCCAGAAAAAGAAAATTGCCGGGCGTTCACTATGTCTTAGGTAACTTCAATCCAATTTAATGCTTTTTATTATGAGTGTCGAAAAAGGTATTTGCTAAATGACTTTATAAACCGTTCAAGTAGACGATAGAAGTGATTCTATTCAATCTTATTTTAGATCCGCTAGCTTGCGGTGTGGAAAAATATCACATGACTTTCCAGAATAATTTGGCAGTTCTCATCAACGAACATAAAGACAAACGTCAAGTACGCGATAGTAGCAAAATTAGTAATTGTGAGTGTTATCATCAGATGTCGTTAACAGCTCGCCGATAGTGAAATTTAAAAATGCACTAGTAAGAAGAGAGTCATGTACGACTATATATTCATATATGTCCTCTACCTGACGCATTCACACTATGGCGAACTCTGTTAAAATCTAGAGCAAGCGCTATTACAAAGGTTGAAACAGCCGAACGTTGTAATCTTAAATGTAAGTTATATGTAAATTTTCTTTAAACGTAAATGTTGCTACGCTTATAGAATCCTTAAAATCGTGTCATCTGTTTTTCACATAACCCAATAATAAATAATTATTTATACACAACGACATTATTATACATACAACATTGATAGCACTTCAATATGTTTATATTATTAGCGTTTGTGTTGAAAAAGTATGGTAATTAATTAAAAGGTACTGATAGATAGCAGGCACACGAACGTACACAACTAAAAGGACACTGAGTTCTTCTTTGCCATATACATACATATATAATAAACCGGACACATTTATTTCCATATTGCAATGTACTATATATAATTTTAATAATATATATAAATTTATGTACAAACGGATGTTTGGTAGTAACAAAACTTCCGCAACAAACAATCACATACAGACATGCGATATTTCAATGAGAAAAAACATTTATTTAGATAGTTAAACATATAAAATACGTATATCATGTCTTTATACATATTTATCAACTAAACATGTCAACATAGATATAAGTACCAATAATTGTCTTTTGTACCCCATTCTCATTCAACATACATACAGTCCATCACTGTCTTACAACTGTCACGTAACCTTAGAATGAAATTCTATTTTCTGCAGATTGTGACGTTACGGCAACATTTTTTTACAGTGAAGTAAGCATGTACACAGCTTGCTTTATAAAAGATTGGAACAGCTGACAAATTTAGCTTACATTTAAAATTTCGACGTCCCGCTGTTCCATACATAAATGGAGTATACACTTATTGCTACATTTTTAGCAAATCCTTTTCCGTTGTTAAAAATAAAAATAAAGAAGTTGAAAAAGCGAAAGAAAGGAATAATAGAAATTTATTATTAAAAATGGTAAATACCTATGAAGGAGTCTTCAAGATTGAAAAAAACTGGCTCTTTTGCAATATACTTATGTTGCTGCAAAGTAAATAGCTCAAAAAAGTATAATGTTGCAAATTTTATTTTTGGAGTCTTAGAAGACTTTAAAGACAATAAATCTTATTTATTAAACATGCAAGTACTTGAAACGGCAAAAGGCGCATCTATTGCGGCATTTTGTAATGATTCGCTACAAATATTGTGGCCTGATAGTAAAGTAAGAAAGAAATTGAGAAAAGATTTATTATAAATTTTTTGTATTTAGGCATGAAATATGAAAAAGTGTTACTTGTAGTAACGGATGTAGCTGCATATATGTTAAGTGGAATATCTTCATTTGACATGTTTTGCGCAGGGCAAAATTCATTCCAACAAAATTTAAAGAGTCAATAAATTAATTTCCATAGCTAAAAATATTTTCTTAAAAATATATTTATTTCCTTTGTTCTGTAATAAATGAATTATTATATTTTTGCTTCTTTTTCAGTAAATTTTGTTTCAAATCCTTAAGTAAATAAAATATATGTATATGAATTTTTTTATATTTACTATTTGACATATTGTCATAATACTACTACGACAAAATGGATTTTATTTTTTGGGTGGTTAAGCAATGTCTATATGTAAATCATTGGTGATTTACCAAAACGTCAGTAAACTTCAACCCAGTTTTACAGAGTTTTAAACCTCTTATCTTATGTAAAGACTTTCAAAAGCCATTTGAGAACTCACAAATTAAAAAGGTTTTAAAAATCACACCATAATAAGCATAGTAAGCTATGAAGCTCATATCAAACCCAACAAAAAATAATATTCAAAATGAATCTACGATATATATATATATATATATATATATATATATATACATATATATTATCTGGCAAAGACATTTCTGAGGACGGATATACTTAACGTTGGTTTTACTCGGCCCGGATTCATAATAAAATAAAAATAAAATGATTTATATGGACAATTAAAAACAGAAATTATTGGTACACATACGCCATGTATAATTAGTATATATTATGCAAATTTAACTTGAGATGTAGAGTGCAATTAGTTCGAAACACTTCTAAGTACACAAGTACATATATATATATATATATATATATATATATATATATATAAATATATATATCTATAGATATGTAAATATATATATATATATATATATATATATATAGATATGTAAATATATATATATATATATATATATATATATATATATATATATAAATATATATATATACATATCTATAGATATATATATATATATATATATATATATATATTCATATGTGTATATATATATATATATATATATATATATATATATACATATATATATATATATATATATATATATTAGGGTGGGTAAATTTTTTTTGTAAGTAGGCGTATAGCAAAAAGTGGGTGATTCTTAGAAATTTTGTTCAAGAGAATATAGCTCTAATTTGGATTTGGAGCCCCCCAAAATTTCAAAATAGAAATTTTTCCATATAAACATAGAACAATTTGATTAAATTCGTCATAAAATCGGATACTTTTATGGTAGATTTCTCACTCTGGGCTTTTTTGAAAGGTATTTTTATCACCTGTATCGATACCAATATTTTTGTTATTTTTAGTATAGATATTAGGAATTTTTGTCGAAAAATAGCCTAAAATGAACTTTTCACTAATAAATTCTTAATTTTCTTCGATTTTTTTCTAATTTTTTTTGCAGATTAATAAAGTTCAGATAATTTCCAACAACTTTTATTACGATAAATTTTTTCAAAAACCATCATCATCGTCTGCGGTGTCTTCGCAAATGGAAGCAACAACATCAACAAGTTTTGACTATAAATTGACTAACATGCCACATCAATATATTGTTGTTTTTGGTTTATCAAGGGATTTAAATTATCTTAGTTTGCCTACTAAATGTAACATTTTAAAATATTATTTTTTTTAAGTGATCGTGCTAAATTTTAAAACAAAATGTTCTGGTATAAAACTTTTACTCCTCACGTAACAGATAAATTGATCCAGCAAATCCTAGAACAGAAAATGGTGTTTTACGATTATTTGAAAAACAGTTAAATAGACCAATTCACTGGTTTATATGTCTGCTTCATTTCAATGAACTACCATTTCGTCATTTATATAAAGCATTGGACAAAAGAGTTACCAGTGGACCACGAGCAGCAAGTGGAAAGTTATTCAAAGCTATTCAAGGATGTGAGAAATTGCAGGTATATAACACTTTATTTTATTTAATATCATCATTTATTATCATTATTTATTGTCATTATTTTACTTTTTCGATTGGAATAAAGTTAAAATAAAAGAATTGCAAATTAATTGATCTAAACATTTCATTTTGCAGGTAGTAAGCTCAGAGGTTACAAAAAATATATCTTAAATTTCGATGCTACCGATTATGTCAATATGGTTGATATGAATAACGACAATATATTATTTTAACCAGCATTTACTCGACAGATTCCATTGTAGATTGGTAAAATACTTAGATTTCGATGAACCACCACTGGCTGATACACAAATTCCAATGCACATACAAGGAACAGAATAATATTTAAAAATAGGTCGAGAATAATATTTAAAAATAAATTGAATTAAATATGTAAAAATAGTATCTTTTTGTTGAAACCATGAAAATGTTAATTTTTTCAGATCGGTTTTCCTACAAAAAGGATTGATCGTAATAAAAGTTGTTAAAAATTATCTGAACTTTATTAATCTGCAAAAAAATTCTCGAAAAAAATCGAAGAATATTTAGAATTTATAAGTTAAAAATTCATTTTATTCTATTTTTCGACAAAAAATTCCTAATATCTCCATAAAAAATCCATACAGATTCTGAAAGGTGATAAAAATACCTTTCAAGCAAGCCCAGATTGAGAAATCTACTATAATTCTATCCGATTTTATGACTTTAATTAAATTGTTCTATGTATACATGGAAAAATTTCTATTTTGATATATTGGGAGGCTCCAAATCCAACTTAGAGCTATTGTCTCTGAAGCAAAATTTCTGAAGATCACCTATAGATTACGTTTTCGCTATACGCTTCATCAAAAAAAAAAAAAAAAATTGTTCCATACAATTTGACCCTCCCTAATATATATGTCTATGTATATATATATATATATATATATATACATATATATATATATATATATATATATATATACAAATATGTATATATATATATATATATATATATATATATACATATATATGTATATATATATATATATATATATATATGTATATATATATATATATATATATATATATATATATGTATGTATATACATATATATATATATATATATATATATACATATATATATATATATATATATATATATATATATATATATATGTATATATATATATACATATATATATATATATATATATATATATATATATATATGTATATATATATATATATATATATATATATATATATATATTGATATATGTATATATAAATATATATATATATATATATATATATATATATATACATGTATATATATATATATATATATATATATATATATGTGTGTGTGTGTGTGTGTGTGTTTATACTGTAGTTTTCCGATTTAACGAACCTACCCAGTTGCGTTTTTTAAGGGACGTCATCATACTGATATTTTAATTTTTTATTATATTTTACAAAGTAGACCTCAAGGCGTAATTTCTATGACATATTCACTGCAGGTTCACCGTATAAAATGATGTTGAAACAGCTCCAAATTTTTTGTTATTATTCCATACAAAGATGATCTTTGCTGGAGTTTGTCTGCTACTAGTATTTGTCAATGACTAAAGAAAAATAAATAACGTATTATAATTTTTTTTTTTGTTTCTTGCATTGAAGTTATTTAGTATATCTTTGGCTTCCGGGCGCTTTCCTGCGACGATGACTTAAAACCACTTGAATATGACTTTAAGGAAGAAAATCGAGAGCGCTTAACAAGTGGAAAATGACTACACATTATGTCCAGCGGGTTTACATTGTATAAAATATTTGAATTTTTAGAAACCATTTGTTTCATATTTAGTGAGATATCGGGTATCTAGTGCTTGAAGTTTTTGTAATCACTACCATTCGCTGCGGCATCACTAAATCCCTGATCTACTAGCTGTTGTGCTAATTAACTCATTTCCTTTATACGTGGTATTTGACTGCTGCTGATCCTATGTTTAACAAAAACAGTTATAAACATATCTAATAGTTTTAAATATGTACAATTACTTTCCATTTCTCAAATTTTGCAAAATATATTTGTTTTTAGCTTCTTTTAGAAAACTTGAAATGTAAACAAAAAACAGCTGTTTTGATAATTATTGAAATTAAAAATTTTACTATGAAGAATTTTCAAAAATTTTTAAGTCTCTCAATTTGTTGCTCTCTTTTGTGGCTCACTCGTAGAAAGTTTTTAGAGTTAATGAACACTTTTCTATCCATAATTGTTAACAATTTTCAGTAAATGAACAGATCTATCGTTTTTCTGTCGTTTTGCTTATGGTAACTATGTATATAAGCATGTATATCCCTCTGTGGTAGTCTAGCAGACACCAACAAACATTAAACAGTATTTTATACAGTTATTTTCCAAACATCTAATCTCCCGTTCACTGTACCTTCTTATTGTATACTCATGCGTACGTTACTGTGTTTAGATCCGTTTATATAAGTACACATGCCAGTTTTAAGCTCAAAAGTGTCTTCATAAACAACACGTCAGTAAAATTATTTTATTTTCTTACGCCCAATAAATCAATGGCTATTTAAATGTCGATTTAGTTAATTTTTATGAATATTTAAAGTCTATTTAAATACGCTTTCAGTTTTACAGTCAGACTTAAATACTTCAATTAACTTATGCGAAAAATGTGGTAGCACCATGAAATATGTAAAGAAAAATCACCATTGTTCAGAAAACAGATGTTTTGTTTATGATTCAAATTATTCCAAGTGTTGTGCATTAAATTATTTGAAGAGTTTCAATCGTGTTAAGAGTCCATTTGTGCAATAAATATTGTTTTATTGATTTCCAACTTTATTCTATTGATAATTAACCTTAACTACGCAACTTTTTTAAATTTTTTAGCAAATTTTCCCCAACATCACAATGTTTTCTTCTTCTTAAAAGAAAAAAAATCAAAGTCATATGTTTTCTGTGCTCGATTTAAATAACATTTAAATGGCCAATGAGGGGCATTTAAGTTTTATTTAAGTTTGCGTTGAAAAACCAGATTTGGTATTTAAATGGCATATAAAGTTAAAAGAGATTTAAATAACCACTGATTTATTGGGCATTAGTGTCTGCCAAATTACACGTCATCAAAATTGTTATTTTTTAGTTTTGTTGATATGGAATATTCAAACAAATCGCAAGATCCACACAGTTCTAAGAGAATGTCATCTGGAACTTTTAAAAGCCGAGATGACCTAATAGGACAGTGGTTGGAGGAAGAGAGTGAGCACGAGTTCGATACATTCATGTAACCGAAAACTCATCGATGGCAATGGCAGTATTTCAAATAGTACTAGATGTGGTCAAAATGAGAAGAAAAAATTTTATTCTGAATCTGGTAAAAGAATTGGTACTAGATTATATGAAACTCCGCGTATACAATGAAAGTTCTTGGGAAAGATCTACCTCCCCTGCCACCAACTATTAATCTGCTCCACCAAGTGGAAGAAAACTATGTTCAATTTGTCCCCAAAAGATAAAAAGGGTTACAAGGTATTGCTGTTGACATTGTTTGAAGCCAATTTACCTCCAGTGCTCTAAGCCTCTTTGCGAAACCTGTCAAAAGAACTTGTAGTTTTTACATACTATATATATGTATATAATTTCAGGTCTTACGAATTTTTACCTTAAATGTAAACTATGCAAAATTTCAAATTTTTGCTACATATATTTTAACATGAAATATTTTTCGTTTGTTACGTTATAGGTTTTGATCTGCCAATTACAATGTTCATTTATTTTTTTTTAACCACTAAATTTACTTTTTTTGTTTCCAACTGCTAAATTAAAGTCTAAATAACACAAAATAAAAAACATTTGTCAAAAAAAATTTATTTTTCCATATTTTTTTGATGTTCTACTATAGGTCTAAGTTTTTTATAGAAAATTCATGCCATAATGATTAATAACATATAACACGAATTTTCATTTTGAATTAGAAAAATAACTATATATGTAAATAATAACTTACACTCATAAGCAATAACCAAAAATGGTTTTATTAATTTTACAAAACGGATCTTGGAAAATATAAGCCTTGGAGCAGGCGTCTGATAGCCAACCACGTCATTAGAATTGTTAGAACTATATCACGTCAGTAGCACAGGGATATGAGACCTTTGATACCCTGTCAAAATTAAGCTAACCATAAGCTAACTTATGGTTGATCATAAATGAGCTAGGGGTGACTAACAACTGACTCATTTTTTATACTAACGCTAGATTATTTTGAATATGTGATGTCCAACGAATTAGTGCACTCACTTTGCATCAGTTTCAGGCTAACCACAAACTAGCTCATTTTAAGTTAGCTTATTACACTGTACAACACAAAAAAAGTTACAAGGTCCGACCTATAAATTTTGATAGAGGAGACAAAAAAATAAGACACGTGTATCGGCGTTTTTAAAGTATACATCTGAATTTCATTTGAGGGGGCACTAAAGTTTACCAGCACATTCTTATTATTAATCGGCATAAAAATCCATGTGATCTTTACATTTTAGGTATAAAATGTGCTGAGTAAATTTATGTAAAATGTTACGCAGAACATTTTTGTAGAATATGTTAACCCTCTAACTCCTCAAGGTATGGGTCTTTTTTGTCCTTCTTTTAAAAAAGAGGAAGAACACCATTAAATCAGGGATTTAAAGGGTTAAAATGTTTCGCAAAAATATTATCCGTTGCATTACAACAAAAACAATAAAAAGCAAAATCAAAAAATTATGAGCTGTATTTCTAATTGTACTGAAAACGTGTCACATAATTTGTTTTGTGATTTGAGTGTTTTACTTAAAAAATAACAGCAAATTAAAGTAGACAATTAAACTTTACCTGTAAGGTTTAAGTTTTGCGGTCCAAAGGTAAATATTTTTCTTGTTCTAAGACTATAGTTTTATTTTTGAACTCTCGCTGAAGGTCAACGAAATTCAATGCATTTTGGTATTCCTATGCGGTGGTTAGATCCAGGTGAACATAATGACCTATATTAAAGTTGAATAGATATAAGCGAAAAAGTTCTGTATACAAAGCTGTACCTTAAGCCATGATCCAAGTTCCGAATTCTGACGAACTCCCAGTACCTGTGCTACAACTTCGAAGTCCTAGTCATTATGTTGATGGAACAATCGCTGAAACAAGAACCTTTTATTGCGCAGGTAGTAATTACACAGGAATTGAAGTTATTCCAAGACCAGTATTAATGTCGCAAGAGCATTTAAATGCATTGGCTCGGAGACTGAATCTCTCTAATAACAAATTAGAATGAGACTTAAAAAGTCTTCAACTACTCGAACCTGGTGTCAATATTACCTGCTTTCGTAAACGTCAAGATAGCTTTCTGCCGTTCTTTTCACTAAACGATGATAACAAGTTTGTTTATTGCAACGGTATCAAAGGGATAATGAATGCAATGAATTTTGAGTATAACCACGAGGATTGGCTTATATTCATTGATTCATGTAAGAAGAGTCTAAAAGCTGTCTGTATTACGATAATTCCAAAAATCCTATTCCTATTGCCTATGGCATGAACATTAAAGAAAGCTATGATTCTATAAAATTAATACTGGACTCCGTAAAATATGAAGACTACTAGTGGCGGATCTTAAAAGTCGTTAGTTTCCTTTCAGGTATGCAGGGCGAATACGTTAAGTACGGATGCTTTTTATGCACTTGCGATAGCAGATGGAAGGGCAACCAATATTCCAAAACACAACGGATATTGAGAGCTGGATGGTACGATAATGAAGTGGAATTGTCAAGAGCTAAACAAATTGTAATTAGTGAATACTTCCTATCCAAATTTGTTATCGAAGGTTAAATAATGGAGATATTAGTGATTTTTTATTTAAATTTGCTCTTTTTTAAAAGAAAGACGAAAAAGACCCATATCTTGAGGAGTTAGGGGGTTAACATATTCTACAAAAGTGGTCTCCGTAACATTTTACATAAATTTGCTGAACACATTTTATACCTAAAATGTAAGGATCAAATAGATTCTTATGCCGATTAACAATAAAAATGTGCCAGAGCTGGGAAACTTTAATGCCGCCTCAAATGATATTCACATGTAAACTTTCAAAACGCCGATACACGGGTCTTTTTGTTTTGTCTCCTCTATCAAAATTTATAGGTCGCACCTTGTAATTTTAGAAAAAATTTGATATTTTTGTACATATAAAATGAATGTACCTATGGATAGATAAACTATTGCTTTAATTTAATAAAAAAGTTACAAGGACAATATACATTCACTCACATAGATACCATAAGCAAAGCACACATACCCTGATGGAATTTTGTGACCCATTTGAGACTAGCTTATATACAAACTAAAATCTGATGCAGAAGTGAGCTGGTTGTCGTTGCTCTTTGTAACATAATGTCCAAAGAAATCAACAAACATTTATATTTTTATGCATGTTAAATATCCATCGAGAGAAATTTAGCATTTTTGCACAAGAGAATAAAAAAATCCCTTTACGCACAGAAATGAGACAAAAGAAAGAAAAAAAACTTGTTATTTCGTCAGTTACGTTTTGTCATCAGTGGCTAGAGGTTCAACTTATGTAAGTCCTTTTCCATTAAAAAAAATAAGTATTTATTTAATTATATAATTTCAGGTTTATTGTATGTCATCCGTAATGAAAAGTGAAACTACAGAAAAGTCTGATGAAAGTTATTTCTTTGGGTCTAATTCTGGGATGTAACATTGACAGAGTGCACGGCAAGGTACCAGTTAAAAAGTTTAAAAGGATTTTTGGTGCTTTGAAAGGTGAGATAATTATTTGACTTAACGAATTACATATTTAAAATTTTAATTAATTTTGATATCATAAACTAGATGCAATTCGTATTAATGGTGAAGACGACCCAGAAATAGCATTAAAAAATGCAATAAAACTAATTAAAAAGCGACATTATTAATTTTATTAGTATTTTTAAATAATAATATTCTTTTAAATAAAATGCAATAGATAACAAATTAAAAAAACAACTTTTTTTTATTAAAGTAAAGCAATTATTTAGCTAGCTATAGGTACATTCATTTTATATACGCCTTAAGTCAACTAAATTAATCTAGCAAATCACCAACCAGCTTACAGCTAACTCATGACGCACTCGTATTGAATCGATAATGAGCTATATTAAAATGAGCTAGTTTATGGTTAGCCTGAAACTGATGCAAAGTGAGTGCACTAATTCGTAGGACATTACATGTTCAAAATGAATCAGCGTTAGTATAGAAAATGAGTCAGTTGCGAGTCACCCCTAGCTCATTTATGATCGACCAGAAGTTAGCTTATGGTTAGCTCAAATGGCGACAGGCTATCTTTGTTGCTATCCATAACTGTCTTTCTTAATGTTTCGTGATTGTTCTTTTTTTTTGTTAACTTGAATTTTTCTGTATTGACCAGGGATGTAATGTTATATCAATCAGAGTTGAAATTATTGTGCTGCCAAGTACATATAGCCAGGTTGTCGTTGAGTTTGAATCTAAATTTGAACATTATAAAAAATTATTGACACAAAGTCAATACAAAGCTTTTCTTCCCCAAACATATAATTTAATACATTTTTATTAAATTATTTATTGATATTTGCATTAAAACAGTCGTATTCCATATTATAATTAGCTAATCTGCATGGAAATTGCAGCTTTCTAAATTCAAATTAACTAATCCAAATTACAATTGACTCTTTCTGAATTATATATGGAAAATGTGTAGAGCAAAACAATTAAACAGCTAACACAAAAAATTTTTAATTTTTAAAGGTGATATCTATTTGGCGATTACTTTGCAACGATTTCGCATGGAACTTTAAAAGCATTTTGGACTTTGATTTCCCAGTCAATTAGGATGACACTAAAGGCAAGAAAGCCCTAAAGTTGTATACGAGTCTAATAGCGGTTTTGAACGGGTAGTGCCTTTAAATATTAAATTAACAAAAAAAAATTAAATGAATATATATATATATATATATATATATATATGTATATATATAAAGCTCTGTATACAGCGTAATTGATTTTTTTTATTTCTATTTAAATAGAATGCTCACACACAGCTTTAAAAAAAGTCAAAAATAGGGACGCCATATGGTACTCCAGAAAAGATGAATCTAGATATGTATTTCAAATGACTTAAAGAATTATATATAATTAAATTATTAGTTATATTACTCTATTAAAACTAATTAGTCTAACGTCATTATAATTAAAAAATTAAATACATACCATGTGCTATTTTATTTGAGTTACTATTTTATTTAAGTTCTATAAAATTATTAACGAACTTTAAATTTATACATTTAATGAGTGCCTTAATTTTTTAATAAAAATTTTGTAAATGTTTATAAAAAGTAGTTTTGTAATGAAAAAATTCGCTAAGCATGAAATTGGTTTCTTCATTACTGTTCTTTAGGATTAACATCCATAGCATAAAATTCATTCATGACACGTTTGTAGGAAATTCACGGTTTTGTCCATTACGAATCTCTTGAATTTCGACGAATACTCCTCGTTAATACTCGGAAGAAATACATAAAAACTCTTATGTAAATATCGATGATATTGTCTGTTAGGACTCGCTAATACTTGGACCCTTACCGACGAAAATCAATTCAGGTAATATATGATGTTTTCGAGAATTGCTTAGAAAAATTCATGTATGATCCAAAGAAAATTCAGAATCTTTCATTGATAATTTAACATTGTCAGCATTTTTCGTAATGAATCATCATGAAATTCGCCACCGGGTAATTGATGTCAGGCCTTTACATTAAAGTGAATTGTTCGTTATATCCAGTACAGTCAAAGACGAAAAGCAACCTCTTATTCGCTTAAAACGAAACAAGCTTGTAAGCTTGTAAGATTTTAAATATGTTATTAAAAGAAAATTTCATTAATATATGAGTAAAAAAATCCACAAATAATACAAAATAATTTATTTAAAAAATTGGTCAAGCACGGTCTGTTATTTTTTTAGAATTCATATGTTTCACTGAATGCCGATTCAATACTAATTTCGTTTTGTTAAGCCCATTTAATACAAATTTCGTAATGCCGGGTTTCTTGCAGCTCACATATTTTATTTAGATCTACAGTCAGCAAACCATTTTGAAGATTGTGGATAATTTTAAATTTATCTTTTAAGATGTATTTCTTTCACCATTTTAATATATGTTAGACGAAATTGTAATGCAACTGACTCTTAAATAATATCAAATCAAAGAAAGAGAACTTACAGTGAATTTTTGTCTTCATTCTTCCTTAGTAATTTTTGCAATTGCGCCTTTTATTCAATTTTACATTTGTAAGGTCCTCAGTGGAAAAAATTTTGGTGTTCGTTTAATGCGATGTTCATCTTCATTAATTCGATGTAAATCTTCATTAATTCGGAAAACCACTGTATATTTAAGCACACACACACACACATTCATACATATATATATATATATATATACATATATATGTATTTACATATATATATATATATATATATATATATATGTATATATATGTATATATATATATATATATATATATATATATATATGTATATATATATATATATATATATATATTTACATATATGCAATATTTATTAAATATTTAAAATTAATTTACATCTAATATAAACATATAAGTAAGGCAAATATCTTTTCGTGTAAAGCATTATTTTGACAGTTTCCCTTCAAAACCCTGAGTGATAAAGGTGGAATACTGCAAGCTCGAATTGCATATTTTTAAAGTCTCCATTACAGTTATTATTTGTTTTTTTTTTGTAATACACGAGCATATTCAACATCTGATTTTATTTAAGAAAATTATCAAGAAAAATATATTATTAAACCCTGAAACATAAATATGGAATTGGCACAATAGATTTGTATATTAAAACAATTGAGGAAGTTAGCAAAGGTGTACATGTTAAAGTTGCATTAATAACAGAAAGCCATACATACATACATTCAAAAAGCCATATAGTTAGTATTATTTTCAAAGTTTGCATAGACATACCTTTAGGCCCTTAGCGCGATTTATAGCCCTTAGAGGTCTTAGAACTCTCAATACACGCAATATTTTCACGACTGAAATCGCATTCGAACTGTTGAAAAAAATATAATGTTAGAAATTAAAAGAAAATTAACAATTTTGAATATAAATAAAATTTAATTTTATATGTTTTATATATGACAATATGCTATGAGTTGACACTTGTTTTTTACATAACCGATACCGATGTATTGTCGATACTTCAATTATTTTTCCATTCAACGGTATTGGCAATATTCTTATATAGATGCGTAATACTTTTTAGGTTTCTTATATGTACATGTATTATGTATTATGCTCTTTCAAAATTTTGAAAAGGCTTTTGATAGAGCATTTCACAATGGTATTATTTACAAGATGAAAAACATTGGCTTTGATATACATATAATTAAATTATTTAAGAGCTTCTTTAACAACAGACGATTTAGTATTCAACTAAATTCTTGTCGTTCTGATTTTGGACAGATTTATTGCGGTGTTCTTCAGGGGTCAATCTTGGCTCCCCATTTATACCACATTTTAATCTACGATTTTCCTCACAGTTTCTTGAACTCGACTGGCATTCTTTATGCTGACGATTCACTTCTGTACGCACATCATGAATATCCCCTTGAAGCTTTGCAAATTGTGTCTAGACATCTAAATAAAGTTAAAGAGTTTTATGATTTTTGGGGCATTAAGATAAATGCATCCAAAGTGAAGCAATTTGCTTAAGAATTGCTTCTGGAAATTGTGCTTACTACGTTGTTCCAGAAAGCAAAAAACTCAAATTAGTCCTAAATGGCATTGAAATTCCTTTTAGAGATAATTTTAAGTATCTCAGCATCTTTTTTAACAAATCATTTAAGTTTAATGAACACGGTAAACTTGTATTGAATAAAGTATATCGTTTGATAGGTTACTTTAATAAAGTATTGTCACACAAATCTTTACCAGTCAAAACTAAATTATTAATTTACAAACCTTGTTTAAGGCCAGTTTTGTTATATTATTTTCCAATTTGGTTTTCGATTTCACCGACTGTTATGATAAAATTTGAAATTTTTTAAAGAAAAATCTTAAGGTTATGTATTGGAAAGAACTTTGTCGAGAGGTGTAAAAGATTTTCAAATGCTATTATTTGCAAAGTTTCTAAAGTCACTCCATTAAGTTTTTACGTTTTAGATTCGATTTCTAAGTATATAAATCGGATAAATGCACATGACAACGATATTCTTAAGGAAGTTAAAAATTCCTTAGTTGTCTCCCTTTGGTTTACAAAACGAGAATATGGTTGAAAATATGGCTTTTTCGTTAGAGAATTTGTTTAAAAAATCTTTTCCTGGCTCTCACCATGGCTAACCGCTTTATTATTATTATTATTTTTTTTTTTTTGTAGAATTAAGTTTTAGTTGTAAGTATAATTTTGTAAGAGATATACTCTCATGAAACTGCTAGTCCCGGGAGCAAGGGCATTTTCATTCCAGTTAAATTTAAAATGTTTATTTTATTTTTACTTTTCTAGCTAAGTTTGGTACTGTAATTTTCATTTGAACTATTTAAGACAATACATCATAATCTTAAATGTTCCCTTTTTTAATTTTATTTTTATTCAATTAAAACTTTGTTAACATAAAGTCTCAATAAAATTAAACCGTAAACCTTATGTAATTTTCATTTCTAACGTTATTCCAATTGGTTGTCTCTTCCCATTCCCTGAAAATAAGCCACCGTGCAGCAGACGTAAAAGTGAAAGCCTTGCCTTTAGTTAATTTGAAGATTTTCATAATTTTAATCAATGCGGGGATTCAACACTTCAATTTAAAATAGCTTTACAATTTACAAGTACTTTTACTTGGAGGAAGCAAACCATGAATCGATTTAACATTCAAAAACTCTTGAAGATTTTGAAAGGTGCATCGTGAGGTAAATTGTGCTAAGATACGAAGCTCATATTTAGTTGATTGAATACGTGCACAAGAGAAATTGCCGTATTTGATGTGAGAGAAGCTAAAAGCATATCAAGAACTGCCAAGCATCCATAAAAATGGACTGTATGATGTGGATTGTGGGCTGGTGGCATGAATCTTTTTTGAAGATAATGAGGGCAGTAACGTTACTATGTGGCGAGCGCTACTATGCGTCGATTACACTGCTCTGCAAAATAGAATTTTTTGTCTCTCCTTTAAATAAAACTTTGTGCACCGTATGGAATTTGATGCGCTAACCTCGAATCCGTTTTCGATTTTTCCCATCAGGTCGACATTTTTTTATGTGCGTGGCGATCTTTTGCCCCTAAATTAGCCAGGTACGCAAACATATCTCACCCTAACTCGAGAACGAGTCATCCGATTTTAAAAATTAAAACACCAGAAGATGTGTAACAAAATTGTTTTTATTTTAGTCAAATATCTTTTTATCTCTTATCGTTTTGGAATTATTCAGAAATTAATCGAGAAAAAAATTTGTTTTCTTGACAAACTCGTAATTTTTCTCAGTTAAAAAATGGAATTTAAGAAAACTTAAAGCGAATTTTCAATACTTTGCACTTTTGTCTAATAGCTACAAATCTTAGAAATAAAAAAAGCTGTAAACCAAAATAAATTGGTTTAAAAATTTAGATTATATTTTCAATTTACCGCAGGTACCCAATATTGTAATGCAACCAACCTTTCATATGTATGACAATAGCATTTCGTTAGGTGAGCAGGTAATGGAACTAAAGTACAACGGTATTTTGCACGGTTCTTGAATTTAAAAATTATAATATAGTATTTTTCATTAACCTGTAATTCTAAATCGAGAACATTAGGAATATTCTAATATTTACTGTAGCAGTATATATGGAAATTGATGGACAATAAGTGAGTCAGTTTTAATTTGATATCGTGCGGTTAAAATCATTTGGACAGACTGGGAATTTCTGCCAGTCTGTCCTTATGTAAATGTGGAAATATCTCTCCGGACATACAGTAACCAATATGTGTGACAGTGGCCATTTCTGTATCTCCATATGCGGCTGTGTTATATCCGTTCGTCCATAGTTGAGCGTGCGAATGTCGGTCCGTCCATATGGGGAAAGAATGTGTGGCGGTTGTGGTTCCGTAGTAACAAAGATGAGTTTGTATAGGTGACCGTGGGGTATATCTATCCCTCCATATATGAACGTGTGAGTTCTGTCCGCCAATATATGTATAAGGTGAGAGGGGTGGTATAGTATTCAAGATACGTTTGCATATGTGATCATATGAGCTTATGGCCATGGCTATATCTGACCGTCTGAATGTGAGCGTGGGAATTTCCGTACGTTCAGAAGTTTGTGAAATGTTTAGTGGGCTTGGTGTAGGAAGCAAGGTAAGTTTGCATGTGTGAGTGTATGAACTTCTATCTGCCCATATTGAGAATATAAGTCTCCATACACCTACATATGGGTATAGGAGCTAGCATCTGTAAAGCAGTTATGCTCGTTTCATAGAGCAATTGCTTATTGTCAACTCCCAACACTTTGTTATGCTAATTTAATTCAGTTGTCTTTCATACGGCAAAGAGTACACATTAGTACGTGAAAAAAATTTTGGAACCATTATGAAACTTTTTCGTGATAAATAATGCATTTGGTAATACTAAATGTGTTATAAAACATTTAAAAAACACTATGATTCTATCAGACGGCATTTGCGGAAATGAAATATATACATTTGAAAAAATTTTCAAGATGAATAAAAGACGAAGAAAATAATGATGAAAAATATTAATAGAAATTTAAAAAACAATCTAAGCATTGTAAGCCTGCATACTGCAAAGCAGGGCAGCCAAGTTTCTGATGGTATTTTTATTAAAGAACTTTTAAGTAAAATTCTCCCTAAACTTAATTGTAATATTAACTTAGTTGAATCTATACCCTTATCTATACCTTAGGGCGTTTTCGTCATTGTAATCTTGTTGTGGAAACTACCAGCCCTTGATGTTTCAAACATTATTTTTGAATGCACCCGCAATAAAACGATTTTGCATTTTCCTAATTCACGGAAAAGTAAATTAAACAATTTTTTTGGCTGAAAAGCCTTAAAAATATATAAAATAACACTGTGGAACAAATTCAGGTTAGCAAAAGTTAGGTCGATTTTGAGAGTGAGGGGTGAAAATAGAAGCTAAATTAGAAGACCCGTATCGCGGCGTTTGTTTATGTTAGTTCGATTTTTTTTAATCAAAATTCGAACTTTGCAGTCAAATGCGAATTTTCAGCATATGGTTTTTTGGCTATAACTCGTCGACTAATAGATATTTTTTATATCTGTAAAATCCAAATTATTGCTAGAGACCTGTGCAACATTGAAATTTTTAAGAAAATTGATTCAGAAAATTTTTGTGGTGGCTATTATTAAGAGCTTTAATTGTTTATTTAATCAGTGGCTTATTTAAATAAATTATTTGTACTCAAAATCAATGTTAAGGAATATATATGTGTTGTATCGCGGTTGGAGATAAAATCTCGACTGACTATATCTTGTTGATGAGAAGCACTCATGTGTTGATTCCTTTTTTTACGTTCGGTACTCTTACAGTGGGCCATCCTATTATTCAATCGACCTCGATTGGTAAAGAGCCTTCGTCTTTGTCATCCATATTTTCGTCTTCATCGGTTGAGTGGTCGACATCAAAGTCTGGTAGGCTGCACAATAGTTTCATCTTGTCTGACGTATATGTGGACTTGTAGTGACGCTGCTTTCAACTAGATCCCGGCAGGTCTTCGACGATATACCTATCTTTAGCGAGAACCTTTGGTATTACAAATGGGCCCTTGTAGCGAGGCTCTAATTTACGTGACCTACCAGTAGACGCCGGTTCGTTTTCGTCGTAGTATTTCGGATGTGAATGTTGTTGATCGTAGCGTTGCTTTGCTTTACGTCGTTGCAGGTCTATCTTCTCAGCTGTAGTAGTACGCAGAGTTTGCAAATCTGTGTTGTTTAAAACGTCGTTGTTGTGAAGGATAAGGACAAGCTTGTTTTGCAGGATGTCCCTTGGGTCGCAACCAAAGAGCAATTGCTGTGGGGTTTTGCCGGTAGTGCTATTCTTCATACTATTGATAGACCACTGAATTCAGCTTAGTTGTTCGTCCCATCGCTTGTCTTCTTTCGTGGATGGTAGGAGCATATTTAAAATAGTTCGGTTGGTCCGTTCGGCATGACCGTTGGCTCGTGGTGTACGGACGGCATTTAAGATATTTTTGACATCGTTGTTGGGACAATACTTTTCAAACTCGTGTGATGTGAATGATGAGCCTCGATCGGTAACAATTCTCGTTGGCATTCCCAAATATTCGCACGTTCATGACATGTTTGGTTGCTGTATTTTTAACGGGTTTTATTATAATGAATTTGGTGAACGCGTCAACGATGACAAGAATGTGTTCGTTGCGCCTTGTCGATTTCGGAAATAGACCTAGGTGATCCATATGCACAGTGTGGAACGGTATCGGAGCCATATTGTCGTAGTGGTATTCACCTTTGCGGTTACCTCCTGAGACTTGTTGAATGCGCATTCGACACATGATTTTATATAGGATTTTACGGCGTTTCCCATTCGCAGGAACCAAAAATGTTTCTGAATTCCTATCAACGCTTTCTCAACCCCTAAATGGCCAGCGTTGTCGTGTTGTTGCTGAATAATACGCCATCGGAGATTCTTGGGGACGACCCACGACAAGTTATCACCAACTTTTCGGAAAAGTCTTTCGTTCTTTGTGTTGACAAGTTTCCCTATCATCGCATTTCAACTTTTCCATCGTTTAGCGCATTGCATCATCCTGAAGCTGCATCGAAAATAGAACGTCATTTCATTCACCGTCGTTTTTGAAATTCTTAGCGATGCCGGTTCGACTGTTCGAGATTATTCGTATGGTGCGCGGTGACGACGGTAACGTGTTTGCCATAGACGTAGTATTGGAAACGTTGAAGAGTTGCGACAACCGCTAGCATTTCCAATTCATAGCTGTGGTACTTACGTTCGTCGCTAGATGTTGTTCTGCTGTAGAACGCTACAGGATTCCACTGCCACTATGAATTCTGTGTCCTAAAAACTCGACGGCTTGAAAAACTCGCATTTATTACGCTAATGGTCAAGTTAAGACTACGTAGGGCCTGAAAAACGTGTCGTAATGTCTAAAGAATTTCGTCTACTGTGTTGCTTCCGACAATAATGTCTTCCATGTAATGAATGCCGTCATCCTTTTAATTGTCTTCACGAATGCGCACCATTAAACGCTAAAATACAGCCGGTGCGTTTTTAAGCTCGAACGGCATTCGTTTAAATTCATACATTCCGTCGGGTGTTACGAAGGTAGTGTACTTCTGGCTCCTCGTTTAAATTGGGAGCTGGTAATAGCCACTATTAAGATCTAATACCGTAAGAATCTTAAATTTCATCACTTCTTGCAAGCGTTCTTCGATGTTGGGCGTTGGAAATATTTCCTTCATCGTGTGTTGTTTGATTCGACGGTAGTCTACACATAACCAGTCGTTGCCGGTTTTCTTTTTAACGAGAACGATTGGACTCGCATATTCGAAAGTAGATCTTCTTATTATGTCGTTTGATAAAAGTTCATTAATAAGTGGTCTTACCGATTCTTTCTTCATCTCGGGCAGTCTGTATGGCTTTGACACTATCGGTACACTTGTCGTAAGTTTAATCTGCATCTCTACTACGTATGTTAAGCCAATTTCGTTAAATTCGTTACCGAACATGTTGCTATATTCGGTTATTTGTTTTTTCAAATTGAAACGCATTTCTTGATCTATTTCGCCACATTTAATATCTTGTATTATATCTCCCGAGCGATCAGTCACTTTTGCTTGTAAAAGGTTACGATATTAAAAATGGTGACCGGTATCATTACAAATCAACCGAATGTTCTTGTTCCAAAATACGTCAATACCTATAATAACATCGGACAAAAATGCATCATCATCCGCTACGTATAAGTCTATTATAAGTTCGATATTATCAATATTTAATTTAGCTTTTATTTTCTCGTTTGCCACTGTTGTACTACCACATAATTCGCTAATTCGTATGCTACATCTTTCTCTATTTCCAACAATTTGAGCTACTTTTGATCTTTTGACAAGGCTGCATTCGCTACCCGTATCAATCAATGCAAACATTACGACGCCGTTGACGGTTACTTCTTTGTGAGCTGGAATTTTCTTAACGTTGTTCATATTACGTACAATCGGTTGTCCACAGTTTACTGGAGTAAGCACGCTGACAGTCTTTACACCTTGGCTTTCGCTGCGTCTTGGGACACGCGCTTGATATGTGACCAGTTTCAGAGCAGTTAAAACAGATAGTCGGTTTTCGTTCGGGTTGAGGTTTCGCATTATTGTCGTTAA
The DNA here is from genome assembly GCA_963675445.1 of Linnaemya vulpina. Taxonomy (NCBI): domain Eukaryota; kingdom Metazoa; phylum Arthropoda; class Insecta; order Diptera; family Tachinidae; genus Linnaemya; species Linnaemya vulpina. Next base: position 33,070,496 of record OY776281.1, read on the forward strand.
GTTTACTTCCGTTTTTGTTGACTTAGTCTTTTCGTTTATATGATGTTGAGCTTTTCGCGTTTTGGGAGGAGTTTGCCATGTTTGAAAAATACTCATCGATAGTGGCTCGAATTTCCTTCATCGATTTAAATCGGACCGTAGCAATGGCAGTTTGTAGCTCTCGATGCTTAAGTCCCTCTCGTGTGTATTTAATAATACCTGATTCGCTCAAATAATTCCTTTTACCCAGAGCGCTCATGCGGAAGCAATATTCGTTTATGGACTCACCTGGTTTTCGAGTTGCATTTGACATTTTAAAATGGATGTTGGCTTCGTCTGGTTTGACACCAAATTCTTCTAAATAACATTCCACTTAAAATATAGGTCGGCGGATGCGTACAGCTATAATTTCGCAGGACCTTTATATTTGGTAAAAAGTGCAAGTTTCAAACATTTCTCATCCCATTTATACACTTCATATATAAAATAATAAAAATTTAATCCCTTGTTGGATCGTAATCGGGTAACATATCGGCAATTTCTTTAACAGTATATGTATTACGCGGTCGCGGTTCTCTGTAATTTAATGGCAACGGTTCACATATGAGTTCGCCCAGGTTATCGTACGTTGTATTTGGTACTCTACCACGTACCTCATTTTCTGCGTTTTCAAGCATACCACGCAACTCACTTATCTGCGGCTGCAAATTTTCATTTGTCAAGTGGTGACAACGCAATACATATAAGCACTGATGATGAAAGTGTTGCGACTTTCGAAAACAGTTGTTCTGCTCTGCTGTGTTGGTTGAATAAAACTGATGTTGACTTTCCTTTGTGACTTGGAATATTTAAGCAAATAGCCTATTAATCTTGATTCGATTAAATATAGCAATACAAATGTTCGTTAAAATAATTACCATATACAAATTTAAGCTAAGGCTTGAGCTACCAATGAAAAAATTGGAAAACGTTTACATGTATTTAAGTATAAAATTCAAACCAAAAAAGTTTGACTTAAGTATGATGGAAAAAAAAATTCAGAAAAATGGGACATGAAGAAAATAATCAAACGGTAAAACGGGTATTAAAACAAAAACGTGTTAACATCAGGTTGATACAGTTCTCGGATTCCTTTTTATAATAAAATTTGTGTAAATAGGAACTGTTATAACATTCAACTAAGCCGCCTAAAAAGTGCTGACAAACGCAATACACATGAGCACTGATGATGAAAGTGTTGCGACTTTCGAAAACAGCTGTTCTGCTCTGCTGTGTTAGTTGAATAAAACTGATGTTGACTTTCTTTTGTGCCTGGGAGTATTTATCATCATGTCTTTCTGAGATTTAAACAAATTTCGAACAACTAGCCTATGAATCTTAATTCGATTTAATCAACGTATTTACTTTTTTAACACCAGTATGTATTTACTCATACACTTTCTTTTTAATCATGCTTCATATTGTATACGATCATTCCTTTTTTTTCTCACAGGCCGTTGTACGTTTCACAAAATGTGCGCAGGTTTTGGTACACAAGCAAAGCTAATTATCAAGTTAGGATAGTCGTTATTAGTTTTTTATCTTCGTGCGCTTGTGACCATTCCGTCTTGTTTAAAGACATACTTTACATTTAGTCTCTTCTCCACACTGCCTTTATACACATACACTGCGTTTATACAACATACATACGTACATGGCTATGTACATTCATAGCATTTTCCGTATTTAAAATACTAATATGCACATTTTCACTTCCGTCACTGTACTGTTTATTTATTTAAAACGTTTTTCTTTGAGACTTGGGTTTCAATCCTACTTCTAAACTATTAAGAGCATTAATAATTAGTCTTCATAAGTCTATTTTTTATTTAATCAGTGGTTTATTTAAATAAATTATTTATATTCAAAATCAATGTCAATGAATATATTTATATGTTGTATCGCGGTTGGAGGTAAAATCTCGAGTGACTACTTCTTGTTGATGAGCAGCACTCATGTGTTGATTTCATCTGTTGCGTTCGGTACTCTTACACAATGAAGAAAAATGTTGGAAAAATTACTTGCTTTAATGCCTTTTTAAATATTTTCCACAAAACTAAGTCTTTTTTGCTTTCTGTTTGATCTATAATATGCTTCTCAGCTTCTTCTTTGTTCGACCCTTCTTCCTCGTCTTTCTCTTCTTCAAAGGTGTTTTTATACCAACAAAACAACTTTTTTGTTTTCAACCACCCCACGGGCTGCGATATTTTTTATTTTGTAAAAGCGAACTAATTCCAAAAATTAAGATTCAGTTAAGACTCGGAACTCAGCCGAACCTGATGTTTTTTAATATTAGTTCGGTCGTGACTAATTTTTGTTTAACTTTTTTTATTTTGTGAATGATTTAAATTAAGTGTATCGGTTTCATAAAAATAACAAAAAAAAACATTGTATAATATTTATTGTGTTAAAAATGTCGGAACCAAAATATAAAATGCACCATTTTTGTAATGTTTGTGGGCGTGTCATAGCAAGCGATGGAAAATGTGGCAATGTGAGTGGTTTTTTTTTTTTTTTTTGAAGCCTATAAATATTTCTCGCAAGATTTTATCACTGACGTAAACTATGCCACTAAAAAGTTTGCTTTAATTGCTATTTAACTCTTATACAATGGAAAAGTGGAAAGAAGAAGGCTATGCCATAATCAAGAAGAAAATTGCTATGGACGTATCAACTACCATAAAACTTTGAATAGAAAGAAGGCAAAGAATAATACTTATGTAGCAGTGCCAAGTCTTCAATTACCATTACCGCACTCAGACTTCGTTCCAGTACCAACATATCGAAATATTGATCTTCAAACAGATATAAGTACTACAAACACAGCTGCTACATCCATGGATTTCTTCTCAGAATACGACCCTGGTGAAGGTACATCCTATGAAACATCAAAGGACCCAATTCTAGTGACACAAAACCAATTGGATGGAATTGTTGCAAATTTGTGTTTAAATAAGAAAAAATCAGAGCTACTGGCTTCATTTTTGAAAGGAAATAACTTGCTGACGAAAAATACCAAAGTAACAGCATATCGAAAACGCCAAAAGGAGTTAGAAAAGTTCATCAATGTGAATGATACAAAAAATTTCGCTTATTGCAACGATATTGAAAAGTTAATGGAGACGATAGGACAAATAGAACGCTTTCTGTTCTGATTGCGTATAGCACTGACAGTAGTGAAAATTTCGACAATTTCTGGAAGTAGTCAAGTATAATGAACACCAGTGGCGCATTTGTTGCGACCTTAAAATAGTTTCATTGATTATATTCTTAACAGCATTTGGGCGTCCAAAATATCCGTGTTCTTTGTGCGATTAGGATTCATCATACGGAGAAGGTATTAAAGGAAGAAAACAGTAAAAACAGCATAACTGGAATAGTCGCATTGGACGGAAATGGAATAAAGACAATAGGCTATAAGAAAGTCTTGCTCTTGAAATGAAAATATTGTTGCCGTTGCTCCACATTAAACTTAACATTGCTAAAAACTTTTTGAAATGTATCGCAAAAAGCCCAGCAGTATTCAATCGTTAAAATACATTTTCTCAAGACTAAGTAACGCCAAAATTCAGTAAGTTCTGACAGACCTAGAATAAAATGCATGGCTTGCATTGAAAGCAGTCATTAAAAGACTTTTGGGTAAAGAACGCAAAGAAAACTACAAGCAATCTGTTGTAAACATGTTGGCAGATTTCGATGAAATTGGGGTTAATGTATCGTACAAAATTCATATCTTGCATCAGCATCGTGTTCAACTCGCTCAACAGTTGCCAACTGAATCTGATGAGCAATTCGAACGTTATATAAACGAACGTGGTATAAAAACACCTTTGAAGAAGAGGAAGATGAGAAAAAAGAGGAAGAAGGAGAAGACAAAGATAAAATTCCAGAATATCTGTTAAACGAAATTGTCGACCTTTCTGATGATGATGACGATGACCAAGATATTAGAGAGAGCATTGATGTTGATCTACAGCCGTCTGCTAAACGTCAACTGGCCAAATCATCAATTTAATTTATTTAATTTTTTTACTTAAAACTTTTTTTTCCATATTTTTACAATTTCTTTTTCAATGTTTCTTCAAAACCAGCACTGAACAAAATTGGTACATAAAATATGAGAAGTAAATTAATATTAAGCTGGAAATCGCAAGTTTTGTATTATGATTGCTTTATTTTCAAATTAAATTTATTGAAGAAACTGAGAAGCATATCATAGATCAAACAGAAAGCGAAAAAGACTTAGTTTTGTGGAAAATATTTTTAAATAGCATGAAAAACAAATAATTTTCCCAACATTTTGCTTCATAAGCACCACAAAAATACTCTAAATTGACTTTTTTAATTTTAATTGTTGCACAGGTCTCTAGAAATAATTTGGCTTTTACAGATTTAAAAAATATCAATTAGTCGACGAGTTATAGCCAAAAAATTATATAAACAATCGGCATTTGACTGCAAAGTTCGAAGGTCGATTAAAGAAAATTTGAACTAACATAAGCAAACGTCGCGATACTGGTCTTCTAATTTAGCCTCTATTTTCACCCTTCACTCTCAGAATCAACCTAACTTTTTCTAACCTGAGTTTTTCCACAGTGTAATTGTAACCTTTCCATGTTTTTTACTCAACCTACCTGTGCTGAAGAATAAAATTTTGTGTGCGTGATGTCGTAATCTGTTTGTTATCATTCTTAATACGTTTTACTGTGCTTATACATTTTCTCACCAATACAAACACTTCTTAGGGCCCGATTATGGTTTACAACACAAAAATGTTGTGTTGTTTTAGTTACAACACAACACTAACCCTTTTTGCGATTATGGTTTACAACAGCTAACTGTTGTGTATGTCACAGGGTTGTAACTTAATTGTAGTAGATATTTCCATAAAAAAGCATACCTGTGCGCCAACAAATGTCAAGGTAAAAAATTCAATAAACGTATTCTTCGTCAGAAATACATAAATAAAACAAAAACAATTATGGATATTAACGTTGATTTATATTTTGATGATGAAATTGAAAGTAACAATAATACATACATTTTAATTATTAACTTTAGTTTGGCTTTTATAATTTTTATTTCATAAGCAGACTTCTTTTTTTTTTATTTCGTACATATTTTTATATAAATTATTTTCCAGGCGTTTTAAAGTTTTTAAAATCTCATCTTGGTTTTTTTAATATTGCTAATCGTTCGTCATCCCGACTATTGTTTACTGCTCTTCTATTTTTTGCCAATGGTGGCTCGGTGCATTTAACGGAAGTTGAAGGCTCCTCGGGTCCAAATGTTGATTCCGCCCCATCGGAAACATGCTGAGTTGCCGAGCCCATTGCGGAACCACTTGGGCTTACTGGTGTTTGCATTGACACAAGTTTCACAGTGCTCTGTTCCAATGAGCTCAAGCGCACTTCATTGGATGGGTCACCACCAGTACTTTGAAAATTTCTCTTGTTTGAAGCCAATTTTCTTTTCAAGTTGGCTTTATAGTGGGTCCATACCTGTGATTAAATATAAATAATTTTACGTAATATAATATAAATTATTCAATAGACCTAGTACTAACTCGTTGCCATTCTTTATTAGTTTTAATAACATACAACATAACAGACAACAATTGTAAACCATAATCGCTTTTTCAAATATATAATATTAAACTAACAACTGTTGTAGACCATAATCGGGCCCTTAGTTTTGAGCATCATTGTTCTAGATACACTGATGGTCTTAAGAGAGAATAGAATGATAAGAATACTGTAATTGAAATCATTAACAATTTCCATGATATCAACAGGTCAACAATGAAATTGTAAATAAGTATCCCAATAAATCATTTGAGAGAATAATAGTGTAATAGTGAAAATGTCAAAGATTATGATAATGATATTTTGACTAACAATAATCCAATGCTGAAGACAGTAATACTGACTTATCACTTTTGCAAACGAGGAATGAGGTAAGTACTAACTGAGTCCACATAGGGAATTTGTATATGAATGGAAATTTGGTAGTAGCTCCATCGAGTTCAATGAAGATAAAATACAGGTTAGTGTCCATATATAGGCTCTCAGTGCATCAGTGAATTATTTAATTTTTCATAAATCTCAAGGTAACTTTATCTTATTTTTAGACTTGATATCTATAAGAAATATTACTTTTCACCAAGGTTATTTATTTATTTAATAACATTCTTACTGACTTAATAACAATTAGTTCAAGAATTTATACAGATTTTTTTCAGTACGGCATTACCCTCAGATAAGTTCATAATATGGTAACATATATTGACACATACGCGACGAACAGAATCATTATTAGCATAAACAGAGCGGTTATATTTTAGTGCCAAAATTTCAAAATTTTGGGTAGGCCTAACAGGAACGTTGAAGTTTAGTTAATAAAGTAAGAATTCCGAATCAGCATCGCCTCAAACCAGTCCCATAACGAATAAAGCACTCAGCATCGAGCGTCGACTTTTTAGTTAGTATTGGCAATTTTATTAGAGCAAGTCTACTTTGATAAGGCGGTAAGAGACACGAATTTCAACCCACGAAGACAAAAAATTTGAAACTGTTTTTGTACAGATTCAAAACTATTGATATGAATGGAGTAACAAGGATCCATGCTCAAGAATTGGTCGAATATGGATCTAGAAATTCCGACGACGGGTTTGTCTTGAATCCAATACCTCGTAGGCTGTGTTGACCATAATAGAGATGTAATCACGTAAGTTGAGTCTATGATTCAACAGTATGCCAAGATCCACTATGGTATCAACTTTATTTAAAATATCATGAAAAATATAATAGGACGTCTCAATCGGATTGTATATGAAAAATGACATGTGTTTGCATTTCTTTACATATAACTCTGATAAATTATATCTGCATCATTGAGAAAAATTTAGAAAGTCAGTACACAGTAAATTATGTCCATTAATATTATTAAAAGAATTAACAATTTTGACATCGTCGGTATACATCAGCACTTTAGAACGACAAACAACTGTCGGAAGAGAAGTGGGCCCAAGTGACAGCCTTGAGGAACACCAGAATGTAAATGAATGGTATTTGATATAGTATTTCCAAACTTAACTTGTTGAGTTCTTCCAGACAGGTAAGAGTTTAACTAATTTAAAGCAGAGTTATTAAAGTAATTTGTGCAATAAAAGATTGTGGTTAACTTTATCGAACGCCTTACTAAAGTCAGTGTACATAACATCAGTTTGTATTTTATTTGTAAAATCTTCGTTGACAGTAGTAGTGAGTTCCAAGACATTAGCGATAAAATGGAAGAAATTTTATGAGTTAAGTAGACCGTATTGGAGACATCAGATTTTCTGGCATTTTGAAATAGAGCAATTATATACGATTTCTTTCACACTAATGGTAAATAGCAAGATTAAATAGATTCATTAAACACTACAGTAAAATGTACGGACAGTGATGCAGCACAGTTTTTAAGGATACAGCTTGGTATACCATCAGAACTAGGGCTCAACGAGTTTTTCAGTGACTTTTTAAGTTAGAGAGTACTGTGTTAATGCTTATGAACGGAAAATTAACCCCACAAGGATAAGTAGTTGTTCTATAATATGACTTGGTAGAATAAGTTGTGGAAAAGAAGTCCGCAAATATATTGCTTATTGAAACATCATCATCAGCAGTCGGGAAGGCATACTTCAAATGCGTTAGAGGAACGGCGTTTGAAATTAACGATTTAGGATTTGTTCTTATATTGTGTTTAATACGATTTATATAATTATTATATGTAATTTTATTAGTAGTATTATATTCAGATCTAGCTATAGCATATTTACGAAAAACATCCAGTGTAACAGTTCTCTTATATTTAAGGAAACATTTATTTTTCTTATGTTTATCATTTCGTAGGCCCGTTATTACCTTGTATGTTATTTTTTGGCACAGCTATAATATTAGCATTATACAAAATATTATATGTGCTTGATACAATATTATCATCAGCCAGCACATAATCCCAATTAACATTAGACAACAAACAGTTAAACTCAGTACAGTTAGTGCAAGTAAAACAATAAGATTGAAAACGTTTAAAATCTTGATTTTTAATAACTTCATATTTATCATATGATAACGATAAATTAATTTTAAAAGGAGGATGATAGAGGTCCATAGTGTGAGTCACAGGCAATGTATTACATAGACAAAATTCCTTAGGAGCATTAACGAAATCAAGATCAAGAATATTTCCGGACTCATTTTGTATATGGTTTAATTGAAAAAACGCGCATCCAAGAAGCTAGTGTATAAAATCAGCTATAGTTGTAGGTAGCATGTAATTGCTATCATAGGGCTTAATCCATTTTACGTTTGGGATATTAAAATCACCTAAAACAAGTAAAATATCGGAAGTATTTAATTGATCCATAACAGAGTTAATTGCAGAAAAATGTTTATTATATTGGGTGGTATACGAGTATATGTGACATACAGGTCCCAAGAACCGACACGAATTTTAACAGCAATAAATTTAATTCAGGAGCGATTTATAAGTCTGAGGGTGAAATCCAAAAATAAAAAAGAGCAATCATTCTTTTAAAAAACTTCTTAAAGAGGAAAATCATATAGACTGGTCAGGATTAGCAAAAAGTAATTATTTAGGTGAGGGGTTATTGCTCTTTAGCTCTTATATACCAAACTATATGTACTGAGATGATTGATTGGAGATTCTATATCGACTCATAGACTTGATTGTAAACAAATATTAAGTGTATGTAAAAGCATTTTAAATCATACACAATCCACGATATATAATAAAAATAAACACTTCATTAAAAAGCTACCTAACAAGCCAACTAAAAGTATAATATGAGCTTGTAGAAACATGCGTTATATGCACGAAATATATATCTTTAAAAAACCAACTAATATTTTATTTTGGGCTAAGTTTTGGTACTTCGCGTTGTCGTAGACTTGGCCATTTTGTCTCTGAATAAGAGTAATTCCTGTTTACTTTCATTTTACGAGCTGTAACCTAAACGCACGGGACCACATAAAAGTATACACTGAAGTGTAGTATGTATGAATTTAGAAGTAACAAATTAAGTAAGTGACAAGATACTTACATCATATAGAAGCAGGCATTATATAGAGGAATATTATTTATAAATCTATATATTCTAATGGAAAAGTTAAATTTCCAAAATCTGTCAGAAACTGATAGTTCTTAAAGAATATAAAAAGTTAGCTTGGGGCGATTAAAACTTCATCCATTTTTCTAAGCTCATTACAGCATTTTTCGCATTGCAGTTTTGGAATAATTTTAAATGCGATATTCCCAAAGAAGTATATCATGGAAACCAGTTCAAAATTTATGTTCTCAGAATTATGAAAAATATTTTCTAATAAGTAATCTGCATATACATCATCATCATAATCAACATCAACCCTTTCATTAAAGCCTATTTCAGTATGTTCACTTGAAGAATATATATCATAATCAATACTTTTTGGTAAACATATATCATAAGTATCGATTTGGTCAATCTCGTTTTGTTCAACTTCACAGTTGCTGGAATAATTGAATAATTTAGCAACAATAACTTTTGCCAAAATAGTATTTAACTCGGATACAGAAGGGTTGCTATTGTTGCCTCCCTTCTGCCGCACCTCTTTTGCATATTGTTTTAATAGCAGCTGCAACAGTTCTGCTAAAAATTTGAGTTGCGAATCTCACTCGAATTTTTTCAAATTATACTCCCATTAGAAAACAATGCTTTTACCATAAAAACACACGCATGAGTACCAATACTTTTAGTTCTTACAAAACCTGTTGTTTCGAATCCATCTATTAAATCTAAACTCTGATTATACCTTAACTCTTTTCTTATGATCATTTCGTCCATAACCAAAACAAGTTACTTATAGTCTCTTTGGTCTAACTGTGCACATTTTTGCTTTACGACCTCAAACGCATTATTTTATTGGCGCCGCTCGATTCAGGATGGAAGTATGCGGCAAGTTAAGGGCCCGATTACGGTTTACAACACAAAAATATTGTGTTGTTTTAGTTACATCACAACACTAACTCTTTTTGCGATTATGTTTTACAACAGCTAGCTGCTGTGTATGTCACAGAGTTGTAATGTGATTGTAGTAGATATTTTCATAAAAAAGCATACCTGCGCGTCAACAAATGTCAAGGTAAAAAAATTCAATAAACGTATTCTTCGTCAGAAATACATAAATAAAACAAAAATAATTATGGATATTAACGTTGATTTATATTTTGATGATGAAATTTAAAGTAACAATAATACATACATGGCACGTATTCGGAAAAATATTCACGACAAATCAAATCCATTAGAGTTACTAAATACTGAGTACGTATGATTTTTTCTAAAATAATAAGTTTTTAAATTGTATTAATTACACATAAATTTTAATAAAATTGTACCGGATAAACAAGGATGATTTTTTGTTTTTGTTACAAAAGCTTGACTCTTTAATCCGCTGCTCTGCCATTCCACCAGTTTTAAAATTGTGTTGTGCGTTAAGGTTTTTGCTAATGGTAGTTATCATAGAAACAGCGGCAATGATTTTAATACTGGAGTTTCAGAACCAACTGTTTGCTGCACCAGTACTTTGAAAATTTATCTTGTTTGAAGCTAATTTTATTTTCAAATTGGCTTTATAGTGGGTCCATACCTGTGATTAAATAGAAATAATTTTACTTAAGGTAATATAAATTATTCAGTTGATCTGCTACTAACTCGTTGCCATTTTTTGGTAGTTTAACTGTCAAAAAATTTATCCCATTTCTCTCTGAGATACATTTTGCTACATCGAACTGGCTGCTTCCTTCGGCCAATCTCTGGATTCATTTTCATTAGGTCAACCAGGTTTTCCATTTGTTTTTTATTTGTAATTTTGCTAAGAATAAATAATAATTAATTATTTGTATGCCTTTTAAATTTTATATGTTTACTTACAAATTTTTCTCCATTTTGCTTTTTTAACTTGTAACGCTTACGAAAGAACACCTAATGAGCTAAGGTACATTTCTGACAGTACTGACAACACATAAATACACATGTTGTAAACGATAATCGGTGTTGTCAAAGGCAAACAACTTAACATGCAACATAAAAGACAACAGTTGTAAACCATAATAGCTTTTTCAAAAATACAACACTAAGCTAACAACTCTTGTAAACCATAATCGGGACCTAGATTTAAATTGTTTCTTAGAAAAATGAATGTGGATTTACACTTGTAATATATATTGTGAGCTAAATTCTTTACGTGTTTAGAAGTAACTAAAAGCTTACAAAATGTTTTGCTTTTCATGCTAATATTTTGGAGAGCATCAATTTCCTAACCTTTTGCTGACAATTCTAGTTTTCTTTCTGGAATTTAAAACTTTCTTGTATTTTCTTAAAAGACCGTCATATTTTTTTCTAAATATGTATGTATATAGATTTAAAAGTTGTGTTTGTTTTTCGCAACTTGAAGAACTGGAACTGTTTGAAATTCTGTAATTCAGTATTTCCCTTTTCTCGAATTCATCTAAATATATAGCTGGAAAGGCTTCCGCCTTTTGTTTTTGAATGAGCTTTCAAAATTACGGTCGCTTATATAAAGATTTTTGTGTAATCTTCTTCAGGAATTAGACATTTTCCCCGCCAAATTTGTCCTAAAAGGCATAAAAAATCGTAAACCTTTAAAATGTCTTCTGTATCTTTTACATATCTTTATGCAGCATATCCTGCCTGATATTAATATGTTTTTTTTTCTCACTTGTATTCATCATGTAAAGCAAAAGAAAATTACACACGCGCATATGTATATATTATAGCTCAATCATTATTGTTACCGCCGCCACCCTAATGTTGTTTAAAAACCTGTACTGTTTCTATTTACTTAATGTTAAATTGCACATAAATATGTATGTTATAAATATGCACATATTTACATGCATATATGTTTGCTTTGCTCTTTTTTCTCGTTGCTCAATTGCTTAATAGCGGTTTTTTAAATTGTTTTCATTTACTATATAAAGGAATTTCTTTAGATTATTAAGGGCTTTTTAATAAGAGAAACGAGCGAGTGAAAAACAAATTGTTTTAAAGCGTACACATACGCAATAAAAATTATACATAATAAAATTTAAGTAGTAATAAATTACTTTAACTCTTTTGTTCTTTTTTTGTCGCTCTTCAAAGTTGCGTTTCATTAAACTTGTTTCTCGAAGCCAACAATTATTATTGAATGAAAGTAGAATTTTATTAAGGATCTTCAAACAAGTTTGCATATGTTTTTTGCTTATGTTTTTTTCCACGTTCTTTTCAGTACCATAATTCAAATTTGATGAAACCAACTTTAAATATGCTTGATGATCAACGATCCAACACGTTGGTTTCTGCTTTTTTCTTTACTTTTTCCTTTACCCCCGGCACCAATAAAGATTTTAAAATTTTATTTCATGCTTTGTTCAACATGCGTCTTCTTATAGTGTATATTCTTTGGTATTATGTATATAAATCTTTGGTACACCAAGTGCCCTTGGCTTGTTAGGAAGTTATTTTTTATCACACAATAACAATACAATAACTTTTTTTTCGCTATATGTTGTTTTCTTGCCACATTGCAGTGATGTTTTAACGCTTGTAGCAAAATCAAATACATATTTGCTTGATCGCCTGATTTGTTGAATGTTGTTGATTGTCGGATGCTATTCAAGTTACAACTAACTGTCGATCGATTGGTCAAAATGTGGATATCGAATTGATTAAAACCGAAATATTTTCTTAATTTTTGTATTCTTTTGAAACGATTCGGTAATTTGCCTGCTATTAAATATATTCATCTCTCTTAACAAGGTCAAATACATCCGATTTGCATATTGTAATATCCTGTTGAAAGTGCGGAAGATGATGGAATATGAGCTTTAATCATAGCAATATCATTGTTTAACTGTTGAGTGAGATGATGATTATTTTCTTAATTGCATCGGCTAACTTTTTTTTTAAATATCTCGTACGCTTCAATATTATTCCCGTTTCAATCATATTGAATTTGGAAGTCATCAAGAATATACTCGTACACATATAATTACAATACATAACAGACCTTATTTTAATATACATATATATCGTCGTTGTGAATGCAAGAGGCTGTATGTCAAAAAAAAATGAATTTAGGTTTATTGTAGCGTTCTAACCACAACAGGGGCTCCCACAAGTGCAATTTATCTTATGCCGTTCAGGCAATCAGAAGAGAGCTTTTGCGTGCTATTGCAATATGACGCATGTGCAGCATGTTTGTTTCAGTTACTGCTAAAGGACGTATGTTAGTCGCACACTTGATTTGACAGTCGCGTGGAGTGTTCTTTTGAGATAAAGCCTATAAATTGTGCCATTCTGCATTGAATACTAACGGTAAGTGTTGCTATATTTGGTGTTTTTCTTTTTTCCAATAGTTGACAACTCGCTTTGTTATATTTGAAGTTCACGTGCGTCACACATAAGAAAAAATCGTATTTGCTATTAATATTATAGATTATATTTCAATAGGCTGACTGATGGACAATTTACAACTCTCGGAAAATGAAACTGATTTCAGTTGTGGTTCAGGAGAATTATATGAGCCACCATAAAACAATGAAAATGTTGCAGCGGCAGTAGAGGTAGGAGCAGAAAAAATTTATAACAATAATGTTTCATCAATGGGGCAAAGCAAAGAATCAAGGAAACGCAAGGGTCAAAGTGATAGTAATGAATGGAAAAGACAGAAGAATGCGAAGTTAAGAGTTAAAGGAAAGTCTTACTTGGGCCTTAAAAAGAATGAACATGGAAAGTATGAACAAGTGCATATGAAAGGAGCGAGAACTGTTCGTCCAAGGTGCGGAGGCCATTTAACATCCCGATTATCAAAAGGTGGACTAAGGCAGAGTTTTGAGTATTCAACTATTAGCGACGAAGATCGTGCATCAATTTTTGATATTTTTTGGAACTTGTCAACATGGGAGGCAAAACCGTAACCGTAAGGAAATCAAACAATGAAATAGTGAAGAAACATGTGTGCAAACAAATGTTTTCAAATACGTTGTCTATTGAAGAAAAATCTCTTCGGGCTTGGGTGTTAGACCTTACGACCAGCGATCATCGTTAAGATGACGAAGAACTTGAGTCAAGCAATGTGAGCACATCGAGTAGCCAAAGATCTATAGCTGCTACTGTTAATGTCGGAGAGTTTTTAAACTCACTTCCAAAAGTGGAAAGCCATTCTTGTAGGACATCGTCAAGCAAATTGTACGTTGAGCCCGTATAGAGTAACAAGAGGGAGATGCACTGGTATTTTGTACAAAAATGATAGGAAGAAACCAAACAATCTGCGTCATGGAAAATTTTTTTGAGCGTTGTGAAAAAACTTAACTTGAATATTTATACACCAAAAAAAGATCAGTGCAATGAATGTACAATGTATAAAAACGGAAATCTTGATGAAGCCATCTATGAAAATCATACAACGATGAAGAATCAAGCACGATCCGAAAAGGAGAAAGATAAGATTTTATCTGCGGCATGTCCAGAAGTGCAGACACATACCGTGGACTTGCAAGCTGTTCTCTTAGCTCCCGTTTAAATGCGGCTGCTAATTATTATACGAAGCTGAAGGTACATAATTTACCGTATTATAATTTGTCTACTAAGGATGTCATGACACGAAGCAACAGGAAGTTTAGAAAGCGATGTGTTCACTGCAATCGCAACACGCCATTTCCAAAGTGAAATTGATGGAAAAAACCTGCTAAGCTAACTATTTGGAGTGACGGTTGCGGATAACAAAACCGAAATGTGAAATTATCCAACGCTCTTCTCGAGTTAAGCATTAAAAACAACTTCTGTATCGAACAAACATACCTGCCAGTGGGTCACGCGCAAATGGAAGTCTACTCTATCCATGCAAGTATCGAAAAAAAAAACTAGCGAAACGAAAAGAAGTCTATGCCCCTGCGGATTATCTGCCGATTATACATTCGGCAAGGCAAAATCCAAGGCCGTATGAAACAACGTATCTACATCATACCGACTTTTTAAAACTCGATCCTGTTTTCTACAAAGAATAAGATCAGGAAGAAAAGTTGGCGATCCTTGTGTGAACGTTCTGGTTGAGTATCAGTACACTGCCGAAGGATTAATTAATTTAATACAAATTTTGCTGACAATTGGGTGCCATTACCCACGCGACCGAAACGAGGTGAGATATTGATTCAAGATCAGAAGCTGCAACTGTACACATCGAGTTGCCCTATCGAAGCCTCAAAGTATGGGCAGAATTGAAAAATCTCATACCAAGGGACTACCAAGATTTTTATAATACATTGTTGTACAAATAAGTATGTGCAAAAAAAAAGTATTTCAGCCATGAAAAATATTTAGTTTTTGTTTCATTAATTTACATTGATGGCAACTTGACTTATGACATTCAAAAATATATAACTTAGGCAGCAATAGGTCGTATGTAACATTATCTTAAATTGTTTCAGACGTAACGTTCTGAAACCCTATGCAGTGTGAATCGTGGCGATTTATTATTATATTCTAGCCAGTGAAACTAAAACAAAAAATTTTTGTCAGATATATTCAGTTTTATGTCTATAATTTAGTGACATACAACATATTGCATTCACCACGACGATATACGCGTATATATATATGTATATATATATATATATATATATATATATATATATATATATTTATATTCTAGCAGATCCCGGCGTACTTCGCTATTCTTCCCCTCACTCATAGGAGCCTACGTATTTGTTGTTGTTTTTATATATGAACAAAACAACATGTCGGATGACTTCCAAAACGTTCGTATACAAAGTTTTTGAAATGTTATGCATTGTATAATTATTGTACTGCGGCGTTATGAAATGTGATGGTTTGTTCAAACACAAAGCAATTGACGTTTTGGAAGTCAGCCGTCTTCATGAAAAGTCATAACTCAAGAACAGTCGACACCTTTCGAGTAATCTTGAGATAAACCATCTACACTACTATACGAACGATTTGAATACCGAATCGAATTCGGTTTGTGTATATTATATATATATATATATATATATATATATATATATATACTAGCGAACCCCCTGCACACTTCGTAGTGCAAAAAAGAAAATACAAAAATTAATTCGAATGCATTTAAATCAGTGATAAACTGCTTTTATTGTAATGCTCTGTGGTAAACAACATTTGTTGTTTCTCCATTTTCAGTGTAAATATACAAAACCGATGGTTTGCCAACGCGAGAACAGGTTACATACAACTGTCCATGTGAGAAAACTGGATACCGTAATTCACTCCGCAAATCGCGAACACAAGGCGAACAGGAAAGTGAAGTCGTTTAGATTCAAATGGTATATCAAAAGGAATCATTGGGATGCGTGGAATGAATACATCTTCGCCTTTGAATTTTCGAGTTAAAATAGTAGCTTCAATTATATAAGCCATCAACTTTTTAATAGCAAGTCTTGTACCATTACACAAAACGGAGTTGATTGATATTGCAAAGCATAATAATAGGGGCTTCAGCTTTAGATTGGATATTTTGCGGAGGCAATACTGGTAAGCCCAACGAAATAAAAAATTCTGTTGGATAATTCACAACATCTTTTTCATTAGTAACAGTATAGCCATGTTTAATTCAGTAAAATTTTTGTTCTTTGCCGCTAAAATTGCTCTGGCACTCAACCATGCATGGCATGTATATTGTTGTGCTATGTTAGAGAAACTAATTCAATCAATTCCTTTTTTGACTGTAAGAAACGCAAAAATCATTTGAAAATGTTATCAATCCAGTGTCATCAACAGGCATTGCACCATTCCCAATTTTCAGCAATTGGTTAGAGAACTTATCAGCAGAACCCCCTGCACACTTCGTAGTGCAAAAAATAAATTTAAAAAATTAATTTGAATTCATTTAAATCAGTGATAAACTGCTATTGTAATCCTCTGTGGTAAACAACATTTGTTGTTTTTCCATTTTCGGTGTAAGTATACAAAACCGATGGTTTGCCAACGCGCGAACACGCTACATAGAACTGTCCATGTGAGAAGACTGGATGCACTAAATTCACTCCACAAATTTCTAATCGCAAACGCAAGGCGAAAAGGAAACTGAAGTTGTTAAATTCAAATGGTATATCAGACGGAATCATTGGGATACGTGAAATGAATACATCTTCGCCTTTTAATTGTCCAGTTAAAATAGTAGCTTCAATTATATAAGCCATCAACCTTTTAATAGCAAGTCTTGTACCATTACACAAACGGGTTCGATTGATATTACGAAGCATAATAATAGTGGCTTCAACTTTCTATTGGAGATTATGCGGAGGCAATCCTAGTAAGTCCAACGAATTCAAAAATTCTGTTGGATAATTCACAACATCTCCTTCATTGGTAACATTATCGACAGACTTGTACGACACCACTTCGCCAGGAATCTTTGATTGTATAGCCATGTTTAATTCAATAACATCTTTGTTCTTTGACGCTAAAATTGCTCTGGCACTCAACCATGCAATACATGTATATTGTTGTGCTATGTTAGTGAAAGCACATTCAATTAATTTCTCTTTTGACTGTACGAAACGGCAAAAATTATTTTGGAGTATTATCAATCCAGTGTCATCAATAGGCATTGCACCGTTCTTAATTTTCAGCAATTGCTTGGAGAACTTATCAGCAGATAGATCATTCTGCAACTGAACACGAACGTTGGTAGTGAGTTTCTATATATTAACGAATCTCCATATATATGAAGACTTTAAGCAAGAGTTAATTTCATCGGCAGATGTCGATCTAAGAATGAACCGCAATGTTTGCCTAAAATCGCCTAACAATAAAATCAACGCACCACCAAACAGCTCTGAGTTATCTCGGAGATTTTTCATTGATCTTTCCAAAGCTTCAACAGATTTCTTATTCGCGTACTTATGCATATGACGTGGGCTGTGCATAATGTATTTAAATATTTAAGTTTTTAGTGATGTATTTATATGCAATTTATATCATAGATCCGCGAAGTTGTGATTTAGAATAGCTAAGTGTATAAATTCAATTAATGGTTTGACTAAAATTGAATTGTAATGTATTTAAAAACGAATTGTATTTCAGTTTTTCAAAACAATAACTTAAATATTTCGAAATGATTGCAGTTTTCACTAAGATTGCTATAACTCATGAACCAACACACATGCAAACTTTGCAGAAACAAAATCGGTTCTGGCATTCCGGAGAACATCAATTACTAACACAATGCAACTTATTTTTATATATATAGATAGATATATATATATATATATATATATATATATATATACATATATATATATACATATATATATATATATATATATATATATATATTTAAATATATATATATATATATATATATATATATATATAAATATATATATATATATATATATATATATATATAGATTACCCTGCCAGAAAGACAGCAGAGCGCCGTCACTCTTAGCAAATTTGTTAGTCTTTTAAAACCTAAAAATGCTTCATACAACGATCTCAAAATGTTTACGATTCAATTTATTTTGAATAATTTTCAGTGGCGCCATCTATCGAAAGTTAATCGCACCAACATTCGTCGACTCATTCGCAATAACTTTGCTAAAAGTTAAAGCATGATCAAAAGCACAGTTTACGCCTTAATTAATTTTAGTACTTTTCAGAGGCGGCACCTGTCGAATATCGGTCATACCAATTTACAAACCTTCGTTGGCTTATGCGCCACAACTTTGCTATAGATGATAGCATATTCAAATGCACAATTTACGACGTAATTCATTTTGAGTAATTCTTAGTGGCTCCACCTGTCGGAAATTGGTCATACCAAACCAAATGCTTTTCTAAATATCCCTTTGTATCAAGTAGTTTATCCATTCTGTTTTACAAAAACTTCATCACAAGACTTTAACGTTTCCATTAAAGTGTATGATGGAATACTGAACAAACCTTCATTTAGCTGTCTAAGCCATGAGAGTGTCGAGGCAAGACTAGTGTCTTCGTTTTCTAATTTGACAACGAATTAAAGAGAGATGAAAGTGACTCAAGCCAGGGCGAGAAAATGAATATATAACATTATTAGTCTGATTGTAATTTTTCATAAATTTTATGTAATAAATACTATTTTAAAAATATTGAAACGAAATTTTTATTTCAACACTCATATTGAGGCGCTATACCAAATAATTAAAGATAGGTCATATCCTCCCAGTTGAAAATTTGTGAGCTGATTGTTAAAATAATGGTGTGATAAATAAAAAAAATTAGCTATCAATAAGACAAGCGAAACCTAGTCAGCTGATGCATCTAAGTGGGCAGTCAGCTAACTCCTACTAAAAGTAAAAATTATTTTTCAAGTTGGATTCACCAGCTGACGTACAATACGCTATGTTACAACTAGCAGATGATTTTTTTTCCTTTAAGATATTGGATTAGCTACAGTTTGACAAATTTTTAGCTGAGAGGAAATAAGTGCATGTTTTTTTTTCTTCGTGCGGGGGAGAGTATTTTCTGATGCATTTTACTAATTACCGCTTGAGAGGATCTTGGTCATATATATCTGTTACTGGCTCCTGGACTATTAGTTTTCAGTTATCTATCTTTGTGTTAATATGAATTTGAAAACAGAATGGGGTTTGGTATCGTTAACAAACATTAAAACTAATAACAGAAGCTATTAAATGTTTTCGCAGTAATTTTAGTAACTAGTAAAAGTTATTTCAGTAAGCCGTAAAAACGTTCGGTTACTAAAAATTTAGGCAAAATTTTACTGATATATCGTTTACTGGTTTTATGAATAAGTAAAAACTTCTACTGGTTTCTGAACAGTCCTTATAATTGTGTGAGAAAATAATCTTATATAAATGTACCTTTAAATATTCACTTTTGATTTTTGTGTAAATTGCACTACATACTTATTTTTTGTTCATTGTTCTAAAAACAATTATATTTAAAATTATAGTTTATTAGCATTAACATTAGTTAACAATATAAATCATTTTTTAAATATATGTATACAATGTCTCTTAATCGAGCTCTCTAGTATTTTTAATATTGTCCTAGTTGATTTTTACATGTGATTTAGGCTTTATTTATTTACATGAATTTGTATTAAAATAAAACTAGGAATTCCTCCTAAGATTATTGCCAATTCCTCATCGTTTATTTAATCCATATTTCTGCTAAGTTTGTTTCAAAACTTATGTGTACAGCGAACGAAAAGCAAACGTCAAATAAACAAAAAAATACTAACACACACAACATGTACATGTTCTTTGTTATATTTTAAGCACAATCATAAAATGAACCTGTTCTGTTCGATTGGAACACACTTCAAACACACACTTTAAAATGTTCAAAAATTTTAAGTACGTGTACGTACGCCGCAAGAAAGTACATGTTCAATAAACATCTTCGCGTGTTCATGTTGTGTTCAACAAGAAAAGTACATGTGCAATATGAACATAATTGTGTTCATGAATTTTAAGTACATGTTCATGTTTGAAAAAAGTACATGTTCGCTAAAAAAAACGTACATATATGTACGAAAATTTTTTTTGTTTCTCAAATTACGTACGGCAACTACATGGTATGTTTGAGTATCCAGAGAAAATAACAATAGAACTGGAAAAATCTGATAAATGTAAATAAAAACAAAAATAATAATTGGTTTCCTATCATAATTATTAAAAAAATCTACCAAAATGCTTTTAGTCACAGTATAAGTAAGCTTGCCGAAGTGGTACTTGCTGTACCTGCAACACAAGTTTCTGTTGAACGTGCGTTTAGTGCACTTGCTACAGTCTTGACCAAGTTGAGATCTAAGCTCTCAAAGAAGTCAATTTCAAACATTTTAATTACAAAATTATATTTTGACTTGATTGACTGCTCAGCTCTTAAAATAGAAAAAACTGAATAACAGTTTAATTTAATATATATCTTATCGTGTTTTCCGCCAATAAATTATATACATATTTTCATTTAAAAAAATTAGAGTTATTGAAATAATTAGTTTTGTTTTTATTTACATTTATCAGATTTTTCCAGTTCTATTGCTATTTTCTCTGGATACTCAAACATACCATGTAGTTCCCGTATGTAATTTGAGAAACAAAAAAAATGTTCGTACATATATGTACGTTTTTTTTTAGCGAACATGTACTTTTTTCAAATATGAACATGTACTTAAAATTTATGAACACGAGTATATTCATATTGCACATGTACTTTTCTTGTTGAACACAACATGAACATAATGTGTAGGCGCAAGCGAAGCTGTTTATTGAACATATACTTTCTTGCGGCGTACGTATACGTACTTAAAATTTTTGAACATTTGAAAGTGTGTGTTTGAAGTGTGTTCCAAGTGAACAGAACATGTTCATTTTATGATCGTGTTCAAAATATAACAAAGAACATGTTCGACTGTGTTGAACACGAACAAAGATTTTGAAACACATAAATGTGACGAAAATAAAAATATGTGTTCGTTGCTTTGAACTGTGTTCGTTAACATTTATGTACGAGATTTTTGTACGGTGTGTGTAATTTCTGAACTCTGGTAAATAGGCTAATTAAGAATAAATAAACAAATCAGCGCTGAATGCAGAGTTTGAAGTCGATGGGATATTATCTGTGGTGGCGGCTAAGTCTTTTTGTAGGCGTCTCAACTATCGATTCATTACGTGAAGTTCAAACAAAACTTTTATGCTCAATAAATCAGTGGCTATTTAAATGTAGTTTATCTTTAAATGTCATTTAAATACCAAATTTCGTTTTTCACCTCAAACTTAAATAAGACTTAAATGTCCTTCATTGGCCATTTAAATGTTATTTAAATCGAGCACAGAAAACATATGACCTTGACTTTTTTTCTTTTAAGGAGAAGAAAACATTTTGATATTGTGCAAAATTTGCTAAAAAATTTAAAAAAGTTGCGTAAATAAAGTTAATTATCACTAGAATAAAGTCGAAAATCAATAAAACAATATTTATTGCACAAATGGACTCTTAATACAATTGAAAAACTTAAAATATTTCATGCACAACACTTCAAATACTTTGAATCATAAGCAAAACATCTGTTTTCTGAGCAATGGCGATTTTTGTTTACATATATCATGGTGCTACCACATTTTTCGCATAAGTTAATTGAAGTATTTAAGTCTGACTGTAAAACTGACTTTATATATTCATCAGAGTTAACTAAATCGACATTTCAATAGCTACTGATTTATTGGGTATGACATTCAAATTAATTGTTTATATGTTTTAATTTTTGATATGTAAACATCTATACGCTAGGGGTTAAAGATTTTTTCCAAAATACAATCAAAGTAAGATCAAATCGGTGTGAGCTATGTATTATTGTAATCATACTGACAACAAGAAGTGCAGAGAAACTTAACAGCTGGATATAATCAACATCTAGTGTGCAATAGTAGCTACTAATTTTTACTAACATCTAATTGTGCTAGCGCTGTGCAGTTCGAAAACCATTGCTGTGAAATAACTACATGCATTACATTTCAGTAAACAGCTGATTAATAGCTTGTTAAACAGGAATATATACAAAATAATAAAATATTTTACGAAACATCAAAAAAAATTATAACTCAGAACATAAAACAACTCAAAGTGTATCAAAGTAGTACATATATACTGCAGTGTGCCCATTTACTAACCAAATAAGTTAAGTAAAACAAACAAAAACCAGCAAATTCCTATGTATTTACAATATTGAAAGTTTTGATACTTTTAATTGATATATTGAAATATATTATAAAAGCTTAAGTAGTTCCAACTTAAAAAAAATGTTTCATTAGTAGATGTTTACACATCTACCCCGTGATTAGACTCACATTGCTTTTTTTTTTTTTGTTACATTTAATTTTTTTTGAATTTGTTAGAGCCACGCCTTGGAAAAAAATAAAAATCTAATATTTCCTGGACATACTTAATTTTTCCTGTACCCTGGACAAGATCTAAAATAAACTGGACAATCCTGGCGAGTCCAGGGCATATGGAAACCCTACACAGGAGTGGCCTTTAGGGACAACCGTGTTCGATGTGTTTTTAATATTTACGTTTATGTAAAATTTCTTTTAGATCTTAGGCATTAATTATTTCTTATAATATATTCGCTTGAATTGCAAATAAAATATCTAAATGTTCATAGTCAACTCCTGCATAATATACACTCAAATTGATGCAATGTAAAATAGAATATACTGACCTGAAACCAATCGATATTAGCGAAACGCAAACGACCAGCAAGTCCAATAAATTGAAGGCTGATCGGCAGAATGCTCCTTCGTGTAAGACGAAGCCGTATGAAATCAATTTAAGTAACAGTTCTATTGTGAAGACAGCCGTAAAAAAGTAATCAAACTTGTTTAAAACCTGAAAAGATATATAAGACATAGCGCATTATTTTTTTAAAATAATTAAAACAGAAAAAGCTAATTTAAAAAAAAAAATGCTTAATTTATATATATAATTTATACATATATATATATATATATATATATATATATATATATATATATATTATAAAACTATACAGTTCATTCGGAGGATTCACATTGCAGGCATATATCCATAAGTCATAATATAAGAGCTCGCAAATATTGGCTGGTGTAAATACCGCAGCATAATTTAGTATGCTATTTTCATATAGGGTTAGCTCATAAGAAGATGTATCCCTAAGTTAAAATATTTGAAGAAACAATTTCACTTTTATTTAAGTCCATAACATATGCCTCTTGCATCACAAGTTTCTCGAAAAATTGGTATATGTAAAAAAAACAGCTGCTGCCGCTGATATGAGCTGAGTAATCTGTTTTGTGATTTTTCACTTGGAAGTGAAAATCTCATATTATGGGTATGTAAAAGTGTGAAAAAATTTTAACAGTTTTCTCGAACAAAAAGTTTTAAACGTTCGGCTCAGATCTGTAGAGATATTTTATGACAAGGCGGCAATATCCCTCAATAAGTACTATTATTTTATTTGCAACACAACAATATTTTGAACTGTTGTAGATTATAAGTAAATAGCACTTTGTGTGAATAATCCAATTGGTCTATTTTTACTGATTTCAAGTATTTTAAGTTCAGTGATACCAATTTAATTATTTACGTTCAATTTTGATTTTAGTAGTAGGCCCACCACTCAGGGCACTACATATGTAGTGTATTGTTCTGAAATTTGGATATGAGGGGATAGTGTTATTTATTTGTTTATTTGGGTCTATAGAATTTTACATTCTTACTGACTTTATACATATGAGTAATGAAACAGTATTGATCAATTATTTAAAAATTAAGCTAGATTTATTTTAAGTACAATATTACTCTCAGATAAATTAATAGTGCGGGCACAGGCCCGACGAAAATAATCATTATTAGCATATATAGAACGGTAATATCAAAGACTCTATAATATAAAGATATTGCACGCCATATGTTATTAAAATTTTTTGTTTCTGTATGATGCGGCGCACAGTGGCAGATTTTGTGAGTTGGCGGTCAAAATTCTATAACTTTTGACTGTGTTGAAATTTTTTAATGAATTTTTTTTTTGTTGGATAGAAGACATCTTAAGCTTCAATTAATTGTATTAACTTTAAAATTGGGCCTTATTAAAGTACACTTATATATGATTGAAAAATGACTTTCAAAAATATAGGTATTATCGGCCTTAAAAAAAAATTAATTTGTGAATGTAGTGATTTAACATTGCATTTTATAAATAGTAACGTTAACTGAAATAAAAAATTACATATTTAACTAAGCCGTCCACTCGGGTCCATTTTATTTTGATATTTAGCCCTCTTATCCAATGGACCACTTTGAATACGGGTTTGAAACTCAAAATTGTTTTAAATGTATTTATATTGATATAATATTTAGCAAAACTAATTTTATTTTAGTCGTTGATATCCCTGTGAAATTTAAGGGCAATCGGTCCACATTTACTCATAGGGCCCTTGTATGTCAAATTTCGAAAAATAGCCTTGGTGATCACTAACAAATGTAAGTTCGACGGCTTTAGATGTTATTATTATATGAACAATTTAGATATATTTTAAACCTGAATCCATAACAGATATGTAGGAGATCTATATCCGAAAAAAAATTTTACCATAAATTCTAAGAAAATCTTTTATTCCAAATAAAATAAAATGTCTTTTATAGATTTTCAATATTTATTGTGCTTTTTTGCACAGAATACATTTTTCATTTAACCATTTTAGTGAAAATTTCATCTAAGTATGTCTCTTGCTCATCTTCAAGGAGCTGTTTGGCGTCTTTGTCCAATTCTATGGGGGTGGAATTCCATTTTTGTCGAATGCTGGAGATATATGGATCAGAAGTGCACAGTAAAATATTAAAGAGGTCTTCATTGGTAGTATATCTAGATATCTTTCTTGTGTTGTGCTCGCGAAAATATCTATAATCTTTGTTCCTTTTTTCTTGCGCTTCTTCAGAAAGATCTCCAATCGGCAGCATATTGTGTGAATAGTGTTTTCCCCATGATATGGTATTTTATGGACTGTTGATGGCAAATTCCTCCAATCATATTTTTCGTTGTATAGTTTCACTGTTTCAAATTTTCTTGCATTTATCTTTTTATTGCATGATATTACTTACAGTATGATTTTGTAGCGTTTTATTAATTCAAAATCTACTCCTGTAATAGATGCAGCAGTTTCAGGATCAGAAAAAAATTTTCTTGCTGTGTTGCCATCATTTGTGTTTCTTTCTTCTTGCTTTGGCTGATCGATCAGTAAACCCAATTCCAAATATTTTTCTTGTACGTGTTTCTTTTTTGCCTCTCTTCTGGCTTTATTTTCGTCACTATTTCGTACTGTTCCTTTAAAATCTAAATCATAGCTTAGCTTAAATATGTGTTCCATAAATCAAATTTTAGCATGGAGTGGGGACAAGCCAAACTCATAGGCTTCTTGGAAAGTAGTGTCTTCTGTTGGAAGTTGACCTAATTGGTTTGCAGTGTTTTTGCAAATAACACAGCTTGAAGATGATTTTGTTTCAGTTATGGCCTGTGCAACTTTTCCATCAATCATGTAAGTAACATTTGGTAATTTATTTCAATCTCTTGATCGTTACGTAGCAAAGTTATCGGTTGAAGTTTATCTATTTGTTGTTTAAGTTTAGATACTTCTTCTAATATTACATCCTTCGTTTCCTTGTTAAAAGCAAATTTAATTGGTCTGCAATATTTTGTTGAGGAAGGTATTTCGTTTTTCCATATGTCAATATCGGTTTCTTTGCTAGTAGATGGCTCAAAAAATAATGTTATTTGTTTTTAGTCTTAACGGAACAAAAGATATCATAAATAAGTCAGAATCTGGTATATTTTCTGCATTATACTGCTTATATCGCTTTTGTCCAGGAGATCCTTCGCATCCCCATTTAGAAATTAGTGCGTCCAATGTATTTAACAATCTTTCCGCAGTATGATTTAGTATGTCTTGCAATACCACCTCTGCTGAACTTTCTGTAATGTTTACAGAATTTTGTGGTGGTAAACAATCTTTTTTAATTAAACCCAAATCTCTATATTCTGGATATATGGAGTAATATTTCCCGATTGCCCGCTTTCGCAATTCCATATACTGATATTTTGTTAGCTTTAAGTCCAGAAATATTGAAAATGCTTCTTCAGATGTATATTTTTTATCATCGGTTGGTGTTGGAATGTTCTTTAAAATCCTTTTTACACGCTTGGGGCTCGCTTTCATTACTTTTTCTATTATACCATTTTTTTAGTTTTATTTTTTGTTGGTCCCAGTTGATGGAAAGACGTATCTTTAATTATTTCTTCAGAAAATTCTTCATTAGTGCTTTGCAGCTTTCGTCTTTGGGACCTTTCACTACACTCCTCAACTGGTCTGGCAGGTCGGCCCACATTTGCTGGTTTTGGATGGCTTTCAAATACAAGTTCGCTTGTAAGCCATTGTTTGTTGCAGTTAAAATTTGTTTCCTTATTTCTATAAAATTCATTATACCGTTTATTTAATCGCGTTAAGAAATTATAAATTTTTTTATAAATGGTCGCACAACTTAAAGTAAGGGTTTTTTAACATGTGTAATATAACATCGTTTTTGTTTTTTTGTTCAAAATAAATTTTAGCAAGATCGTTATAACTGAACTTAGCCATCGTTTTGACAATACTGATCATCGTTTTTAATTTTGTCTGTTTTTATACACATCAAGTTTTCTTGAAGCATGTATATGTTTAAACTAGAGAGAGGAAAGAAGAGGAGTACAGACATGCTTGTACCTACAATTTACTTCAATTCTCTTTTGTTATTTTATTCTCATATTCAAGAAGACCTGATGTGTCTATCGTATTTTAACCATTATATGCACAGCAGCTGGGTACACAATAAAGTTATAACAAAAGGTCGAATATATCAGTCCAAATACAACAACTCATGTAACTACCCCCGCTTATTTGTAACTATACATTTTTTTATGGCCTAAATTACAAAAATAACAACAGTCTTTTATTATACCCGTTTCATTAATAAAACTTCTTCGAAAAAAAAACATACACACAAACACATGTGGATATACCGCACTCCCATACCTAATATATCCGACATGCAAGCAGTAAAATCATTGTAGGTCCGAGAGACGCAAATATAAATTTAAAAAATTAGTATATAGCAACAGCTCAAAGTACGTACTGTAACACGTAATAAGTCATTTTACGAAGTTTTTCGTAGAAAAAAAGTTGCATTCCACTGAACATCGAGATTTGGGTATATTTTGGACCTTTATTGCAATGCCCAAATCTGGGACTCGAGCGAAGTAGGGCACGATTTTTTTAAACTATTTTATAAGTTAAGAAATGATATTGTGTGAAGAAAAAAAATTTCCAAAAATATATAAAACCAAAAAATTTATGCCCACTTGAAGTTCAAAAATTTTCTAAAATATTTTGAATTTCAGCTTCTCTTAAAAAAGCGCGTTTTTCATCACCGTATTCGAAGAGAAATAATCGAAATAAAAACTTACATTTCTGGATTTCGAGGTTCCTATGGGTTTACTTTTATATATTAAAAAAAATTAAATCGGTGACACAAAAAAAATGTTTGAAGAGTTTTGGCCGCCATCTCTTCAAATGTGTCATTGTTCGCCGGACAAGTATGTAGCAACCAAGAATAATAAAATAAAGATTACGCATTGCGCATGAATTCCCGTTTGATGACGTATTTATTCACTCGAAGAGATTGCCAAATGTTTATTATATGCAAAACTAATACTTGGGGTATTCACACTTCGTGCTATTTAGTCATATTGTCATAAAGTCAGAAAATTTTAGACCTGTTTAAAAAAAGTTCTTGCTATACTGAATATAAAAAAATCATAAAATTATAGCACTCTTTCAGGTGTGTTGTCACAAAATGCTCTAAAGATCTGAGTCGAACGACTGAAAATCTTAAGACGAGACGGCGATTATATATGTTTGCCACCGTTACTTATATATGATTCAAGACTCAAAAGCGACTAAAATATTATTCATACGTATATGTTTGTACCTTAAATCACGTTTCTATAACATAAAAAACATTAAAAGAGCACTAAATCGCAAAACTGAACATGTACAGGTGAAAAGTTTTTCTCGTTTGCCTTACGGTGCTGGCAGTCACTGAACGTTTTTCCGTATGCGGCCGCAAAAAAAATTTATTCAGCTCATAACAAGGAACAGATGTTAGAGTTTGTATATGCAAATTTATTTAGCAGACCAAGTTATGACGGGTTGTTCACACTTGTCATATTTTTCGTGCTATTATTTTATGACTTATGACTGCAGTGTGAACTTTCTCGTACAAAATTAATACTCTATGCTACATTTTCCAGGGCTTCACACAATTTACTCAGAGAGATCTCTAACAAGCAAATTAAATCGGACTTATCAAAGTGCAAGTTTTGTGTTACATTTAATATATAATTATAATAAATTATGTTGTATTTTACAATAAATATTTTAAAATAATTATGAAATAACTTAAAGTGTAAGAAACTTACTAAAACTTATTTTTAACGCTCAAACTGTAAACAAAAAACCCAAATTAAAGTGAAAAGAGAACAAAAAGAGCAAACAAGATATTTGCGGTGGGCAATTACAAACAAAGTAACAGCAACAAACAAGTGAGGAATTCACTGCGTTAATATGTATTTCATATTATATTAAATTATCACCATCATATTTAATGGGGTCAAACGAAGGCATTTCGGTAGTAATGCAAAAGTAAAAGTTGACAATACACCCGATTTGGATGTATATAATTCTTTAACGGGTAAGTTGAAACCGTCAATTCTAAATAACACAAGGTTTTATTGTCCTTGTAGTTTCTTCATATACTATACTTAAGAGTGTTAATCGTAACATTCAGGCAGATGTTTTGGCTACAGAAGCAATCTAAAGCGAAATAGGAAATGTGGAATATGATGGTTTAGAAAACTTGGCCGGATATATTTGCAACAAATTAAAGAATGAAAAGCCTTATCTTGTGAGTAATTCTTCAACTGAACGTACCTATTCACGGGTTAATCACTTAAGTGAAGGCGGACTTGTGTTACCGACGATAACGAAAATATGGCTGCATGCTCCAAATGTCTGGATAGTTATCATCGTGTTTGCGGGAACATTCACGATAGCGTAGATGTTTCTACTTCGGTCTGTCGAAATTATTCTATACAACAACAAGAAATGCCTGAACCTAACCTAATTGATTTATGTCCACTACAAGTCAGAAATGCTTCCATACAGCCAGCCGATCCGATAACTACACCTCAAAATACCACCAATATCAATGTGTCACAGTCATCGTCGTTCCATTTGAATATAACTGCTGAAAAACAACTCCAGCTACAGCAGCTTGAAGAGGAGATGCAATTGAGAAAAGGATATCTGCAAGGAAAGTATGACTTGATACGCTCCTCAAACAATAAGAGTCAGCAGTCACTTTCTAACCGCTGTCAAGTAACAAGTGCATAGCCAGTGGCAGACAATAGTATTAATACTTGTCCACAGAGTATGAAAAATTGTTATCAACCAGTGAGTATCAACAGAGTGCAAAATAACTCTCGAAATTGTAATATTTTCCAAAGAGATGTTGACAATATACAATCATTTAACAATTGTCAACACACAAATTTACATCAATCTTCTAATATAATGAACAATGAATCACTTCGTTATTGTCCATATTCAATCCTCAATGCCAAGGTACTAATATTAACGGCACTAATAGGATATTTGATCGTCCCCTGAACATACCTCACGTTACCAAATTGGCTGATCGCCAAAAATTCTAATTTACTTAATTCAAATGCTATAAACAGTAATTTTAACAATATTACAGCGACACAACTCTTTGCACGGCAGTGTATTTTTAGAGACCTACCAGCTTTTAACGGTGACCCCAAAGAGTGGGCGATATTCATCAGGACATTATTTGGTGGTTCTAACGGCGGAAAGCTTACTTATCATATATATATATTTGTGGCAAAAATGATGACATGATATTATTAAACAATTTTTTTCTGATGAAAATTTGGGTATTTTAGCCCCAGAAAAAGACCTTATCTCAAAAGACGAGCAAAAGGCTCTTGATATTTTAGAAAAAAAATTTGTAAATTTATAGATGGTCGTTACGAAGTGGACCTTTTGTTGAGATTTGCCCAACCAGATTTACCAAATAGCTTGCCAACAGCTTTAAATCGATTAAAATGTATTCAGAAGAAAGCTAACAAGGATCCAACGTTAGCTGAATATCTTAAAAATCAAATTCTAAATCTAGAACAAAAAAATTATGCTGTAAGATTATTAAATAGCTTCTTACAAGAAAGTGGAGGTAAAATCTTGTATTTGCCAACATTTATTACAACAAATCCCCACAAACCGGACAAAATTCGTCTTGTATGGCACGCTGCCGCAAAATCTGGAAATTATGCACTAAATGATTTCTTGATGAAAGGACCTGATTTTCTTATACCACTTATGCAGATTTTATTTAAGTTTAGAAAATATGCGGACACATTACCGAGATGTTTCACAGGATTAAAGTTCGAAAAAAAGGTGCTTGTTCACAACGCTTTTTATGGTGGGATGAAGATGGCTATATACTAGTCAATTAATGTCGTAATATTTGGGACATCTTGCTCACCTTGTATTTCACATTGTGTAATTGGTCGTCTAATTCTGTCGAAGTATTGGATGCGTTGGGAGAAAAAAAGAGTTTCGTAAACAAAACATTTGAGTGCAGCCAGAATTATTCTCAATGGGAAAAAATCCTTGTACTGGGACCCGAAAGGTGACGTATTTAAAATGTATTTAAAATTTGTCAGACTTAAGCGAACTCAGAAAGAATACCTACTAAAACAGAAGTATTACAAGTACTAATGTCTGTTTTTGATCCACTTGGGTTTATGGCGTATTTTATGTCATATCTAAAAGTTATTCTCCAAGAGATATTTCGAACTGGAATCGACTGGGGCCAACCTCTTGACAAAGAACTTTATAGGAAATGGAGAAATTGGCTTAAATACTTACCAACGATTACTGCCGTATCTATACACCGTTGCTACTTACTAGAGTTACAGCAAAATTTCGTTGCGGAATTGCATACGTTCGCCGACGCCAGTGAAGATGCCTATGCAGCAGTATCTTATTTCAGGATTGAGTGTGTTGGCAAGGTAGAGGTTAAATTTGTTGTTGCAAAATCAAAGGTAGCCCCACTTCGACCAATATCAGTACCAAGACTCGAACTGCAAGCTGCAGTTATTGGTACTCGGTTGATGGAAACAGTCACCTGCCACAACATAAAATTGCAAAGAAAAATTATGTGGACTGACTCCAAAACAGTTTTGAATTGGTTCAAGGGTGATCTACGGAGGCACAAGCAATTTTTCATGTTCCGTGTGGCTGAGGTTTTGGAATACACTAGTGCTGAAGATTAAAGGTGGGTTCCTAGTGATATGAATGCGGCAGGCTATGCCACTAAATTTAGATCACCTAATGATGCTTACATGACCTGGTTTAATGGTCCCTCGTGGTTAGGGAGTCCTGAAAACGAGTGATCCAAAAATTCGGTCGCAAACGTTTAACAAATGCCATACTTCTGAGAAGGCGCTCCCACTTTGAAAATCTGTAATAGTCAATTACGGTGAAGTCCCGCTGCACTTGCACTGCCACATATCTAATTTTATTTTGGGAGGTGCTATTTTCATTACTCAATGGTGCCGGCCATTGTTTAGGGAAGTGGCGCAAAAATGATGGACCGTTTAACCATTGCTTGTTTGAGTCAAATTCCGGCTTCCTCGCCCATTTTGTTGCCAAGTCCCCAACGTTTTCCTTGGAAGGAATGTATCTCCATTGCATTCCATCTGTTATTTCTTGTATTTCGGCGACTCTAAACATCATGAATTGCTTAAAGTTCCTTGGGTCAGATTTCAACCATTGCAAGAATGTTCTGGAGTCAGCCCAAAGGTGAGTGGACTCAATTTTCAGATCGTGATTCTCTATAATAGTTCCAGTCGTGCACCTAATACCGCAGCCAGTAGTTCCATACGAGGAATCGAAATAGGACGTAGAGCTGCCACTTTGGTTTTGAAACATACTAAGGCTGTTTGCGTTTCTTTACTTATCTCTATACGAAAGTATGCAACAGCTGCGTAAGCATTTTCGCTGGCGTCGACGAACATATGTAGTTGGATATTGCTGCGCTGGTCTGAGTCGCCTTTAAAATAACATCTGGGAATTTCCATTTTTTTTACCTCTTTTAATACGGACAACCACCTATACCATTCCTCCGAAAAACTTTCAGAAATTGTTTCATCCCATTCTCTTCCGCTGCGCCGGACATTTTGCAGTAGGATTTTCATTTGCACCGTGTAAGACGCTAATAGGCCCATAGGGTCGAATATTGACATCAACAATCTCAGTAACTGTCTTTTTGTAGGAAGCCTCTTTCCAGATAATATATCGCCACTAGCTTTGGTAAATTTCAAATCGCATCCCGAGGAGCTTTTCTGGGTCAATCACGTTTTAAACTTTTCCTCCCGCTTGGCAAAATGAATTGTGTACTTTTCCTTCGCCTATGGCCGCTAGAACCTCATTGAAGTTAGACATCCAATTTCTGATGTAGAAATTACCTTGTTCGTGGATATGTCGTACCTGCTGTGCCAGACTAATAGCTTCTTCAACAGTGTCTACACTATCCAACAAATCATCTACGTAGTGTCTATTTTTAATTGACTTTACTGCTCTTGGTGACATATCAGTTAAAGTTTCGGCATTAAAATTTTTTACACACTGTGCCAGCGAAGGGGAACAACTGGCTCCAAAAGACATCACTTGGAGCACGTAAACATCTGGTTCGGCTACATTATTTGGCCGCCAAAGAAATCTTTGTGACTGCGTATCTTTCGTATCTACCGCAACACGGTGAAACATTTCTGATATGTCACCACTTATTCCAATCTTACCTATTCGAAAGTTGAAAAGTACGTTTATTAAAGGGGTGACTAAGTCCGGACCTTTATTGACATACCCATTTAACGATACTCCACGGTATTCAGCAGCGGCGCCCCAGACAAGTCTCATCTTTTCAGGCTTGTTTGGATTGCTAACAACAAAAATTGGTAAGTACCATTTCCTCGGGTGCGGCAGGTTTATCTCGCTCTTTTCCAGCTTGCGGATGTAGCCCTTTTTAGCATGTCAAAAATTTTATCGTTGACGCGTAACTTTAAGCCTGTATTGCGTTCTAACTTGCGTTCAAACCATATCAATCTTTTCAGAGCCATGTCATAATTATCTGGCATCATTGAATTTTCATTTTCCATAAAAGTCTTACCGTAAATTTATTTCCAGTCCGTCGGACATATTGCCGAATATTAATGTCGTTGCTAACCGAGGACAATTTATTTGTGATGCCATCATTTTCAAGTTTCATGTTACTTTTCATTAGTTGATCCAGAGCTGCATCGTCATCCCGTATGTAGCCACCGCATTCGCAAATGTGTAATTGCAGACTCGCATTCATGTATGCCTTACCATATACTTCTGGACATACAGTATCATAAACCGTCCAACCTAATCTCGTCTTCAATACCGCAGGTTCGTGTGCTTGGCCCTCTTGAGCTTTCAAAGGCATGGCTACCCTTCTGTTATTCAGCCCTATAATAATTCTGATATTCTGATAGTCCAATTTACTAAATTCTGCACACTGAGCTATAAAATGGCCCATTTCACCACAGCCGTAACATTTATAATCGTTGGTATATTTCTTTTTGTGGCCCTTGTCATAATTATTACGCTCATCGTGCATGTTCACTCTTTGCGGTTTACGTCTTTCATTATCGGGCGTGCTTGCCGTAGAGATATTTACAACACTACTTGCAGCTTCCGCTAAATTAAATAGCCAATTGCTAAAAACAGTAATATTTGTATACGATTCTATGGGCAAGCCGCGCAGATGTTTGTATTTATTTTTCAGTTCTGAAAAAATCAGCGATTGCTTTGGTAAGTCAAGTTTGCTTATAGATTGCACATCTTTTAAAATGAATTTTGTCTGATCTTTCCCGGTTGGAGAAATTTCTAAATCCATACGCTCAGAATTATTGTCGACACGCACACTACCATCCGCCCATTTAATACACAACTCGGAACGCAAGCCTTTCAGACCAAGCTTCGCCATAACAGATTTTTCTGTCAGCGTGGGGCCGGAACCCTCATCGAGAAATGCGTATTCTTTCACGCTCTTATTATTGGCGTGTATTGTCATTGGTACTACTCTATACAAAACATTTGAGGTCACCAAGTTGTGCACTGATACAACAGATGCTTCATCGCTGCTAATATTGCCCACATATGGTTTATGGAGCAGGGGATGATATTTTGCTTTACATTCATTCGTACCACATTCTTTTCTTTCGCGGCAAACTTTCTGGTTATGTACTTTCAAGTACGATCGACACAAGTTTTTTTCGTTTACGACTCGCCACTTTTTCTGATAGTCCAATTTACTAAAGTCTGCACACTGAGCTATAAAATGGCCCATTTCACCACAGCCGTAACATTTATAATCGTTGGTATATTTCTTTTTGTGGCCCTTGTCATAATTATTACGCTCATCGTGCATGTTCACTCTTTGCGGTTTACGTCTTTCATTATCGGGCGTGCCTGCCGTAGAGATATTTACAACACTACTTGCAGCTTCCGCTAAATTAAATAGCCAATCGCTAAAAACAGTAAGATTCACAGCATTCAATCATCTTGAATGCATTGCCCAGTCGAGCTTCATTTGCGCCATTAGTCTCTCAACGAGTTCGTTTATAAGCATAGGGTTGTACAAATGTGCTGTCAGGTTTGCTGCTTCCATTGTTGCAACAATATTTCGTACGTCGAGCGAAAAATGTACAAGCGTTTCCAA
The DNA here is from genome assembly GCA_963675445.1 of Linnaemya vulpina. Taxonomy (NCBI): domain Eukaryota; kingdom Metazoa; phylum Arthropoda; class Insecta; order Diptera; family Tachinidae; genus Linnaemya; species Linnaemya vulpina. The sequence goes on from OY776281.1 coordinate 33,106,071, forward strand.
CTTTGCTGGATTTACGTTTGGCCCAGCACGTAAAACTACATTAACAAATTCTGAATAATATGCTCCGGCTTTCCGAAAAGCATACGTAGTGTTGAAATACAAGCGGCACCAACGCCGGTAATGTTAACTTACTGCCCACGTATTCCAGTGCCTTACCTTTTAATACACGTTGCAAACGTAACAAATTTTCCTCGTTGCTAATGCCACACGTCTTCGTTGAATTTTCATAGCTACTTATAAACAGTGGCCATTCTTCACTCTTGCCACTAAACATAGGGAGTTCTGGAGGCGTCATTTGTCGGGCATAAAATTGAGGCCGTCTATTGAAACTCTCAGGGTGACAGTCAATACCACGTCTATTTGACATGCCACTACAATTGGGTTGAATACTCTGACTGTCAAAAGCCGCTGAGGCTGCATTGTCTATTACGCGTGTGTCGCTTACTTGTTGGCCTTCAAAGACATCTTTATTTTGTGTTGACATAATTGCGTACTTTCGCTCAATGAACAACATACTTAATTTATGTTCTTCTTCCAAACGCTGTAGTTGCATGTCTATATCGTGACAACTTTTCGTCAACGATACAGCGCCATTGTTACAGGCACCTACTCTTTCCTGCATGGCCACGCCAGAAGCCATCGGCGACATTTCGTTTTCAGCCAATACCATATTTTCCGCATGTTGGACCCCACCTAATCCTGCCATCGAAGGATTACACTTTCCTCATAGCCAATCTTTATCCACAATACTCCCTTCAACACCAACACAAACAAAATGAAACCACATATCGCAATGGACCATTTCCTGGTTGTCAGCCAGTGCACATATCGAACAACTTCTCTGATCATCACCATCCACCGGTGGATTACCTTTTGGTTTAATCATATTCGTAGTCAACGATCAAGAAAATTCTCAAACACTGGGCGTCTATGAACTTCAAACCAGCAATACAAATTTTTTTAAGAAATATTCGGATTGACCAACTTCATTAGCATTCGAACAGCCACAAACAGATAAACAATATTGTGCGGTCAATAACAGGACGAATATTTTGTACTTTATTTAATTCGAGAAGCTTTAAAAAACTATAAAATAAACAATGTATATAAATTCAATGTAAGATAAAATATAGGTGTGTCTTAACCATGCTTACTTTGGTCTTCCTTTCTTGCCGTTTAGTTCGAAATTGAGAAGCAAGCATACAATAAAGCAAATTATTAGAGCGAGGCGTTATTGCCATATCGCACAAATAAGTAAATAAATAATAACGTTACCAGAAAACCAAAATAGTCAAGGCTACAATAAAAATAGTAAATTCATCTGTGGTCAATTTGCAACAGTGCCACTTTCAATAATCTTTTAAGGGAAAGCGCATCGGATATAGCGATAGTTCATTGTTGATAGATTACATCGTCGCTTGCTTTTTAATCAGGAGCGCACGCTTGAAAGGCTACATTGTCGCTTATATTGTAAGAGAATGCGCACCAATTAACTAGCCTATGGCAAGTATATGCCAAATTTAAGGGAGGTAATAAGCAAAGGTGTCATCACTGAGGAATACTAAATATCGCTTAGATCAGCGATTACGTCATGGGTGTTTTTACCACTGGATTATTAAGTGGCTTAGTCGAATGTTCACAAATTTTCATTAGAAGGTTGCATACGAGAACTGCTTGAATACTAAACTAATGAAGAAACTTTCGTGACGATTCTGTATATTTTTTCATAATTTCAAATTTTGTCGTAATTTTTATTGGATTTTTTATACATTTTACTCTAGTCAAGCGTATATGGTTCTAGTTGTTGTTCTTAAGTACATGTGAATATTGTTTCCATTTTTGTAATTACCTCAAGCCACAGCTTTATTTTGTAATTTTTAACAATTTATGTCGACTTTTCTTTATGATATCAAATTGAATTATAATTAATAGGATAGACATGACACATAATTTAAGGATTAATGGAGGAATCAACATCAATTGAACACTTTGAAGCTTTTAATGAAATTTTGGAAAAAGCACGAAATTAAAATGATAAAGTTTTAAACGACATTTGTCAAAATAGTTGTAGTGTATTTTAAGTTTTAGGAGTTGGTAATAAAAAAGGGTAAGTATTTCTAAGCACTTCTGCCGCATTTCTTGAGAATTAATAAAAACACCTTTCTAATTTAAGTTAAGCTTAATTCTGATTTTATTCAACTTATTTCTACGCTTATATAGTAAACTTATGTCTATTCAGCATAATTCTATCAAAATCAATTCTAGTATTGATTTTGCATAAGGGAATGGAATTTACCAAAAAAAATTCTATTTGTGGCAACTAAGTATTTTTATGACTTTGTGTACGTCAATGAACTTCATGGTGTAATAAGAATATTTTTGAAACCGAATTGCAATTAAGCAATTTTGCGTTCATGGTCATGTTGTATTTAAAATTATGGTAAGTTCATTGACGTAGTTATGTTGTAATTTAATATGTACAAAATAACTTAAGTTAATAAATTGTGTTAAAAGGGTGGTGCATAAATATGTGTACACTACGCAGTATTAATTTGAAAACTAATATGGAAGTGCCCGTGGTAAGTTATCAATACTCTAAATAATTGTGTTACATTAAAACAACCTTAGCTGTTGCTCTTAGAATTACTATTAGCTTTGGAAAAAACTATAACCAATTGTAGAATAAAATAAAAAAGTAAGAAAATAAAAAGGAGAACTAATCAAATAGCTCTTGTTTTTTTTACTTGTTAAGACTTGTTAAGGGTGGTGTTGGTTGAAGGAGTAAGACACAAGACTACAATCTTAGGACTCCACACTCAGTCCTCAATAAACGCGGACGAAGTAAGACGATTTTTTGCAATCTGCAACTATTACAGAAACTTCATACGCAATTTTGCTGACATAACCAAGAACATTATTAAAACCAAAAGTCGTATGGACAGAGCAATGCCAAGCTTTTGATGAACTAGGAAAAAAAAATCGGTTAGTCCCGAAGTGTTGCAATACCCTAATTTTGAAAAACCTTTTAACATACATATATTAACATATTTACATACATAATATTAACATATTATTTAATATATATTAAATAGGTAAAGATTTACTAATTTCATATGCAAGTAAAGCATCACAAAAACATGACAATTCATTGGAGTATTAATTTTTTCAAACCATATATATACGGCAGAAAATTCGTAGTAGTAACGAATCATAGACCCTTAATTTCACTGTTATCTCATAAAAATCAGTCATGGAAAATAACAAGAATTACATTAATTTTAAGGTTTTACAATAACTTATAATAAAGGAAAAATGAGTACGAATGCAGACGTTCTTTCGACGACGGAAATCAACTAAGACATATTAAAGCAAATGACACCGCAAGAAAATCACGAAAGAGAAAAGAATATGTTAATTACAACAATATTAGACATTTGTAAGGAGAACAAACAAAGAAAACACATAAAAGAACCACTTACGCCATCAGACACACTCAGCAATATTTTTGAAATAATTTCAATTGACACTGTTGGACCTCTTCGCATTTGAAATGATTACCGATAAAGTTTAAGAGTGCAATGAGAACTGACAAAGTTTGTTGTCGCATATACTATGTAGACAAAAGATGCAATTATGACAGAAGAAACATTAGTTCAACAATTTATTTTGAAATATGGTCAATTTGAAATACTTAAGTCCGACAAAGCCACAAAATTTACGAATGAAGTTATGTGCAATAAATGCAATATTTTAAGAATTAAACAAATTTTTTCAATAACCTATCACCAAGAAACACTAGATTCTATAGAAAGAAATCACAGAGTTCTTAATGAGTTTTTGTTAACAACTGCAAACGATTATGAATGGGATAAGTGGACCCCATACTTTATTTTTGCCTACAATACGGCATCACATGTACATAGATAGAGGCTACTCGCCATTTCAGTTTGTTTATAGTAAATTACCATATTTATCCTCTGATATTATAAACATAAAGCACACACTCTATAATTATAACGGTTATGTTTAAGAGCTACGCATCAGATTACAGTATGCTCTAAATAAAGCCAAAGAATTAATGATAAAAATTAAAGAAAAAAGAGTGTTAGACAAAAGATACCCAAATAAATTTAATTTATATATGGGAGACTTAGTTATAATAAGAGTAAAGAATAGAAAAAACCCAAGTTCATACAGAGGACAATATAGAATAACAAGAAGAAAGGTGTAAACACCATAATATATTATAATGGAGAAGAAAAAAAAGTCCTACAATATTTTATAACCATAATTATTAGAATTAATTAATAAAATAATCTCTTTTAATATTTAAATATAAGTTAAGCAAGATTTTGTAACGCATTCTGGAAATGCAAAGAAAAATTACTTTCATAATATTTCTCTGAAGGGTAAAGCTGGATTCACCCCTGGTTTCAGAACGAATTTCACGTTCGGAAACATGTTTTTTTATATGTAGTTTGACGTTTCTGTTCTAGAGAGTGAGCGAGCGAAAGAGGGTAACGTGTTTCGGAACCTCAATTGGTTTAATTTTAATTCACGTTCCCAAACATTGTAACTGCGCTGCCAGAAAGTTTAATTTCTTAAGTGAAGTAGAACTGAGATGCCACAGCATATTATATGTACATGTGTATAGTAAAATACAGAATTTTTTTTATACCTTTGTATGTATAACAACACACTTGTTTCGTATTGTTTGTGTATATAATAAAATACGGAGCATTTGTTTTGTATTAAAAAATATATAACTGGTGAATATTGTTATAAATAAAATTAAATAAATAGTGATATTGCCCAATTGTAAAACTCACACACATAGTTTACAAAATTATTTCACATGGTAGCCTTGATGTTGCAGAACAAATGCGCGAAGTGGGTGAATCGCTTCAGAGCATACTCTCAAAAAACTAGAAATGTTGTCGAACGTCAATATCGCTCTGAAACCATGGGTGAATCCAGCTTAAGTACACTGCTTATACCCATGTTTGTAGCGTATTACACAAAGTGTGGTATGCACACAAGATTATGTAAAATAAATCTTAATACTAAATACAGTCAATTAGAGGCTGATCGATCAGCATATTTTGAGTGATATCAATGCAGGTGTCACCCATGTATTGAATATATTTTTTAGTAGTTTTTATTCTGCAACTTGGTGCCTTGCTTATCTCGCGTAATAAAAATTACTTGGTTCTGATGAAATTGAACAGTTCTATAGCTAATGGTATGCAAATTTTTAAATACATATATAGAGACTTGATACTTATATAAGCAAAATTGGCAAAATTGCTTTACAGATGTCACGGTAAAGGGATAAGGTTTAGAATCGAATTGGTAAATTAAGTATTGCTTTCAGCGTGTTATTTTACATGCACTGCAGATACTTCAACATTGTCGTAATTTCGTAGCCATATAATTTAGATGACTTTGCATTAAAGCATGGTATAACAAAAGTTTTGTATTTTCATTAAGTTTATATTTCATATTATATAATATACCGATAGCCGGAGCTTTTTTTTAATTTCAACTCGCGTATGTGTAAATCCCAAGCTAGATTACCTTGCAGCGTTATTCCTAAATACTTTACAGGCTCTTCTTCATAAATGACATTACCATCAACATAAATGTTTAAACTATTACTAATTGCATGTGGCCTGAATCGAACTAGTTTAGTTTTATCTGCATTTATTACTAATTTGTTTAGGCGAGCAAAATCTAAAATCAAAGACATATTCCGGTCCATAGTTTCTTTCAACGATATGTCATATTTGTGTGAATGAAGGAGGCACACATCATAAGTAAACATTTTTGACATATAAAAACGTCCAGCTAAATCCAAATTACTAAGATCATTTAGATAAATAGGGAACACTAGGGGACCTAATCAGCTACCCTGTGGTACACCACACTCAATATCTGGCATATCACCTTTAATATGTTTAATTTCCACATACAGCTTCCGATCCCAATCATATTGAGCTCTCTTCCTTTTACACTACAGTATTTAAGTTTTTGTAGCAAAATCGTATGATTAACTAGATCAAAAGCTTTACTAAGATCAGGCCAGCTACATCATTATAAACCGAATCCAATCCACTACATATACTATTGACTATATTCACAACTATTTTATCTGTACGGCAGCCCTTTCTAAATTCAAATTGGTATTTGTAAATATAATTATTATTTTCAATATACTATAAAACAGGGATCCCACGAGTTATTGCTTCGCGGCCCCCTTGAGATATTTCCAAAAAGTCGAGGCCCAACCAAATTTTTCTGCCAAATATACCTACATAGCCAGAAAAATACTTTTTATAAAAAACTTTAGGCGATTATTAGGTCAGGTAGAAATTTTTTGTTAATCTTTAATAACAAATATAAGCATAGTTCATAACAAAAAAAAAAGAAGCATTAAAAACAAAACTAAAAGAAATAAAAAAGTTTTTGTCCTTGAATTCTTGGTGTTTTGTAAACAGATGTCTTTCCATTTTCGATGGCTTCATGCATTCATTGTAAAAGGTTCGAAAACAAATCACACATTGTGGTAACATCTCATTATTGTTATTTAAAGACGTAAATACAAATTTAATATAATTTTCATCATATTGTCTTTTTTAATAAGACATTTAAAAAAAATAAGGTTGAATAAGTTTATAAAATACATTTTAGAAACGTTATTTTAAACTTACAAATAAAGAAAAGCAACTGAAAACAACACATCTGATACTGTCAAATTGAAAACAAAACAGTATTGCTGGCACACCATGCCACATGATTATAGCGGTATAAAAATAGTTGCACCACTTGCACGAAAGGTGCATTTATACAAAGCAAAGATGTTACAGACGAAAGTTTTCTGTGTATGTGTAATATAAATCTATTTTTAATCAAATTATAATATGTATTTCACATTAAATACAACATGTCAAAATGAAATAACAAAAAAATTATTATATAGTCATTGAAAGCAAAAAAAATAAATAAAAAGTAGCAACAATTTGCTCGAGTTCTTCGCGGCACCCCTAGAATGTCCTTACGGACCCCCAGGGGGCCGCGGACCACCACTTGGGAACCAGTGCTATAAAAGTTGTTGGTATATAAGTTTCTTAAATATTTTCTAACCACAGCAACTGGACGATACTTGTTTATCGTTGAATCATCTTTAAGCAGTCAGAAAAAATACCCGAAATAATAATTTTATTAAAAATGTTAGGCAGCATTGACAAAATAATTTCTTTACATTCAACTACTTAGATGAAATTTCATCATATCCAGTTGACTTTTTGATATCCAAGTTATTTATAATCCAAGTCTGCAATATGATATCCAAGTCTTCAATAGTGGCTGCTTCAAAAGAAAATCGATCAAAACTTCGGGGTAATGTTTATTGCAATCATCAATAAGATAAACTTGAATATTGCTCCTCAAATCTTTTACCGACTCTACAAAATAGCGGCTCTATACCAAGGATGTTATTTAAAAACTTCCGGCACATTTTCGTATCTCCTTCCGCTCTATTCAAACTATCATAATAGTAATCATTGCTTTCGTCGCTTAATTAATAGTTTACGCTTATATAATATCAAATTTCTCAAATATTTTTTATCCATGGACAATGTTCAAGCCAAAATTTTAGTACAGGTTGTTGATTTGGTAACAGCACCATTGATACAATTTATCATACTTTCTGTTAAATCTGATGAATTAGAATTATTTTTAATTTTGCTTAGGTTGAATTGCAAATACTCGATTATCTTATTGTAGTCGTACCGAATTTTATCAGTTTCAGTATATTTTAAACCTTACAGCAAATAATATTATGATCTGTTAATGACCACTCATTTCTAACCATTATGAGTGGATTTTGTGTATGAGCATCCATGAGTTCTTCAATTTTATTTAAAAACTGATCAATCGCACAGTTTTGCGAACGATATACAGATATTATCTTTAAAGGTTTGTTATCAATTCGGAAATTTTGTAGGGAATTTGAAATAAAATCAATTAAGTTTTCGCTTTGCATTACTTCAAAACAAATTGTAGTGTTTTGTTTACCTATACTGAAGTCCCACCAAAAGAAAAAAAGCCGTACTATATTCTCATTAAACCAAGTCTCCTAAATAGCAATAACATCAGACAATTTTGGAAGACTTCCAATAAGGGACTTTTTATATTAAATTTTAAAAAATCAGTATTAATTAAAAACTTATTTTTATATATAAACACTTCTTTATTAAAGAAAACAAAAACAATTCAATATAATTTAGTAAATATTATACATAAAATAACAAAAATAGATCAATACATTTGTACTTCAAAAAGTTTAAAATTATTTCGGATTTTCGTTTAATTTCCCAAATACCAATATAAAAGAAAAGATTTATAATTTTATTCATTTAGAATGACCTCTACTTGCTTTTTATAAAACAGTATAAAATAATTAAATTAATATATATACGTCTCTTTCTATAGTATTTCAACATTTTGCTTTTATATTTCAGAATTTTCTAAAAATTAACTCTAGGTTCTAATATACGAGTTCCAAAATACAACTAAAAATTTATAATATTTTCTAATATTTAACTGTAAATTTTCAAATTTTTTAACAAAATTCTTAAATATAATTTTAAAAAATTCCAAAAAACAATTGGAAATAGTGTGGTTCTTATAAATCAATCACAAATACCCGTTTTGACATTTTTATTAAATCGTTGAAGCAATTAGAGTTTTTCATTTTCAAATAATCTTTAGAATAAAGAATTGCTTCAAAGTTTTATTTTCTAAGGAACATAGGAATTTCGTTTTTTTTTAAGATTCTTCTTACTAAATATACTTTCAACGTTTGCTGATGAATGTAGAAGAACCATTAATTGTTGAATAAATTTAGTACTCGAAAAGCTGCTGCTTCATTTTGATAATTTATTTCATAAACTTTTTTCCGAGAATAATCGAAATTTATTTTAGACTTTTCAAACATTTGGAAATGTCTTTCGTCTCTTTATACGAATTTCGGAAACTGGTCTAAATTTATTTTTAACTATGGATTTTGGATTAACTATATTTAAAGATATAAAAGTGTTATTCTCAAAACCAAAACGTTAAAGCATTTGTTTTAAAAGTTCTATAGTCTCACTTTGAAAAATCTTATTTATTTTACCAATAATTTCTAAAATGAACTTCAAGAAGGATAAATAAATTTGATTTGCCTCATTAAAATTTTTCAAAATAGATTTGGCAGTGTTGAGGTCGATATTAGCCTCGAATGAAAAATAAATTTTAAGTGGTTCATATAAATCTAATGTTCTTACCACTACTGCCTCAAGCGATAATCATCTTCTCTGACTCGGTTTGATTTCCAAAAATTTTTGGATAGCTCGAAATTGATCAGACCTCTTTGGGCTATTTGTCAAAAAATTATATATATATATATATATATATATATATCTTGCTAGTGTTTCCACCTCCGATGGAGGTGAAGACATGCATACGAGTAAAATAAAGGTATGTTTTATTATAAAAAAATCTGGTATGTAATTTTTTAGAAGATTAGCAACGGCCATAACAGTGGCATCGGCTGCTGTAAGCCCCACCATGTTCGATTTATGTTGTTTTGTTGAAAATAATTTACAATCAAATTGTAGAAACTTTTAGCATCAGATTCTTGCACATTTAAGAATCGAAAAAATTAATCATCGATTTTGAGATTTAAGCATACACGAACCACCAAACATACCGATTTAATGTTGGAAAAATCAGTAGAATCGTCTACACAAAAGGAAAATGTATTGCTTTCCAATAGCTCACAAACGACTAAAAATTTTTTCTTTCCGATAACGTTCTTTATAATGGCACATATTAGACATACATACGAACTTTGGTATACATTCTCTAAATTATCAGAAACTATAAAAGGTAGGTTGTGTTCCACTATAATGAAGGCCATTATCTGCCTATTTGGTTGAATTTCTAGAGAAAATCTTCATCAATCTTCTTTTGCGTTATAATTGCATCAGCAGCTTTGCTGCTGGGAATGAACCATTATATTTGTTTTCCTAGAGGAAGCTTTAGGTGTAACGTTGCATAATTTATAAAAAAAGACATGTTCCTTTTCTCGGCCCAAGCTTTTGTGTAATCATCAATCCAGTTTTCTGTTGGCTTTCGTATTTTCTACATTTTCACCAAAAAAATTAAACAAATTAACTTATAAATTGTTAGCGTTTTAAAACCTACCGAATGCTCCTTCTCCAGGGTCTTCTTCTGCAAAAAACCTATTAATTATTTTATTTAATAAGTATTTATTTAATTATGCACTTACCTGCTTGCTTCTCTAAATATCTTCAAATTTTTTACATACACAAATTTTTCACAGCTACAATCCCAAGTCACAATCTTTTATTTGAAAATATAGCAAAAGCCAACCGTTAATTTTTCCTTTTTCATTTTATCTTCTTGTGAATAACTACAATAACAAGGCAGTTGAATTATTTTACTATTAAGCTTGACATTCTAAATAACTTTTTTTGATATTTAAGTGTTTTCACTTCGTACATATGTATGTCTGTATGTACATACATACATACATATGTATGAGTAAGTTAAATCCTACAACAAAACACTTGTTGTGGTTGTCCTCTTTACTTCTTAGGGCCATTATTTAAACTTGGTGTTATCTTAAATTAAAATTTTATCGGTCGGATAAATGCATTTCCATTATTGCAACTTTCCTTTAACCTAAATATGAGCGATAAATTAAAGGCAAGTTCGACATTGCCATAAGTTTTACCAGGAAGATATATGTTTATATTACCATATTTTCTTATTTTTTAATATCGTAGCACCAAACATAGTTCTTCTTCACTTAAAAAGTTTTTTGCCCACTTTCTCACAGGTCGCACGATTGTTTCCTTAGATGCTGACATTTTTCATTTTTTACAAACAAAAGCTGCATAAGTATGTATTAATTTCGGGAGTTTTTTAAACTCTTTAATTTTAATTATGTGCTAGTTCTTTTTTCCCAAAATCTAATTTAAAAAGTTCAAAGTGAGCAGTTGAGGGGTTTTAGCTAGTTCCCATGCGCATTTCACTGAGGCTAATGCAGATCATCAGGGAACCTTTACCCAACATTTCTTAGAATAACTAAAGATATTTATTTCAAACTTCCACATTAATAAATGGGAAGCCTAAAAATATATCAAAGTCACAACAAGAACTCACTGATCACTTTTCCTTTTTTATTTAAATATAAAATATTTTATAAAAGCTGCATATATTTTCAAAAGGTAAAAACAAGTGCGTCGTTGCCACTACAATTTTTTGCGATCTAGATAATCTTGCAATAGTAGTCAGTGATTGCTATCAGTATTGTCACACGATAAGAAATATACATATAATTTTACCGACAAGTTGTACAAATGGAAAGTTGCTAACGGCCACTTTATTGTTCTGTTATGCTAACGTTGCCATTTACTACCAACAAATTTGTTGCCAAGTTGTATTAATGGCCCTTAGTAAAATAGATTTCTGATTTTCGTTGCATATTCTTTGAACAATGTAACCAGAACAAAAAAAGAAGAATTTGATAATAATGTTACCACACTGTTATTAAAAAATCCGCATTTTCTTCCTAGTAAAACAGATTTGTGATTGTTTTTGCATATTCTTTAGACAGCGTAACCAGAACAAAAAAGAAGTATTTGATAATAATGTTACCACACTGTTACTAAAAAATCGGCATTTTTACGGTTAAAATCGGCAAATTGAAATTTTTAAAGTAAAAAATCTCCAAAATGCCGATAAATCAGCGTTTCTGGATCCAATATTTTTCTACTGAGAATATCGGTTACAAATACTCCACTTGAATTCTTGTTTTCTTTCAGATTAGGTTTCGCAGACATAAGTTTATTTTCTGAGATTTTGTTAGAAAATTTAACTACAACACTCTTTTTATCACTTATGTCTTTTTTCGAAGAAGATTAGCATCGTTAATGTTATCAGGTACCATATGTCAATACTTTTTCCAACTCCAATACTGAATAAACAGCTGTAACACTGTCAATAGTTTTTTACACGAGCTCCCTTCAAAAATTTTACTGATGAACTCAAGTCTATGATTTCTTTTCTCAATGAAAGATTTTGTTTCGCCATCATTCAGTCTTCTTATATTATCGGCCAAGTTCTTAAAAATATCTTCGAACTGCTGGGACATGAATTGTATTGTTTCTTATATATTCGTTCATTATCTGTATTTTTGTATAGAATATAAGTAAAATTCTCAAAAAAAGCTCAAACTCTCTTCTATTTAATCCAGAGCACTGAGAGTGTAATACTTTCCCAGTATCTAAAATCGCATGACGTAATCGCAGTGAAGACACTTTTGCTTATTACCTTCCTTAAATTTATCATATACTTGTCATAAGCGACAATGTAGACTTTCAAGCGAGCGCCCTTGCATTCTCGCTATATTATGCATGAAAAATAAGTGACGAAGTCATTAAGAGCAATTACAATTGCATTCACATGAAAAGCGGAGTTAAAATGGAGCTAAGTACACCGAAAAACACCTACAAATTAGAATCCAATGCATGTAAATTATCGTTCAATTTAGTTAAGGATATGTTCTGGTACTGTATGCGAAATATATTTAGCCTCATATTAAGAAGACATGAATTTTAGCAATGGCAAACAACTTAAATAAATGGAAATTAAAATCTCTATATTTTAGTAAATGAATTTGTACTATTAATTAGTTTATTATTATTAACTAATTATTAATATATTCATAATTAAATAATATATTTTTAATCATTTTTTAGTTTTGAAAAAAAGGAATGATTGTTCCATATCTATAGGTGCATTTACTTACATCAATTTATTTTTAAGTAGTTTGAATTCACTTACTATTGTAAATACAGACGGGTTTTGACTTTCTTTTCATTTAGCTCGTTTACCATTGACAAAATTCATGGTTTTCCATATCTGGATGAGTAAGTTTCATTCACTGTACTACTGTTCCTAATATTTTGCAATTGAAATAATAATGCATCCAATTATGCCTAAAATCGGCGACATATTTTGATATATAGGGTGTTTCTTAGAGAGTGATACAACTTTGAGTTGGCATAACTGCTTTATTTGACCACCCATTTAACAGCTGATAGTTGGTTTTTGTGTAGTTTGCTTTGCCATTTCATTATGGTTCGACTTACATCAGAGCAACGCGTGCAAATTGTGGAAATTTTTAATCAAAATAATGGTCCTGTTCGTCAAACTTATCGTGCACTTCGTCCAGTCAAAATTTTATTTTCAGATGAAGCCCATTTTTGGTTGAATTGTCGCATTTGGAGTGAGGAGAATCCACAAGCTTTTATCGAAAGACCATTACATCCAGAGAAAATTACTGTTTGGTGCGCTTTTTTGGTGGCGGCCACATGACCGAAATCATATTTAAACATTAATTGCATAACGAACAATAAACACCCTCTATAAAAAACACCCTTTCTTATCGAAATTCATTAGTTTTTTACTATTGCAATATTTAAAATAAATTCAAAGGTATGTCTCAAATAGTTAGAAGTAAATAAGTATTAAACAAAGAAATTTAAAAATTAATGTGTTCCTGTAACTGTTTTCTTTTCTCTATAAGTATATGTGAAATAGATATATGAAAATTTTATTTTAAGAATTTTTCTTCCTTATTTTCTCTGCATTTCTTTGTAAATTACCTATTTTTATAGATTTTGAAGCAGTGCTGCAAACCCTTTTTAAATTTATCCAGAGTGAGACCTTCTTACCGAGCAGCTTCTGTGAAAAAGTTAACTAACTCACTGTCACAGAGTCATAACACGGTAACAACCTTTTTCGAGTTATTATCCTATTATAGCAAATGAAAGATGTAATGAAACTTAGAAATCATCATAGTTAAGTAATATATACGAGTATAAACATTGCTGTCCAATATTATATCAAAATATTTTTCCAAACTTCCGAGTCTTAAAACAGTTTCAATTTTTTAAATCTAGAGAAAATAACTTGGGCGTTAGACGATAAATTTTTTCTCAATTTTCTTCAATTATATATATATATATATATATATATATATATATATAAGAGACTAACTAAAGTAAATTTAATGTTTTAATGAAATGTATGTTTTCTTGATGGCATTTTGTAATGCTATCTACCTCCAGCTCACTTATGGTCAAGCATAAGCTAGCTTATGGTTAGCTCGAATTCCAACAGGGAACAAGAGCTTACAATTGTTTTAAAGTAAAAACGATTTGTTTAGAGTATTGACAACTTACCTCGCTTTTCGCGAACTAACCGCTAACTAACATTTTCGATTTCAGCTCAGTGCTGAATCTTTTTGTTTCAGAGCTGAGAACTTTTATATTGTCATATGAACTTGCATTATATTCAAAAATTTTTAGCAATCAGTAAGATTAGTTTATTATTACACGTCTTAAAACAAAAATTTATTGTATATGTGTGTATTTTGCTTTGTTTCCAATATTATATATGCTATAATTTAATCCAAACCGACATTGCAATTCGCCAGAGTTGATTGTAATTGAAATCAAAATGCTATTTAGCGAAACACAAATATATATACGGTATGAACCAGTTCGGTAACATGAGCTGAGCTGATGAAAGAGGTATGCCCGACGAGGTAAAATGCATAATCCTAGAATTTTGGGTTTTTTGCATATACTATCTATTTTTAATATTATAATTAGTTTTGGGTTAAACAAGGTGAAAATGTTGGTAATATTTTTTCGAAGAACAACAAGACAAATATATTCCATAGTTAAAAAAATTTTAATTACAACATTCATTTTAAACAGTAAATAATACTTACAAGATTCCTACTTGCGTCTGCTTTTAAGGGATTTTCTGCAGCTAACATGGCCGATGAAAACATAATGCAGCATAATATAAAATTTCCAAAATTGCTATGATTGCACAATTTATGACAGAAAACTCGGAATCTAAAATTTTAAAAATTTAAAGTTTATAAAAATAAATTATTATTGAATGTGTATATATATGTATATATATACACATTCGACCATAAAAAGTAATATTAAAATCACATCATAAATGAACTCTATGAACTACATAAAACATTTCTGCAAACATTAATTAAATTACAGTACAACTGAAGCCTTAGGTATTATTTACACTCTGTTGAAATTTGGTTATCTTGGTCCTGAAACCACTATGTGGCATTATAAACTTTTGTATATCAGAATAACTCGCCAGATGTGTATGACGTACACGTCATATACCTTACATCTGGCTTGTCAACTTTTCAACCCATATATAGTTGTCTGTTAAAAACAATCATCTTACAGAAGGTTAATAATATTTGATCACACACGTGTATGTTAACTGGTTCTGACATAGCTTTTTAGCTTGTAAATTTTATTTTACTGGTTTCTTTTTGAAGTTCACTGTGATATGCTTTAAAAGCCAATAAATTTACACTCTACAGCATTACATCATTTCATTTCTAATTTTATTTCTGAATGGACTGCTAATAACAAATATCAGTTTGTGAGGGTACTGGAAGATTTAATTTCTCTTACTCTATTTCGTATTTGTATACAAGACTTCTTATGTTAAACTCATTACCACATATATTCTGTTGCAGATTAAGGCAGTATTTGCCACTTGTTTGTTTTGGGGATGACCCTTACATATTTGATGCGTTGTACTAGAACAAGGAAAATAGGTTTCAGGATGGGAGATAGATGGTGGCTATGGGCGTTTGATATGAACTTAGTTAAAATTGGCAGGAAAGACCTCTGTTGTAAGTTTATTCCACATACGAACCGTTCGGCCAAAGGAAGAATTGTCTCTGTAATGTGTAATGCGGTTCATTGGCAACCTGACCACAAAAGGATGCGCTCTACAGCTCGCAAAACAATAGATTTCCGTTTATTATAGTTAGAACAGTGAAGCACATCTTCAGCATCGATGCTCTATTGAGTGGATAGAGTTTGCCATTCTTCTGTCACCGATAAGCTTCTTCACACATTCCTATACGCGGTCGAGTAACTTCAAGATAGGCTTTGAAGCACTGGCCCATATATTACAGTGAAGATCCATATTCGACCGGTATATATAGTGAGGAGATCAGTTACAGTCTTCACTGCATTTTCTTGCCAAGAACAGCAACTGCATCTGATTCCCCAACATCTATACCACTCATTAATACCTGCAAGAAAGATTAAACTCTGGTACCACTTTCCTGCCTTAAATTATATTAGGAGACAAACATTTAATTCTGAAGTTATACCAGATAGGGATTATTTTAAGGACTCAAATTCGAAATATGTACTTAAAAAATTTGGGAAATAAAGTTTTTAACATAATTGGGAGCTACAAACCTTTTCTACAATGAATGCACAAGCTATTAAGGATAACAAAAGTATAATTCATAAAGGATTGAAGGAAGTTGTAGCCCCTTTTTTTAACCTAACCTTACTTGACATAATTGATCTTGTGCAACAATCATTTTTGTGTATGATAAGATTTCTGAGATATTGGTAAAATAAACTGAACAAATTATCCTCATAATTTTAGAAAAACCGTTATTTTACTTTATGTACCGTATGTTTACAAAGGCAGCAATGGACTGTACCATCTTATTAGTCGGACTCAAAGTTTGATCTAATTGGCTTTAAACACACGGGCTTAATTTCTCTTCTTTCCAAAACACGCGAGCCTAATACATCTGGCATAAAATGCATACTAAAGAGCTACAACACTTAAACAAATCAAGGATGGGAAAAAACAATTAGCACGAAATTAAAATGAAATAGTATAAACGACAATTCCCAAAAATGAATACTAATTTGAAAATTAAAAAAGCGAGTGCACGCGTAAAAACAACGTGTGTTGCTAGCACTTTGAATAAATTGTTTTTACATTAAAACAATTCTTGTTGTTCTTTATTTCTCTTACTACTACAATTAGAATCGGCAAAATGTCAGCCAATTGTAGAATAAAAACGTAAGAAAATAGGAATGGAAAAGTGATCAGTGAATTCCTGTTATGACTTTGATATTTGTTTTAGACTTCTCACTTATTAAAGTGGAAGTTTGAAATAATATCTTTAGTTATTCTAAGAAATGTTGGGTAAAGGTTCCCTGATGATCTGCATTAGCCCCAGTAAAATGCGCATAGGAACTAGCTAAAACCCCTCAATTGATCATCGTGAATTCTTAGTAACTATTTGAAAAAAGAGAATCACCACGAAATTAAAATTAAGGAGTTTAAAAAACTACAATTCGCCAAAATATGTACGAAATCGCTATGATTAGTTACCACCGCATATATAGGAACAATAAACTAGGGAAATTTCGTAAAAAATATCAACTGAGTCTGATGTGGGCTGGTTTGTTAATTCCTTAGACTCTATCGTTCATATATTTTCATATATAGTTTTTAGAATTTATGGAGTATGAATTTGAGCCAATAGATCTATACAATTTAATGAATTCATTTAAATTTTGATTGCGGCTACGCCCCAAATGGTTCGAACGCTGGCTGAAGTTTTTACATACTCTCTTCAACATATAGAGCGGTATATCACGAATAAAATAATTAATTTTGGCTTCCAGTGCGTCAACTGTTGCGATTGCACAATCTAGGCGGCCAAGTGATCATCTCTAAACGTGAGATAAACTATTTTTTTTATTTTCCTGAAAGCTATTCACCGAGCCCGACTCTTAATTGAGTCGTGTCGGTTGCAGTACTTGCACGAGTTATTTTCTACAACGGATTATACAAAAATCGTTCCACCAAAATATTCCTCATAGTAAGATAATATAGGCTCTATTCTTTCTTCTATTTACTTCTGTCCGCATTCTACGTATGTGTGTTAGTGATTCAGCGAAATTTATTCAGATGATTCCGAATATCCGTTTCGAATAGTCATCGAAACAGACCATAAAATGATAAAAGTGCACGATGTGTTTTCCGAACCTATGAATTTTGATATTAAAATTCAATGATCTTTAAGCGGAATTCGTTGTAAGTCGGCTCATGTTTAAATTATAAACCAAACTAAACATGTTTAACAACAGCATATTACTGATAATAGCTAAGCTGCCGAAACAGTGTTGCCACGAACAGAGCTGCTAAAATATTAATCTTTATATAAATAAATTTATATACTTCTATATATGTATGTATAACGATAATATTTAACAATGTTAACATTTTGTTCAGAATGTCTATGGTAGAACTAGTCCTTCTATATCATAATATCTTCATATTTTCATGAGAAATTTTAGTTCCTAAAACGGTACAATGTGTACACCACGGATGGCTTTGGTAAAAACATCGAAACACAAAAAGCATACAGATATTTCAAAGAGATAAATACTCTAATAAAAATGTTAACCAAATTTTTTTATTTTTAAAAGTCAGACGATGTATTTATTACATTAATTTTTTCGAACATTAAAGCTGCAACAATGAAGAATAAAAAATATATGTAAACCTGTTAGTTTGTGAAAACAGGAAGAATGATGATCCTTCAGGTATGGGTTGAATTTTTGTGGCAGTATTAACCTCAGACATTCGCCTGGGTCTGGCAGTAGTTACTCCGTTGTCAT